>CM069442.1:67042656-67385517 GCA_035610835.1 Ophiura sarsii | reverse complement strand
AAACACACTCTATTTATAAATTTATTTTTTAACCCTTTGTATCCTTAGGATGAACATGTTTTTTATATTATGGGTTTGCCAAAATACCAATGCACAATATTTAATGTAATTATTTCCACATTTACAATCATAACATGGATTGAATGGAGTGGGAATGTTAGTACTTAACAAAAAAATGGTATTTTTTCTAGAAACACTAAATAGTCAAACTTTGTGAATATTTTTAAAGAGAAGTATAGCTCCTATTTCAACAAACAAGGTGTCATATCAAAGGTAATTCAATTTAGAAGATTCTCTCGCCAGCTTTTTCCATTAAAGTGTTTCTAGTATTTTTTGTGTCAATTTGAACTTTTGCCTTTAAAAAATCCCTAAAAAATTAATTTTCTCAAAAAGTAAACACTTTATTCACAAAAACTGGCGAGAGAATTTAGGCAATATGCTTATTAACCATCCCCCAAAGTGACAGACCCATAGCATTTTCCTACTTGGCTGAAAATATTCAAATGTCCATAAATTTAGGGAATTTTCAAAAAATAAAGAAAAACATAAGAAATCCAAATTACTCCGAAAGTTCTCAAATAGGTAGAGCAAAGACTTGTCTTTAATGTGGTCTCAAAATAAAAAGTATAGATATTATTCATTTGGCACAATAGTTGTTTTTCTGCAGTGGTGTAATAGCCGATACAGCTACCTTAAAACAATGTACCTCTTTTTAATAGGTATAAATATTTGAATCACAATATACATTTAGAATTACAGGTTTTTGATGCATTACGGGCCAGGCATGCTGATTTTGGAAAAAAATTGTTGTCTTACAGATCCCATTTCCCCCGATTGAAAGAAACCCATGAAATAATCAAAATGTTCTCAGATTCTGTATCGCAAATAATTGCATTCTTAAAGGGGCACGAAGTGATGTGTTGGAGGCTGCGCCCTCAAAAGGATAAAACCTGAGATTTGTACATTTTTACAATTGTATTACATACGTGTACGAACTTACACTTGTAAGGATTAAGACAAATCAGCCCTCTTTTTATTAATTAATAAACCAGTTCTTGATAGCCCCTTTTCCATAAAAAGCCTTCTTCCCTATTAACTGGGATGACACATCACTAACAAAATGGACGAGTCTCACCACAATCCTCACTCTTGGTATGGGCTACTGGATCTCACATTAATAGACTTTGTGAATGTATGCATTCATAATGCTTTGTCTGTCCAAATGTAAACTTGTCAAGGAGGAACCTTTCTACAAACCATCAAAGTACCCTCCCTGACTAATTGATATGAGCAAAACTAATAAACCTGTTTATGTATCTTGATATTTATGTTTTGTTATTAGAAATTGCACTTAAACAATATTTGTTATAAAATCAGAAAGAAACTTCCAGGGATGCTAGTCAGTGGTCATTACAAGGAGGGGGTATCAGGCACATCCCAAAGAAATCACATAATTAGGATGTAACGTGAATAGGGTATCAAAATAAGCAAAATTAAGAAAAAGAGTATTCTTTTCATACACTGGTCTTACGTAGTATTCCATACGGATTATAAATAGCTGTGAAATACGGGCGTGATATATTTCTCAATTTGTATCTGTTGCAAAAGTGATCTGATCTAGATCAGATCGGCATTTGTTTCATAATACTTACTAGGGAAGAAAACAGGGATGTGCGTATTTGTTGGAACCAATCAGCAACAGTTTTAAAGTGTTCTTCTATACGGAATAAACGCTAACCTCGTTGTAACATCATCCAAGCGGCACAGTTCTTTCCCATTGAAAAGCACTTCCAACAATTACGCAGAGCTCTGTGATGGGAAGGGGAAAAGGGTTTGAAGGTCTCATACTTGGTTACAAGAGGTATGAACTATACAAATTACTCGCTAATATGGTATCAAAATACTGCCCATACTTAGGGTGCTTTTTCACTTAACCCTAACTCCCACGGCTATGTTTTTGCGTGTATCGGGGAGAGGGGGAAAAGTACCATTTTTTTAACCCGAAAAATCACCGAGCACCCCCCGGGAGTCGATCCCGGGACCATTCGCACCCAAGTCTGTGCCCCTATCAACTGAGCTAACTCCCCAGCGCACATGCGGCCACAAACTTCGTGGCCACATATGCCTGCGGTAGGTGACGTAATCGAGCCAATGCAGCAGCACGCGCGTGGAGATAGTTTTATTTTGGATGATTTTGTATGGTCTAGTGGGGTTAGGGATAAGGTGCTTTTTGAAAGACCTTGGGCATGCCTGATACCCCTCTTGTAATGACCACTGAGCACCCAGGGAGAAACTTACATTTTAGAGTCTCTGATGTAATCTTATTTGAATACCATATGCATCAAAATCTAATAATTTATTAATAATTTTGATTACTATAATAACTTTTTATTTATTGTTTTGATATATTTTAATCAGGTCAAGGATACTCGCAGCGGCAAGGAGATGAATATTCATTTCTGGCTGGGGTCGGAAACATCACAGGTAATTTTATGAATAAATATTATTCTATTATTCTCTGAAAATTCTATTATACATAATCAGTGGGGAGGGGTGGCAAGGACGCCTCCCAACAACATTTGTTGTCTGTCGGTTGAGATTGGTTCATTTGACAAGGGAATCATGGAATTATGACGGTCAAATTAGTACACTGAAAGGAAACTTGTTGCGCTATGCGCGCATGAGCCCCAAAATTGATGTTAGTTTTTTAGAAGCTTTGTTTAGAGCCAAAATGTACCTCAATCATGGCAAATTCAATGTAAAAGCGGAAACTTTCTGTAAAGTCTTGTCGGTTCACTTTTATTTCTCGCCCCTCCAATATGAAAAACCTAGCTATGCCACTGTGCTTGATTGTTATTCTTGTATGTCTTGCAATGTTTTTTTATTCTGCTATATTTTTACAACAGTAAGTGGTGGGGAGGGGCGTTACACTCTATTGAAAGGTGGATCATGTTTGCCATAAAAAGTATTAAAAAGGGGAGTATCTATGGAAAGATTTATATCTATAATCAAAACAAATAATTGTCGATCAGATCATCCATGCGTCACGATACGAGCACTCGCGTTCCTCGCGTTCAGGTCTTGCAATCCACTGCATGCCAAAACAATAGGCGCACAACTCTGCCGCGGTCACGCAGAAGCTGCATAGTACCAAAGGGAATGATTTGAAATGATTCACAATTATTTGTTTTGATTATAGCATGCATATGTTGCTCAGGGTGTCAAAATAAGTCTGATATCCACCTTTAAATACAAGTGGTCCCCCCCCCCCCTTCTCCATCATGGCACATAACCACTAGATAGCAGACATGCTGGAGTGGGTAGGGGGAAATGTAGCAGCCCTGGTTAAGTCACCCCAAAAACTTTTGGTACCATGCTCGTGTAAAGGAATTTAAAATTCCCCCTTTTCGGGTTGTCTTAGTGTTATATGTTTATATAATACCCCTTCTCAACTTTGACCCCTTCTCTTCCCCCACCGAAATCAACATTTTTGGGCTTAAAATAGGCACAGGTGCAACTTGGGAATATTGTGTTTCAATATAGGGACAATTAATATGCACAATATTAAGGATAATTAGCAAGAGGGAAAAAAGTATACAACGACCACTGTATAAGCTTGTATGCCTGAATACACCCTGCTTCTTGTTGTGCTATTATGGAAGGTTGGTAACTGGAAACTAACCTTAGTGTGATTTATCATTTTTTGACACCCAGTGACCCATGTTTAATTCTTTGTCCCATCAAGTCCCCCCCCCCCCCCCTTTCTGGTCATTTTTTGCTCTTTTTCAACCTGCCATTGTATCAGTGAATGATATATTTTCTATATACCATTCCATATCATATCTGCAATGTGTAGGGACAGTGACACTTTATACTAAAGGGACCAGGTGACGAATCATAATAGTAATCAATTATTTATAATGACTCAACATTTGGCCTTGAACCAACCAAACAGGCCCAATAGTGACATTTTTTCACATGCGCATTTTCTATGCTTTGATATAGCACCGTGGTACATGTAAATGTATATTGAAAAATTGTATTTGCAATTTCCTGACCCGTCCATGTCCAAATATTAAATTTGATAACTTTTGTTTGCATTAAGTTGTATAAAGTTCCTTTCACAAAGTGTCTATTATTTGAAAAATCAGTCTAGCGAAACTGACATTTGGAATTATACATTCCTAATTCCTTAATTTCACTTTGTATAGGGCCTAGCTCCTTGTTTTTTTCTATAAAACTTCCACATTTTGTGGTGGTGCGATATTTTCAAGGAAATCTTATCTATGCTACTTCCTCTTTGCACATAAGTCTAAATTCCTAGTAATGGCTGGGGATGAATACCTGGACCATGCCAAGGTTGTTGAAAGTTACTTTTTCATATATATTTGTTTAATTATTAGTGTAATAGTGGTTGATACCATTCATACTATTCCTGCCAAATGAATTGTATGTTATGGTAGGGGCTCTGGACTCTATAATGTTATTTCATTTAGGAGATTTAGTAAATAAAAAGCTCATATTTTAATTTAGTATTCAATCATTTAGGGGTTCAAATCATTTTAAAATGGCGTAAATTAAGGTAGCACATTTTTTAACTCAATATGGGGGGAGGGATCGAGCAAAACAGTTTCTCTTGAATCATAAAGATTTGTTCATACTTGTAATACTTGTTTAAGGCAGGGCTACCTGTGATTGTTTTAAAATACAATTGAATAGCCCACTTGGTGCTCAAAAAGCGTGAAAATATCTAAGTGCCAACAATTGAAGTTGAAAATGGGTGTTTGTGTGAGTTGCTGAACCATATAATGTGCATGTTCTATTAAATATTATGTCTTTTTGGGAATGCAAAAACAACCTGAATATCCGGGTGTTAGTGGTGGGGGGGGGGGGGGGATCACAAGATATAGAAGAAAAGACATCTTCATTGAAAATTGCCACGTTGGTCCTCTAATAGTGGCTCAAAAATGGTACACATTTTTATTAAAGCTAGTGGGGGGGGGGGGGGGGGGCATATAGTTGGGAACAGGGAAGTGGGAACTTGATTTTCATCTTCCCATTTAGTACACCCCATAAACAACATTTTTCTTCTAGCCCACATTATTCATGAATCAAGAGGTTTACTTCCGGTGAACCATTTGTAGGCATGACCAAGCAAAAATAAATAAAATACTAAATATACAAATAGTGCAAAATATGTTTTATGCTATTAAGCCCTGGAAGAAAACACAATCCCTTACAAATTGTTTATGAATTTCACGCAATAACAAGTAATTCACACAGCCAAGTAACCATGATCGTGTGCTGATCTAAAATAATTAATCGATGTAGGTAACATTATACAAACATCGTGATCAAAAATCTTTCATGGGCGTTCTTTGTAAATTGGGCGCTTAGAGACAATTTGCTCTAATAAGCATTGCGGTGAGATAGCATCATTAATTTAATACAAGAATAGGCTTTAAAAAGACAAACATCAATTAGATAGTTGTAGTGGAAATAAAGGAATGTGACATTAATTTCTACTACAATGATTGTCTTTTTAAAAGACTATTCTTGTTTATAGCAATATTTTTCTTTATTATTTCTCTTTCATTATAGGATGAAGCCGGTGTGGCTGCATACAAAACAGTAGAATTAGACGAGTATCTAGGAGGTAGACCAATCCAGCATAGAGAAGTACAAAACAGTGAAAGCAAACTATTTCTTTCCTACTTCAAGAAGGGTATCATGTAAGTTGCATATTGTAAATTGCTATTGCATACGTATTGCCAATAGGATGTCTTCTCTTTTGATAAATTCTAAATTGATCCCTGTCAGTTAGTTGAGATTCAGCCCTCAACATTTTCTGTATCTTATTACAATTTATACTAAAATGTATGTCTATTGCGATATATCTTTCAAATTCTAGTGAAAAATGTATCACATTTTTATCAAATACAAATTGTGCCACATGACAAGGAATGATTGCACTTGGACCCAAGTTAAAAATTGAATTGTAAGTTAGCGCTTCAAAGAAAAAAAACCTAATGAGGACGGCTTAACTCTACCTTCTTTTTTTCTTCTCCAATTTTACCAAATGATAATACTGGAGTAACTGGACCCAAATTCTCATCAAATTCATCACCTAATTCTTCTTAAGGGAAGTGTCAACCCTAAATATATGAAATTTATCAAGCACTGTAACTTTTAAACTAATAATGTAATGTACATAAAAGTATACAATATTTCAAATGAAATGAGTCGGAGAATCCATTTTTGGTATTAAATTTCGCCAAAAATAGTGATTTCTATATTTTTGCCCAAAAATCACTTTTTTGGCGCCAAAAATTTACGGACAACCTAACAAAACCAGTTTTTTATTAAAAATTTCAAAATTTCACCAAAATCATCTAAAGTCAATTATCTAGGAAGCACTTTTTTTTTTTGGCTTAAAAATTTTTAGTTTTGAAAATATTGACCAAAAAGTGCCAAAAATGTGATTTTTGAGATAAAAAACATTTTTTTGGCACTTTTTGGTCAATATTTTCAAAACTAAAAAAATTTAAGCCAAAAAAAAAAAGTGCTTCCTAGATAATTGACTAAAGATGATTTTGGTGAAATTTTGAAATTTTTAATAAAAAACTGATTTTGTTAGGTTGTCCGTAAATTTTTGGCGCCAAAAAAGTGATTTTTGGGCAAAAATGTAGAAATCACTATTTTTGGCGAAATTTAATACCAAAAATGGATTCTCCGATTCATTTCATTTGAAAAATTGTATGCTTTTATGTACATTACATTATTAGTTTAAAAGTTACAGTGCTTGATAAATTTCATATATTTAGGGTTGACACTTCCCTTAAGTGCTTTTGTTATGGCATTTACTTTGATTAATGAAAGAAAAGACAGTCCTGATTGCAAGCATTAGTCTTAGAGGGCGACTGAAAGGAATAGGTTAATATTCAAAGGGGAGGGGGGGGGGGGGGGGGGGGGGGGGGTTGCTCCCTTGAGGTGCAAAATTGAAAATTCACTTTTGGGGTGCAATCATTAAGGGGGCACCAGGATGTCCAGGAGTGAAGTAAAAGGCCTCAAATTAGAAGTGGACCTTGCACACTTTGGTTGTTGGACTTTAAAAGACACATTTGGCATAAATGGAAACGCATACTACCAGATTATACATGAATGCATACCCTTTTAATGAACTTGATGGTGTTGGGAGTCAATTTTCAGTTGCTACTGCAATCCAAACATATCAGTGTCTCTGTTGACGGAATCGTTAAACAGTTCATGTACTAAAATATCCATTAATACATGTATTCTGATATGCAACCAGTAACTCTAGATGTGTTTCCACATTCAGGATAGCGAGCAAATTGGAATTTAATCTATGTTCAGAAGAATATAAGGCATCATTGATTCATTGTACTATTCGAATAATTTAGTATCCAGTGTCAATTAGATTCATTTATTCATAGTATTTTATTAATTCCAAACAAATAAATTAACAAACAAATTTGTTCCTGCCAATCAATATTTAGCAATGATTCCCTCTTAGGAGGGGAAGGGGGAGGGGTTGGGAACATATGTCATAGATAGGTCCTTTGATCAGTACATTTCATTAATATTTGCCCTGAGCATGGATGTGACTTGTTGACCAGCCCAAACCAATCATTGATAATATTTGGCCTGTTGCGATTAGCATGAAAATTGCTTGTAAGCAAACTAGATTGTCGCTGGTATGGGACGATCAAAGACAGATTCTATGAATACATAACAAATGACCATGGCAGGTAGGATCTGAAAACATGGATCTCATTTTTAAAAAAAAATGTCCAATTAATCACCTCTTTGATCTAGGTCATTGTTTGATATCATTTTTGTTTGTTTTGTAATTTGCCAAATTTACGATTTTTTTATTTTGTTTTCACAAGTGTTTAATTTGGTCAACATAATGATATAAAGTACACCGCTAAGTCCGACCTTTTTCTTTGCCGATGTCACAATGGTACAAGGAGAACAAGGTTTAGTAAAGATATGTGTACATGGCCGCAGCAAAAGGGAGCAGGTGTCGCTCAAAACTTATTGAATGCTACAGAATGACACCTTTGTGGTTAAGACTTGATACTGCTTTCCAATTTTGTTTTTATTTTCTTTGTTTTCCATGCCTAATTCCATCAATATCTCAAAATGCATAATTACTGACAACTGCACCCGTTTGCCACATAGCACTTAACAGAAAGAAATGTTTTGTGTGTGTTTTTTACTACCTTCCAGGTACAAGAAAGGAGGAGTGAAATCAGGTTTCAGACACGTAGACCGTGACAAGTACGAAAACAGACTACTTAAACTAAAGGGACGCAGAACAGTCAGAATACAAGAGGTAGGCCATGATTGGAACACATTCAGGGAATATAAAATATATATGTCATGTTTTTGTCCAGACTTTGTTGAAAAGAATATGGAGAATGTACTTCTTTCTTTTTTCTTTTCTTTTTTTGAGGGGGGGGGGGGGGGGGGAGTTAAATTGGTATGTCAAGAGCAAGTTTAAGACATTGTATGTATTCAGAATATGATAATGCTGAAGGGTTGGATGCTATTAGTTAGTTTCCTATTTTTAGTTATTTCTTGCATTGGGAAATAGCCATGATCGATGACCAGACTGGCTCTTATTTGTTCTTTTGGAAGGACTATTCATGGTAACAAGAATATAAAGAAATAGGCTCTGTAGTAGAGCTATGTTGATTCATGAATGCAATAACCATGATTTGATATGATTTGATTTGAATTGATTTAGCATATTAGCATATCATACACAACATAGTATTGCACGGTTTACAAATATAAATATTTAGAAATAAAGTAATCATACAGAACTATAAAACAGTGACTGTGACATTGATTAAACAAATTAAAGGTGGATGTTGCGATTACTTAAGTTTATTTTTGCCCATCAACATATTTTGATATCAGAAGAAACCCCATATTTTTCTCATTATTTCTGGAAAATGTTTGGTGCAAGATTTGTTCCATTTAGACGTCATAGGGCAAAATGCAGTTTGTGTACTACTCAATGGGCAAATTTCATGTCAACTTGTCCTTCAAAAATTAGAACCATTGGAGTTATACAACTCAAACTTTGGAATATGACTCTTAATAAGGATGTCCCTTTATGTAGAATAGAAAACATCAAGTTGAAAATCAGGCCAGCAATCGGAACACCTACCCTTAAATGACATAAAGCCTACATGTAATAGATTTTATACTTTTGAAAATAAAATAGCAATAAAAATGACAACTAACAAAAGCAATTTTGTACCACATCAATTAATTACCTATGCATATTCATTTAAATCTATCTGTGTTCCCAGTCTCAAAGTGAAAAGGCATTTCTTACCAAATCTACTGCCACATGTATCGCAATATCAAGTCATTACAAGGTACATCTTATCAGCCAGGCTTATTTTCAGATATGCTGCAAACAGTCTTTTAAAGAATGATAAAGGTAATAAAAAAAGAAATACACAGCTTATTTTCGTCATATTTTCAAAAGTATCATTTTGCTTTTCAAAAACTAGGCACTACAATGCTTGTTTAACGCTTGTTTTGTCGAATCTACCTTGCCTCCTTAAATTCTAAACAAATTACTCTCCTTAATTGGCTTTCCTTAATGTAGGTAGTGGTAATGATGGTAACAAAATACACTCGCATTTATGACACATCCAATCTGTTACTATTAGGGACAAACTCAGGCCATTTTATAAAGGTGCTAAAATTACACCAACACTAATTCGAAAAACAAAATGGATAAGGTCAAGGGAAAAAATCTTAAAATGATTCTTGTTCAATGGGCCTAACCAACCCATTTTTTTTTTTTAAATTTTAGATTTAAAAAAATAAAAAATAAATCCATAAAAAATAAAAAATAATTTTGGAATGTTTTTGAACAATTTGAATAATTTGATTTTTTTTTTAAATTTCTTTTTAAATTTTGAATATGTATTTCTACAGAATTTGAAGTTTTTCAAAACATTTGAAAATTTAGTTCCATGAAAAAGCTGCAGACTTACCATCCTTACTTGAAAGGACTGTCTGCCCCTAGAACAGACTTTGTTGGTGTCTAATGCAATATTGCAATACTAAACTATAAATAAACATAGTGTATACTTGGCAAGAATGTGTTATATTGCAGAGACCATGATAAAAGGTGTGATAGCTTCAGTCTATTAAAGGTGCACTATGTCAATCTTTGAAGACTTTTTGAAATATATTATATTAGATCAATACATAGTTTTTTCCTATCAGTATTTAACAGCTCATAAAAGTTGTTGGTGTCAAATTTCTGGGTTTTTTTTCTGAGGGAAAACAGAACAGCGATAATATGAAAGTAGTTAAAATATTAATTTAGTTACATTAACCCAATGGATTGCCCTGAACATGACTACAGGGTAAGTCAGAATGATTTGCACCAAACTTTGAAGAATTTGTCTGGTTTTTAAGAATATACTGGGAAAACTATTGAGGACTTCATATCATTTCAGTATAATAAACTGATCAAAAAAAGTTTGGAATATATTTTTTCAAGCACAAGATTTTTAAATATCGCTGGAGATGTTCATTAAGTGTTATATCCATGTAAAGCTGATGTGTTCATCTTTACAATGATACCAAATTTGAAACAATCCCAGTGCTTAGCTATTTGCTTGAGAACATGGGGAGGTCACAATATGAATGTGCCAAAATCAACACTATTTCGTGCTCAAAAGAACATCTTTGTTGTCTGTTCAATGAAGTGTTACATTGGCCACTACAGTGTAGTGTGATGATCTATTGATTTTTAAGCACAAAAAAGTGTTGATTTTGGCACTTTCAGATTGCGACCTCCACATGTTCTCACACGACCTCCCCATGTTCTCACACAAGTAGCTGAGCACTGGAGCCAGGGATTGATTCAAAATTGGTATCATTGTAAAGATGAACACATCAGCTTTACAGGGATATGTAACACTTAATGAAAATATCCCGCGATATTTGAAAATCTTGTACTTGAAAAATATTCCAAACTTTGGGTTGAGCAGTTTAGAAGAACTCATCCCAACTGAAAGGGAAATAAACACATATATAACAATCGCCGCTAAATGTCCCAACTTGAAGGGGGAAAAAAGGACATTCACTGACGCAGGACTACAATCCATCCATTCATATGAATGGTTAAAACCTTCTTTGTCACAGGAATTTTGAATTTTCCATATTGATGGCAGTGGTGAGACGTTGTCTCATTTTCCAGTCTGCATACGGAATCGGTTTGGTCACAAAATTTTGTTTTGAATGAGAAAGTTTGAAATCCACATGAAAACTGAACCAAACTGCAAAACTATTTTATTTATGTCACAGACTCCTTTATGAGAGCCAGTTAATACTCATATCATGCCTGTTAGGAATCCGTTTTCAACTGTTTGGTTCACCTAACGAGGAAAGATAACAACTTTGTGATGCAATTACATCTATACAAGATTTCAATCAAATCTCTTGAACCAATAAAACTGTTGTCAAGAGTGATTTCAGCATGTGTTCTCTAAGCAAATTTCTTCCAAATGGAACCATGGACAAACTTAGAATTTGTTACCAAATATGTCAAACCTTTAGCGTATCTGATTTACACTTGTTTTGTTTGATAAGGCGATAAAAAAACCCTGTTCTACTGGCAAACGGACCACTGATGTTGGGTTGGTCTCTCGGTCAGGCTTTTTTCCCTTCAAAATGACTGTAACAATGTAAAAATATGCTTTTTTTGATAAGCCGATCGTTGGCGAATCCATAGTTTTTTATCGTGTAACTAACGGCTATACATATCTTTAATGATTTTTCCAAATCATTCTGTCTGACTCACCATGTATGACTAAATTATAGTAACTATTGAGGGAAGTTAATTATGCTGAAAATGAGAGTTGGGAAGTAGTTCTCTTCCAGGTTTTGACATTCAACAAACACCTTCTTTTAAGCAAAGCATCTATTAATAATCATGTGTATTATAGTGCACCTCTGTTGGATTAAAGTGACCTCTGTTAATCAGAAATGTGCACACCCAGGGTAGCCTTAACTAATGTATCACATCAGTAGAAACACGCATTGAACTAGTATAACCACATCATAAACCAGGTTTAGCAATATAAATAACAGGGTTTAACTCAAAATTAATCAGGTCTTAATTGGATTAGTAATACTGCAACCCTGGGCAAGAGGTTAACTTGTCTGTAGGAAGTGAACCATATCCTGTATAACTTTATCACTTCATGGGAAGACTTAGTCTATGTTCAAGGGTAAACTGTTATACTGTATGACAAGGGGAATTGTAGGAATTTGTTTGCCTCTGAAAAGCTCACCAAATGTTCGCGAAAATGTAAAAAAAACCACAAAACAAAAGCTCACTTTGACATGCTTTAAAGGTTTGCAAATGGATTGTCACTCTGTTGCTGGTAAACAATTATACCCACATCTTCTCATAAGTTGAACCGCTCTGTTAAGACTTTAATTAACCGGTTAAATTCAGTCATAAACCACTGCGTAAATAAATATTAGGAAGTAGATTTTACCAGATCGAAATATTGGCGATTTGAGTGGTCAAAAATTTAGAAATATAAAGAAAATATTTTGTAAAGTTTACATAGAGATTTAAAAAAAAGGAATATCATCCGAGGCCAAGAAAAAAATGATCGAAGCGCCCAACCAACTCAGATTTTTTGAAAGTACGGTAGTTGAAAATATTTGACATTTTTTGAAACCTCACATAGAACATTTTATTTTGTCTATTTTAATTTTTTTTTAATATGATATTTTTGAGGTTATGCTTTGAAACTCCTCACATAGGCATACTATTTTGATTAATATTCACTATAATTATAGCGACTCAAAATAATCAAATGAATTGTAGCTAAATGTATTTTACTCCTTACTTTCACTTTAATTTACTGTCAAATTGATGCTATAAATATATTTCCGAACATTATTGAATTTCTTTGCTTGATTTCTGCAGGTTGATTTCGCTTGGAGTTCATTCAACAAAGGTGATGTGTTCATCATTGATTTAGGTAAACTTATCCATGTATGGAATGGCTCAGAAGCAAACAGACAAGAAAGAATCAAGGTAAGGGGCTCAACATAAGATTCTCAGGGGGGGGGGGGTGGTGAGTGATGTTTCCATCATTGATTTAGGTAAACTTATCCATGTATGGAATGGCTCAGAAGCAAACAGACGAGAGAAAATCAAGGTAAGGGGCTCAACATAAGATTCTCAGGGGAGGAGGGGGGGGGGGGGGGGGGGCGTGATGTTTTCATGATTGATTGAGGTAAACGTATCCATGTATGGAATGGCTCAGAAGTAAACAGACAAGGAAGAATCAAGGTAAAGCTAAAAGTTGTTTAATTAATTGTACTCCACCCCTCGTTCCTAATGGATGCATGTCACCTATCCACTTGGCCACATTCAGACGCACAATCAGCTCACTGCGCATGCTTGAAAACTTTAGTAACCAATGTGAGGCTCGAGGTTAAGCTTACGTGTTCATGTGTGTTTGTTTCATCATTTTAAGCTAAGGTTGACCTCAAATACTATTGTGAAAAGTCAACCTCATGTGACATGCGCCCATTCTCAAAGTTGAAAAACAAATCTGAACAAAATTATACCTAATTCCAGATTTGTTTTTAATTTACCTTTTGAATTTGAAGGAAAAAAGTTTATATTTTCTTTTATACTTTTTATTTAGAAATTACAAATCTGTCACCTAAATTGACCCCTATGTGACCCCACTCTGAAATATTTATTATCCATGCCACCAGACTTTGTCTTTTTAATATCAAAATTTAGTTAAATTATAAACCTCAGTGTATATCAGTGTGATTTGGTCATTCTTTGGAATCTACCGACCCCCCAAAAAATGAGGTGAAAGGGCAATCCAATCTTCTTCTTTTTTTTAGGCCTCATCTTTAAATGTGCTAGAATTCCAGGCTTTTTTGCTGAATTGATACAGAATTAAATTTGATGGTAAATCTTACAGATTTCCAATAACATCTTATACTACTTTGTGTAATGGGACTTGATTCAGCCTTATTTTTTCAAATATGACCAGGGTTGTAGCTATGCGGGTCGGCGCTAGTCAGGTGTAGCCGGCACTAAGCTACTAATTTATTTTATTTTATTTTTTTTAATTTTTAATTTTTATATATTATGGATAGAATCATTTTACTGCCTCATAAAATAAGAAATTATGTGCCAGGAACCATTAAGCAGGCCTCTGGACCCCATGCCATGATCCACTGCACTTCGTTCGCTACACTTATTCCGTTTGCCGTCAGTAAAATTAGCCGGCACTCAATCTGGTCTAGCTACAACCCTGAATGTGCTACAATGGTTTTGAGATGAATAACAATTATTAGTATCAATGAAAAATCATAACCTATTTGATTGCTTCATCCATCAATCTCAGGGTTTGGAAGTTGCCCGTGACATCCGAGACAATGAGCGTGGCGGGCGTGCCCATGTGCAGACCATGGAAGAAGCACAATCTGCCAAAGCAGATGCTGCTATTCTGAAGGCTCTTGGAGAGCCACCTGCGAGCTTCCCACCGTCCAAAGAAGACGATGACACCTTTGTACGAAAGAACATCGCCAACACAAAACTTTATCAGTAAGTACTTTTGGTCACCTAAAGGTACAGGTATTAAAGAAAGAAATACTTACCAATTGACTGCTAAATTGCCTACGTCTCATTCGACTAAACTTACAAAAAAATGTTTAAATACTCAGGATGCATTGTGCCACAATGCATTATTAAATCGGGCGCTTTAAGACTTTAACACAAATATTGTCTAATTGGGGATCTTACATTGACTTGATACTAGCTAAAAAGGCATCAACGGTGATGTACATCTATCTACCTGTACCTGTTATATCAAGTTGGTTCATAACAAAACTCATCCATAAAAAGTTATTGTAATGATTTGTTGTTCGGGGATAAGTTTTCTAAATTATCTTTGATGTCTTTCATATAGGATTTTGTCATAATATATTTAGTCTCTGTGATATTTATTGATCACACCAATAAATCCTGTTTACATTATAGTGTATCTGACGAGAGCGGTTCCCTTGTTGTATCAGAGATTGGTGATCGACCTCTTACACAGGCCATGCTCAACACAAAGGTAAGTTAACATTCTACATGATTTTTCCCCCTTTCTGGGTATGCTGATAGGCAAGACAATTATGTGATGCGATGTTTTGACGGGACACATCACCTGGTAAGGTATATCTTGTCAGCCAGGTTCATTTTGAGATATAGAGCAAACGAGCTTGAAAAAAAAAAAAAAAATATGCAGCTATGGAAATACCCACATGACTTTTTACCCGGGGTAGACCAACCCTAAGTCGACCAACCCTAAGTCGACCAACCCTAAGTCAACCAATCCTGGGTGGACTACAATAGCGCCCTCACGGAATAAACCATAATACTGTTTAGAAAACACCTTGGAAACTATAGTAATTCTAAATTATATGTTAAAAAACCTCATGGGGTTGGCGGTCGGGGAGGTAAAAACAAGGTAAAAACAAGGACGGATCATTCTAAAACAACCCCAGGACTGTCCAGCCCCGGGACTGTCCACCCAGGGGCTGTTTCTAACCCTAAACCTAAACCTAAACCTAACCCTAACCCTAACCCTAATCTTAGTCCACCCAGGTTTGGTCGACTTAGGGTTGGTCGACTTAAGGTTGGTCGACTTAGGGTTGGTCTACCCCAGGTGGAAAGTCATGTGGGTATTTCCATTGCTGCATATATATATACCTTATTTAAAGTACTACTTGAATTTTCAAAAACTAGGTATTTATACAAAGTTTGTTTTAAATTCTGTCAGATTTTGTGAAAATCTCATTTTTTTTAAAGTAGACGAGATGTACCCTTTGATGTGATGCATCACATATATAGTTCAGATAATGCTTTATTAAAATGAACACTAAAATGTCAGATATATAAAAGTAATTGTTTAATCAACTTAGATGAAGCTCTGTAAACATGGAAACTTTGCACTGCAAAAAATTAAAATGTGTGAATATTTATTCTTTTATGTTTTAAAACACTCATATTGAGAATTTAGAAACAAGCTAAATGGTTTCAAATTGGCTGAGTACAAATGATTGATTGCAAAAAAATTACCAATTTGGCATTATTAATAACAGCACTTGTAAATGAAATGTCAAGAAAACTGAATGGTTATGACATAAAGAATATGATACAGAAAAATGCATGTTGTGAAGAAAAAAAATGCATATTTTCAAACATGTATGAAATAGGGTATATCAAAGACATGTGTGATTGTTGAGCAAAATAAAAATATAATATCATGATTAGGCCTTAGGGATACTGGTAGTGTGGATGATTTATGAAAGGTGCTTATTCATATATTTGAAATGTTCCAATGAACAAATTATTTGGTTTTATATCTCCATAAGGATCTTAAGATAGATAGATATGACTACAGTATCAAGACTGCTTATGGCATATATCACTGATTAGTTTTAGTCAAATTGCTGATTTGACTATTTTTAGAGGGTTTCTTATTTTTTATGTGAATGAAACAGATTTCAAGGAAATTTTCTACCTAAAAAATGGCTAATTTCACTGTTTGTGTTTGCAATTTTTGCAATTTGGAAGCCATTTATAAGAATGATAATTTTGCACACAATCATAAGGATATCTGACCAAAAAAAGAAAACTGCCTTGCCTATCAGCATTCCGAACAAAAAGAAAGCTGTCTGCACATCCAATCATGTAAACCTTATATGTGAGTCAAATGTGTGAATGTTATAATAAGCACATGTTTTTGTATTTATTGCCTGTTATATTGCACTAAGGCGACCCCTTTACTATGGGCAAACGTACCTATCATGTAGGGTCAGTAGGTCAGGCGTTTTCTGTGGGGTTTCTTTTCTCAAATAAATTGTGTGTAAATGTTGGTGCATTTTCACCAATTTGCAAAATGTGCAAACATTTCACATTAAAAAAAAAGAAGAAAAAAAAAGGGTTTGCTAATATATGTTGTTATATTATATTGTCAAGTCTATTGTAAACACTGTGCCAGCGTGGGTTGGAAAACTGCTTTATATTATAATATATCCATGTCCGTAGGTTTTTTTTTCTTCACGTAAAGGTGAAAATTATTGCAGCATTAAATTCATGAAATTGATTTATGCCCGTTATTTGTCTTCATTTACAATGACAATGTCGACAATGGCACAGACATGAAGCAATCATTGACTGTCTGAATCTTTCAAAGAAATATATTGAACATTATTATTCTGCAGTATGTTTCAATCTACATATTTAGAGTGTGCTTGCATTTTATATAAAAGGTTTCAATGTCACAGATATTTGCAGGGAAAATTGACAATGAAATTGAGAAAAAGGATGTTAATGGAAACATCTAAAAAATGCTTTAAAAAGGGTATATTAAGGCATGTCAAATTCTGCTTTATTATTTGAAAATAGACTTTTTAATTAAAAATAATATTTCAAGTGTTCTCATGAACATTTTTTGAAAATGTTCTTGAAATGATGAAAAGATTGATTCTCACTGGCAAAAATATCCTTTATTTTGTGATAAAATGGGGATCAAATTATCAAAATTGCCCTTAAAAATGTTATCAGTGAGTGGATGGAGCATTTCAATATCTTGCATGTACACAAATCATGTGATATCCCTCTGAATGCAAAAGTACCAGCCCCACTTGGACAAATTTACATGTTTTAGTACTATGACAATGTTATATGTCTAACTCTTCAGGGGTGGCTTTTGGAATACAAGTGTGAGGGGAATAAATGGGCTAAAATGATTTATGATGAAACGGGCTCTGAGTGCTGGTTCCAGGAATCAAAAGGGAGCTTCCTTGGGGTGTGAGTTCTGAGTCATTGGCTGCCACACCATTGGTTACTAGGTCAAAAAAAAAAAGTTGACTTACCCCGACCGACCCGAATTTTCGGAAATCTAGGGTCGCTATTTAAAAAAAAAAAAATTTTAAAAAAAATTGAAAGAAGCACATAACAATCAAGAAAGATGAAAACGTGTTTTTGATTAGTGTCTGCTTGTTCAAAAAATCAAAAAAAAATTAAAAAGAAAATTAAAAAAAAAATAATCAAAAAAAAATAATAAAAAAAACCTGTTTTTGTGCAGTAAATTTTCAAAAATTTTCAACAAAAAAAATAAAATAACAAATCTGACCGTCCGACCCTTACTTTGACCCTGAAAGGGCAAGTCAACTTTTTTTTTTGCCCTACGCTTTGAAAAACAAGCTTTTTTGTCTATTCACCCTGCTTATCTACCCTGCCATGATTGCATAATGATATGGAAGTGCGGGTTGCCAGTGTTGGTTTCAGTAGAGGTTTTTGCGATATTCATGATACAGGGTGGCTCAGAATGATTTGTACTGAGAAAGGTGCATTTATAAAGCCATAAATACCATTGTTATCGGTCAAAGTGGTTATTTTAACACTTACATACAATTAGCTTTCTGAGGAATTTTGAATTTTAAAAATAGAACCTTTCTGACAGAAAATATGGACTCTTTTTAAAAAATGGTAAATTCCAAATTTCACAAAAATTTCCGTTTTTGAAACTCGTAACATAATTGACTGTGTTTGGCAAAAAGCTCAAATTAAATTATATAGAGGTAATTTTCTTTGTCCTCTTTTGATTTCCACTACAAAATTAAAAGATATCAACTGTTGGTGATGTTTTATGTAGCGCTATTTGAATGGGGCGAAGGAATTGTTCTGCTTGAGTGATTTATATCATACTTTCTTAAGCAGCCATTTTGAAGTTTGGTTTTCACCGATTTTCTATAATGTCATGCCATATCGAAATGAATACAAATATTTTGATGAAATTAACAGAGTAAATAGCAAACAAGTTCCCCATTATATTGCAGTCATTACGCTTGGACTGCAATGTTGTTTTCATATTTTTATTAATTTTCAAACAGGGTATAAATCTTTCTGGGACACCCTGTATAGGGTTAGCAAAATACAGATTTGTTTCTATATTTTGCAAAATTGTGTAATTTATTATAGTATGATAATATCCATTTGAACATTTTGTAAAATGTATTTGGGTATTGTTTGATTTCTTCCCTCATACAGGACTGCTACATCATCGACCAGGGTAACTCGGGCGTATTCGTGTGGAAGGGTAAAGGTGCCACGGTGCAGGAGAAAAAGAGTGCCATGAAGAATGCCCAGGTTATATACATTGCTTGCTTTATCAATGAATTATTCATGATTCGTTATCATAGCAACCTATATCAAGGGCCCGCCAGCCCGCCTTGGCATTCCACGGCACTATTTTGGGTCGAAGGAGATATGCTTTGTTTTGGTTGGGGTATTGTTTTTCCTTGTTAGAGGGTGTGTGTTGGGATGAATGATAGGAGTGTTAATGTGTTCTGTTTTTTACTATAAAAGAAAATAGATATTTAAAAACAAATTATCAGCAATAATTCATAGATATATTTATAAAAAATTTAAAAAATGGATGGATAGAAATTTAAACAGAATTTTGATGAAAATATTTTTTTTTTAAACGGATAATTTCTTGAAATCTTGTATGACTGTATTTTTTTTAAATGTGTGCGAAAATATTCTGAATAACCAAATTGTGTGTAATAGTTTTTGACAATCTCTATTCTGAAAGTGCAACTGCCATATCAGATACCAGTTTTAAAACTCACCAGTTTCGGATTCCAACAATCAATTCATCAAAGATGCCTAAATACTCACCAGCTCTAAATAAATGTACAACAAAAGTTAAGTAAAGCTGGCATAAATATCTTTCTAAAGAAATTCTAATGTGAAAGATAACAAGTGAGAGTAAAGAGTGTATGAGTTCAATAAGAGTGGGCGTGTCTGTGGTGGATCTAAAACAAAACTGAACCCAAATTAGGTGATATTAATTGTTATCAAGTTTCAACCATCATTTACCGTGCCGGAATAAAGATTTAATAATCCTTTCATTCAGAGGTTTATGACATTCTTTTTCCAGGAAACGTTTTGGTTTTACTTCATTGTCAAACGATTACAATTCAAACCTCTATAACTATTTTTCTGGATTCCATTTACATCACTGTATTATAGTGTTCAGTCACCATGGTAACATACCACCCACATAGACATGGGTGCTTATCCGGTGGGGGTTTATCTCCTTTAATTCAGATTTTGGCTAAATGTTCACAACATTTGCGACACTTCACATGGATACCATCCTGAAATAGCACCATATAAAGCATATCTCTGGAGGCTTTTCTTCCCATTCCTGCTATGACCAGAATGTACAGTCTCATCCCTCTGTACTCTACCATACCATTGTCCACTCATCCTTGCTGTCGGTTCAGATTTACTACATTCGGTGTGGCTAAAATGATGATTTAGTAGCCCATTTCTGCAGAATTAATAGCCTTAGAAGTGTGATAGAAATGCTTTTTTTGTGTGCAAAAAACATGAAATTTTGAAAGGTTTTGGTCACTTATTCCAATGGCTTAGACATGGGTTAAATTAAGGAAGCTTGGAATTTACATTAAACTGACAAATGTTTTCAGGGGGGACTTTTAAGGAATGATGCCTACACATAGAAAACACTTATTACAGTTTAGGCGGATTGGTTTTTTTCTTCTTGAATGAGCTGTTTGTTATTGCAGGTACAATTAATTAAACACTTTAGTCAAACCTGAGCTTTGTTAGCCCAAATGGAACTTAAAAAGAGCTTTATCCATAGAAACCAATGGTAGGGGGGAAATGTTTGGGCTCCAATTTGCACATTGGGCTACTTATATTCATTTAACTTTGGTGACACTGTCTTTATACTTCCCTCCTGGGGTATTTGATTCCATACTTCAATCCTGCGCATGTGGAAAAATGAAATAAAAAATACAGTTAGAGCTTCACATTTCTTCTTATAGAAACAACTTCTATCTACACAATTATTGGGTCTGAGGCCAATATAATAGTTTTACTTGCTCTTTTTTCTGCCTTTTTATGAACTAAATAGGCTAGTATGGCATAGTGTAGATGTTAGTATAATTTATTCCCATACTGTCTAAATACCATTTGGTATATTTAACCAGATGGTCTACCCTTGACAATTCAATAGATTGAATACCTTAAAAAAGAGGGTTAGTACCCAATGGTAATTTTAATTTACCAGTGGTATTTATTTAGTTCTTAACACTTTCCACGCCGCAGGCGTCTGCAGACGACATTCCAAAATGTTTCATAAATGTCAACATTATTGAACTTCATTACCAAATTTGGAATCACCTATGAGAAATGCATTGAAATAAGTACAGACATGCCTAATCTTGGTTCAGTAATCCTTGAGATAGACTTTGGCAATTGGGAAAGGTTTCTGAAAAATCTGTTTTGTATAGTAAAACTAATAGCCGTGTGGAAAGTGTTTATACATAAATAGCTATCTTACATAGATTGAAATAAATAGGGTAAAACCCATTATGTAGTTAGTCACAAAATAAGGCAAATTAGTATTTAAATAAGAATAGGCTTAGTAATATCTTTAAAACAGAGAATTTAAGAGCATAATATATAATATATAAGTATTATTGGTGACAGGATTCCAAGTACAGGTGATGGGATTTCATGCATGCTAGTCTTCCTATCATACATTTCCTTGCATAATGCTACTAATAAAATGGCTGGTATCATTTTCACAAATGTCACTTGTACTTTGCACATTACACAACATTATTTGAAAGCCCATTACGATGTGACATTAAGGAAAACAGCTACATCTCATAATAAATGGTAAAGCCAAGCATGTTTTCTGCAATGCACATCACAAATGTCATTTCCCTACTCAATCACTACAATTACAACTTTGCAACACGCTGGTAATTTATTCAATTAACATGAATTATATTTAGAAACACCCCGGTCAAGATGTCTTTATTAGATTAATTTATCTCCATGGCAACCATCAATCACGAGGGATGCATTGTCAACATATCACCATGGTTATTAAGCATGCTAATTTCCCTTTCCCTATATCCCTGTATTGTCATTAAGAATCTGTTTCATGATCATTAGCCCCCATATTATAATTTTACTCATCAGTTTTATGTATTGCACTATTATTTTGTAGCTACACTAACCATTTTGATTTATAATCTGTTTTATGTTACCCTTGACCACTAACATTTTGTTATGTATGTTCAAGAATTATAGTGTGTTCAATATAAAATGGAATGTGACCATTTAAAATCTGTATTAAGATTCAATTGCAAAAGGTCATAACATTGTTCCAGGCTAAATTGAACAGACTATATGTAGTAGGGTTTGTTGGAGAAAAATAATGCCATTGTCACACAGATATTGACTATGGTGGTTATGACAAGCCAGCAACTATTTTCTGATATAGCCATATGGAAAACAAAGTATTGATTTGTATCTCATGATACAAATATTTCAAGCATAAGCCAGAACTTTTTTTGTTGAGGAAAATTTGATTTAGATCCAAAACAATACCAAGTCTTTCTTCAACCTGTTCAAAAAGATTTTAAAGTAATATTTTGTTTCAATATTTCAAGACAAAACTCATTTGTGTTTGATAATTTTCTGAACTCAAATCAAATGTTTTACATCCAAATAATGTATTGTATCATATTTGTCAAATATGTCTACAGAATTAGAAAACATTAAATTCTGTGTAACTTATTTTTCCCTTGCAAGCTCTACTACTAAAACACCATCTGTCAATGAAAGCAGCCATCAGTGACATTCATATAAGACATATTTTCAAACAAATCAAAATGGATCCTGTATAATTGGACTCCCACCAAAGCTCGTACTATCTTAAAATATAAAGGCTCATGGGGGCCATATCAATTATGGTTTAGTAGTGAGATATCTCAATAATGAAGAGAATGCTTATACCATGCTACTGGTAGGTATGCTACTAGTAGTAGCAATAACTTGTCCTCATTTAGTTGGCTTGATACATTTCACAGGGCAATCACATTGAGCATATGGTATTATTGACAGATGGTTTGGTTGGTCAATATTGAAACTAATTTCTTTTTATTTGCCTCTAATACACCATATTTTGCTTTTAATTTACTAACATTTTAGTTCCATTTGTTGTATATTTTTATTTTGCCTTTTAACACAACATATCTTGCTTTAAGTTTACTAACATTTTAGTTCCATTTGTTGTTATATATGTATTTTCTCTTCAACATTTTTAAAGAGTCATTTGATTGTTTGATAAACTTGTCCTCTATTTGTTAAAGTAAATCTACAAAACCATGAGGGGCATGTAGATTTAGTCTGTTCATTGGTCATTTGTTTGTAATCAGGATATTACTCTCATTTCCTGGAAGTCATTGGGACAAAAGTTCATCAATATATTGACAGTACAAGAATACCGGAACAGACTTTTTTATTTTGTTATTTTAAAATTGAGCGTTACAGCTTGTTGGTATACCAGGCTGTGGGGGACTGAGTTACTTATCATCTTTTGAGGGCATTCTTATACCTTGATGGGGACACTAGAATCAAATTAAGAGAAAGTGTTCATAATTGGGTGGTTTTTGGCTGGGGTTATTCATTTTGGGACTGATTTACACCATAATTTGGAGTGTTTTGTTTGCTTATAATTTGGCATAAGAATGTATTATGTTTTAAATGTTTGGCATATGGAATGAAAATACATAATTTGACAATAGGGATCATCATTGCACCCGATATCAATTTAATTTGTTTGTTAAAGTCATTCACTTTTATTTTTATCATTTCAATAGTTACTAATTATTTGTTTTGATTTGCATAACACATTTAGTTTTGTTTATGTATGTATGGTGTGTTTCCTATTTTGACAATAACAGCTCCCTATAAGTTGTTGCTACATTTTTTATATATGTGCACAAATCAAGAATGTAAACGTTTTAAAGCAAAACATAATTTTGAGAGATTTCTAAGAAAATTAACATTTTAAGATATGTAATACTCACTTTGGTTGCTACATATATCTTAAATTTGATATTTGATATTATGGTCAACTTTTGAAAATGTGATTATATTTGCTACGATCACAAGTTGACGAAAATGGATATACTACATTTTGAAGATGAAACGCTTTAAAATGATGAACATGAAGATATATACACAGCATGCAACATACAATACAAATACAAACAAACAAAGTAACAGATGAATACAAAGGATGGAAACTAACATTTTTATTGACCAAAGTCTTGATTTGTGTTACATTTTGATAACATCTTCCTTTTATTCTTTAATGACGTCGACTTGTTTCTGTTTGTTGTTGTTGTTATTTACTATCCAACCTGCACCTGTTAGTTACTTACATTTTGTTTTTGTCAATTTACATTTCTCCGTGCAAATTAGATAACTATGCTGGGAGGGAAGGGTTGGGTGCATACATTTTTAATTTGACATTAATTTCTTTTGAGTGTACATGTTTTCCTAGCCAGTACATTCATTACAAAAGAAATTTGCATTCATGAAATTTACGAAAATCAAACTCTTTTGTAAACAAATAGTATAGCATTACTCATAAACACGATCACAATAGTGCCTGATACGATCAGAAATTCTGCAAGTAACAGTGAAAGTGATAATCATTTTAGAATATCCACATTTCTATTCAGTTATTATAAAGCATATGGACACTGAGAATGTAACTATTATGTAAGAATTTGTTCCTTAGGACATCCACTATTTCCTAGTATTATAGTACCAAGAAGCCAAAAATAGTCAGACCATCCTTGAATAGGCAAATTCTAGTTCTACCTCTGAGGAAGCTATCACAAATTAAATCTAGTACAAAGATTGTATGAGTTATACAGATTTATTCTGTACTACACATAGACTATGGGCTACCCTACCTCTTTGTAGGATTAAAATCCTCTCTCTACACCGAAAGCTAAGCTGGTCTAGAAGCATGTAGACTGGTATAAGCTGGTCTAGTTGTATGAAATTCGCTTTGAGACCAAAAGTTCCTGGGTTCGAATCCCAGTATCGTCTGATTTTTATGTAAAATCTTTGTTTTCAATTAAGTGTTCTCAAAATGGGGACAAAGTTTCTAAGTCGGAATTCAATACATACGACAAGGCTATAATTCATGATAGCTTACTCAAAGGTTACACCCAAATTCTATTCCATTGGTTATGAGACCCAGGACTACAAAATAGCATAAATCTAAACTTAACCATAATCTTAATCTGGTCAGATTTGATTCCGGTTCAAGTTAGGGTTGATTAACATTGTGGTGCAGGTTGGGGACAATGTGAGATATTTGCACAGAATATAAGGATTTTCCACTACAGCCAAAGTGACTTGTCCATTACTCTCCTTGACTTTCATGTTCCTGTACTGATATTGAAGTATAATTAGTTTTAAACATTAATGTGTATATGAAAGTAATTAAAAGGAAGGAGCTTTGACAGGATTAGATTAAATTGTGTCTACTATAACATGATAAAGCAGACTAAGGATCGGTCATTTCAATACTTCCATGTAAGGAATACATTTTAATACTAGCACAAAGATAAAATGGATTTGATTTGCCAATGAAAATCGAAGCAACTTCTTGATTGAGTTCAATCTATGGAAAAACATAATTTGTCAATATATTTTTAACAAGAAATGCTATGCAGGATAGATATTGAAAAAGTTTTTCTTTAGCATAAACTTGAACTGCCCCTTACCTCTAATTGAAGACACTTAGCAGCTTCGCCTACAGGATATAAGGACACATTAGGTCATGTGATGGTCGACAACTTGTTACACTAATTATGAATTAAGGGCTTATAATATAAGATGGTGTGAAAAAATGACAGTTTTCAATATGACAATGTTTCATTTAATAGGAGAGGCTAGGAGATACCTGTACATACCATAAATAATCTCAGTATGATAATAGCAACAAACATTCAGTTGTTTAGTGTTTGAAACCTAGAAATAAATTAGCATAATTATAATTGTGTCTTTAAGTAATAAGAATTCATCTTAATTTAATATTAATATAAGTATATTTATTAATGAAAAATCTAGAATTAAGAAATATATCAAGTATAATTTAAGATCTGGTTAATGAAATCAGGGTATAGATTGCCATTTACGCTAAATTATAATCCAAACTAGCATTTTAAAGTCAGAAGCAAGTGCAGCCTAAATTCACAACTAAAGTTTGTCGTTTTATCGGATGCCATATTGACATATTTAACGAGCGGTTGTTTCTTTGCTGAAGTAATTCTAGTTCTAAACCAAGGTAGACAAACACTAACTTTATTGAAGTGTTGGGGAATAATGATTGTCATAACATATTAAGTCTAAAAATTGAACTTTTCCCATTATAACAACCTATAGAGAAATCACCCACCCCCACTTTGGAAAGTCTAAATCTGAATATGAGTAGCAGTTGTGTGCATACTCTTGACAATGGTATTGAAGGTACATTGATAGAGATTTTCCATTCAGTCAGTCCCATAAACAATGTGTATTTATAGCACATATGGTGAGTATTGTATACTATACATATAGATAGGTCAGAGGTTATATGTTCACACATTGAGCAGTTCAGAAAATGTATTGAATTGGAGAAATCTTTTCACAAAATTGTAACCAAACTTGGAAGGATGCATGTGTGTACATTGTTGGTCATGTCACATAGAGATCTCTTATATGCAACATGTATTTCGAGAAACAGCTGTTTTAAAGACAGATCTATTGATTAAAAACTATGTTTTTCAATGTTAATTAGAAACAAACAAACGTATAAATATCACCGAAATAAAAACTGTCAGTTGTACTTTATGTATCGCACTTTGCCTATCTTAGAAATTTTATCCGGCAAAAGTAAGTTTGAAGCAAAATGTGACTGTTGCATTGATAGATTTGTATGTGATGCTGCCAACAATGCAGATGTGTTAGATTTACCAAACCGTTTCTGCAGACAATTTTATTTTATTGGAAATGTGTTACTGTTTTTGTTGTACTTGGAATTTCAAGTTCTATACCATTAATCTTTTTTCTCTTCATTGAGGTATAGGTATAGCACTTCAGAAGAGTTCAACAAATTGTTGAAACCTGTAACCCAATCAAACTTCTGTTTTTTACTACCCAGCCTTTGCACATTACATAAAAGAACATCTACCCTGTAATGATCTGATGACATCTACAAGATTTTAGGACCAAAGACCAATAAAACATCAAAATATAGTGCAAAAATGGTTATATTTTCAGATTTGATCAGCCTGTATTTTTCCCCCTTTTATGAAGTGTCAAATGCATTCATTTTAATATCATGCATAGTATTAAAACTGAGGGTTTAGCCCTACAAAGCCCTTTATACAATGACTGCCATTCGCAGACTTGTGTATATTCACTTGTAGAGCTTCAGCAAACATAAAACATGGCAGCTTTAAACAAATTTAAAAATTCTCTTCAAGTGCAAAAACCATATCTGCTAAAGCTGTTGTAGTTAAATATAGTAGCAGTAGTCTACATAGTATATAACATGTGGCAGATATGGGAGATAGGACTTTGTGGTACTAAACCCTTATTAAGACATATTTTAAATGCCAGGACATTTTACCTCCATATCAATTTTGATGGAATTTCTAAGATTCATGCATTTGTGTATGTTATTGTTACCCGATATTGAATCATTTTCAACTTTGGGGGTAAAATATCCATATTGCTGAAAATCACACTCATTCATTTTTACCAAAACAACGAAGGTGTGCTCGAGTTCTTCAAATATAGGGAGCAATACCACTATATGAATTTTAATACATTTATCCAAGGTCTCAAAACTTCACATATTAACACAACAAGATGTTCAGTTCATCATTTGCTATGGATAAGGACACTTACCACAATTTTGAAATTTTAATCAGCATGATTTATGTTGAATTATTAGCTGATTGCATGACAATATTAACTGTTTTGAGTGATTTGCACCTACCATAATTAGGAATTTATCAAGGCCAAAGGCAACAAAGACAATGTGCCCATCTCGGCCACCAGTGAGAACTCTGAGCCGGCAACATTCAAATTATTGTTCAAAGATTGGCGGGATAAAAGCACGCAGACAGCATTGATGAAGAACTACTCCAAGACTGCTGGTAAGTTGCATTTTATAGATCTACTTTCATCCACCCGACCATCCAATCCCACTCACACCCTATGTCCCATTCACTTTCCCAAGTCCATTTGAAAGTCAAAACACATTTATCACCAATTTGTGCTTGCAAATGTTTTATTCATTTGAACCAACCATCCAAAATTTTCATAATACCACTGGGAGATATGAAGCTCTAGCATATTTCCAATTTGTTTATGTCCTGAAATTTGAATATTTTTTAAAAATAGTTATTTAATTTAAATTGTCTCAGATATATTCCCACATTTAATAAATTGGGGTGCTTGATAGAAGTAGGGATTGATTGATTTGAATGTGTTAATCTTTTTTAAAAGGGTCAAAACAATTTGTCGTTGTAACTAGGAAATAAGGACACATAGAGAGTATTTTTATTTGATCAGTTTCGATAAGATTTGTTCAAAAATATGTTATTTTATGGTAGCATATAACAAAGAATAAAGAACATGTATTTGTATTTTTAAACTCTACTCAAAATTCTTACAAACAAATGAGTTCTTGGTTTTAATAATTGTACACATTGTTTCGGTGTAATTAAATTATCACACAAAATGTAGCCTATTTCAGTCCAGGTGTTTAGTTGTTGTGAATACTGTTGTCGGTGAATGAACGGAATATTATTAGCCCCGATCCATATTTATTGATTAATGGAGGTGGGGTTCAAGGACGTTTCACCTGTACAATAATAATAATTAACAGGTAGTAATGAATAGAATTATGGCATATACTTAATTGAAATCAGTATTGATATATACTTCATTGAAATAATTGTTGATATACTCAATTGAAATAATTATTGATATACTTAATTGAAATATGTATATAATTGATATACTTAATTGAAATAAGTAAATTATTATTTTTATATGTTGGTAGCTATTTTAGCAGGCATTTAATTTTGCAAATCTAGAAATTAAATTGTAACTTTCAATGCAAACTTGTCAGTTTTGCGGGAAGATTAAATCCTTCTCGAAATTAAGTGGCTTTAACAGTATATCAAATAAGGGTACCAAATTGTGCAAATATCAGTGTCATATAACCTTCTACAAGAAAACAAGGGACATGTTTAAGGTGGAACCATAATGAAGACCTAATGCATTAAACATAGACTTTAGCTGTGTTGATATTTAACTTGTACATTTTAATTGTGGCACTTCAATTAGAAATGAATACAAAATGTAATCAAGCTGAATCTGATGTAATCAAGCTGAATACATGCAGAAATATGACTTGTGGCTATCAGAATGGGTAGCACTATCACATTTCAGGTATGTTAACATTCAGAGACTTTTTATTTGGATGGAGTGGCAATCATTTGGCAACTACTATATTGTGGAATAAGCGTGGTTTGCAAGAATCTACACAAATGACATAAGGGAATACTGAAAAAGACAATATTTTCTCGAAAGACCTTCTGGATGGTATAATTTTCGCGGAAAAGATTTTGCGCAAAAAGTGCGAAAATAAAACCACCGCAAATATTTCAGCTTTTACAATACATTATTGTCTGGAAATGCAGACAAATGCCTGTCACTATCAGAATGGATAGCACTATTAACTATTAATATATTTGATAAAATTCAGACACTTCAGATTTGAAAGGATAGGCAATTGAATCATAAAATTGTTTTATAGATTTTGCATACATATTTCAATATCTTTTCAATAATATAATTAGTGACAGCTTTTATCATTCTTTATTTGTGGCATGTAAAATATATAATCCATTTAAAGCTCAAATCCATTTAAAGCTAACATCATTTATTTATTTAAATGCAGTTGTATTTCGAAACAAAACAATTGACAATTGATGCTTTCTCATGTATTTCTTGTGATTATATGTAGTATCATTTTTGCAAGGTCACTTATTTGTGTTCAATAGACCATATATCCTCTTAAAGTGCAATGGACCCTGGTGGCCTTCATCTTACATGATTACAAGCCTCAGTCAAATTGTTTCTTTCAATTATGAACCACAACATTTATTAACACATAGGCTTGTCTGGATCAACATAGTAACCAGCCATTTCGCCTACCATGTGAAAACTTGCATTGTGTGTAAATATGATAACATGAGTATGTAGAGGAATCACTTTGTCAAATATTCTGTTCGATGGTAACATTTCACGGGAGTACAAAAAGAGTTAAATTTTGGCCGTTTTGGTGATGGTGCAATCTGAATTTGTTTGAATTCACGTAGTTTGTGTCAACGGCACATCACTCCGGGCTCACCTATAGCACCAGAAGCATATAGCATTTGGCAACTATTACAGATAGTGACCTTTCACATCACTACATATTTGAACAAAAATACCATATTCGGAATAGCTGCTCTTGAGTTACATTTAGTTAATACCAAGTGCTCAACATATAAACAACCCCATATATAACGACTGGCAGCTATTACAGATAGGGCCATGTGGTACTAAAAGCCCTAGAAATATTCAACAACAGCAACATTTTGTTTCTATGCTGAACTCCCTCACCTTCTCTGCACCTTCTCTGGGTATTGAATTTGAGCAGCAAATACCAGATGCTTTCAATCAAGACATTTATTCTCTTCTTTATTCAAGAAATTGTTGTCTATCTATTCTAGATCCTAAACCAAGCCCAAATGTCATGCCACAAATCTACATAAGGTGGAAACCGGTGACCTGAGGTGTGATCCAAGTTGGGGGTATTCCCTTTAAATGAAATTCATCAGCAGTGAATACCTACTGCTTTCACCCAAATAACTGCATGTGTATATCAATATCTATGTCTATCTATCGAGAGAGCATGTGTGGTCCAGCGGAACAGCGTGGGACTCATGATCACAAGGTTGTGAGTTCTAGCCCCGCCGTGGCCAACTTGTTCATGTGCCAACTTGTTTGTGTCCTTGTCAACCCATGCAATATTTGGGGAGCTGTTAGGGAGTCACAATCTTAGTAGTGCTGATAGACTGTACACTGTTGACCAGTAGCCACCTAAGTGTAGTGATGAAAAGGGTCCAATTCAAAATGGCAGCGATAATGATTGGCAAAAAGCGCTTTGGGACTTATGCTTACATTGTGGAAAGCACTATATAAGTGTGTATTATCATTATTATTATTATTTATTTCAGACATTAAACCCAAGACCAAGTTTGATGCCACTAGTCTACACAAGGCAAACACTGGTGATTTGGAGAGTGATCCAAGTGTAGCGGCCAAATCAGGGTTAGCAGACGACGGCACAGGCAAAGTAGAGGTAGAGATAACAAATGTTGAGATGCTATATAGTCTGATTCAGATTCTCTTAGACAAAACCACATGCACATGATACCCAACACAGTCATACTGCCCCTTTATGTGATTCAGTTGTGTTATACTTTAACCCTAATCCCTACCCCCACTTTTTTCCAGACATTTTTTCCCGGCTGCAGAAAGTGACCCAAAATATTGCTGCACCCCCACCGGATTTGAACCACGGACCTCCCGCACATGGGGCGAGGAATTTTCCAGTACACCACGGTGTCAAGGCTACTTGGCGCAGTATACTGCGTCAAGTATATAGGCTGTGGATAAGATATATAATTTGCAATTTCATGGGGTTGGGGGCCTTCTGGCAGGGGTGGGGGAGGGAAGTGCCTCCCTGGAAGCCCCATCTCTGGTTACACCCCAGTGATAGCTTTGAGACACTCGTATTATGTTGGTAATTAATACTTTATACCAGGGGGTGTAACCTGCAGCCAAGGAGCCACATGCTGTCATCCTGCATCTCTTGTGTGGCCCTCAAAGCATTCCCAAATTTAAAAACATAAATGTTATGTTTTTAATCCTTCATCAGATGCATAATTTGAAGCTCCCTGAAGGTTGGTTACAAATATGGAAATTTGATAATGTATGGCAATTACTATGCATCTGAATGATATTTGAAGAGAATCTTAAACAATCATTGAATTTTTGCATTGATACAAATGTCCATATTTCAGAAATATTGATGTCACTTTTCATAAAATATGCAGCCCTTGATCAGCTCTTAAAATCACAGTGTGGCCCTCATTGTACAACAGGTTACATGTGCCTGCGTTACACTGTAAAACACCTACAACTTGCGAGTTATTTATTTCATGAATTACTGAAAGCCAACATTTTCATTAGGATTTAATTTTGTGATTCAAAAAATTGACTCTGGTTTTAAACATTTACCACGGTTTATTCCATGGGGATTTAATATTTAATTTTGTGAGTTTAAGGTCCTCACAAAATTATATATCTCATGAAATTAAGTGGTTTTGACTTGTCTATTATTTAATCCAATGTTACCATCTACATTGCATCTATACTGTTTAGATGTAGCGTATTTAATCCAATGTTACCATCTACATTGCATCTATACTGTTTAGATGTAGCGTATTTAATCCAATGTTACCATCTACATTGCATCTATACTGTTTAGATGTAGCGTATTTAATCCAATGTTACCATCTACATTGCATCTATACTGTTTAGATGTAGCGTATTTAATCCAATGTTACCATCTACATTGCATCTATACTGTTTAGATGTAGCGTATTTAATCCAATGTTACCATCTACATTGCATCTATACTGTTTAGATGTAGCGTATTTAATCCAATGTTACCATCTACATTGCATCTATACTGTTTAGATGTAGCGTATTTAATCCAATGTTACCATCTACATTGCATCTATACTGTTTAGATGTAGCGTATTTAATCCAATGTTACCATCTACATTGCATCTATACTGTTTAGATGTAGCGTATTTAATCCAATGTTACCATCTACATTGCATCTATACTGTTTAGATGTAGCGTATTTAATCCAATGTTACCATCTACATTGCATCTATACTGTTTAGATGTAGCGTATTTAATCCAATGTTACCATCTACATTGCATCTATACTGTTTAGATGTAGCGTATTTAATCCAATGTTACCATCTACATTGCATCTATACTGTTTAGATGTAGCGTATTTAATCCAATGTTACCATCTACATTGCATCTATACTGTTTAGATGTAGCGTATTTAATCCAATGTTACCATCTACATTGCATCTATACTGTTTAGATGTAGCGTATTTAATCCAATGTTACCATCTACATTGCATCTATACTGTTTAGATGTAGCGTATTTAATCCAATGTTACCATCTACATTGCATCTATACTGTTTAGATGTAGCGTATTTAATCCAATGTTACCATCTACATTGCATCTATACTGTTTAGATGTAGCGTATTTAATCCAATGTTACCATCTACATTGCATCTATACTGTTTAGATGTAGCGTATTTAATCCAATGTTACCATCTACATTGCATCTATACTGTTTAGATGTAGCGTATTTAATCCAATGTCACCATCTACATTGCATCTATACTGTTTAGATGTAGCGTATTTAATCCAATGTTACCATCTACATTGCATCTATACTGTTTAGATGTAGCGTATTTAATCCAATATTACCATCTACATTGCATCTATACTGTTTAGATGTAGCGTATTGAAGACCCAGTAGAGAAGCACACATGTGATCAGTTTAGGCCCTTCACAATATTGATTTTGAGTTTCCTGTTGCCGCCCGTGTCCTAAATTGAGAATTACAAAATATTGAATTATTTTTATTTTTATTTAGGAATTTCACCTTTAAAGTGACTTTTGATAAACTTCATTTGCTACTTTCTGACTTTAATCATATCAGATAAGATGATGTACAAACATAGAACATGATGCATTACTAAGTTGGTATCACATTAATCATACTTGGAAAATAATTAAATGCAGAGTCCTCGATATAAGGGGTTGAAAATTGGTTGCGACCACAAAATAATTAGTTTCGAAATAAAGAAAATAAAAGATAGCTAATAATTAATAATGTAAAGCCACCTCGTCCCTTTTTTGTACCCCCTGGTTTGTAAAACCAGAAGGGGATTTTGTCATCATGTCAATGTGCGTGCGTATGTATGTGGGTGTGTAGGGGTGTATGTGTGTATGTGCCTTTTGGTTAGCTTTTTTTCTCCAAATGCTGTATCTGTTGAAAGGATGGACGGATTGACTTCAAACCAGGGATACTATTAACTTTGGGATAGGAAAGTCGTATACTAACGTACGTAGCGAAAACGGTCCTTTTGAATAAATTATGATAATCGTCTGGAATGCGTCGGTGACCGGTGTTTAACGCGTTTAACAATGTTTAACCAGGTTTAACTGCATTAAACGGCATGTTAGTCAGCATAGGTTTGGGGGCGCTGTAGATTTAAACAGATGACGGTGGCCATGCGAAACTTAAATTTTGAATTTGTAGTGAATATTACACGTAATCGCGAATTTTAAACCGATCATTTTGACAAATACATCATAATTAGAAGGATTTTTATCGTTAACCGGGCGATGACTGTTAAAAATAATTCACAATGGTGCACCCCCGTTGCCAAATTGGGTCGTCTGAGAGACGCATGGCCAGCGTTGCGTCATCTGCTACAATCACACGTCTGCAATCACGTCTGATCGGTATAGCGCCACCAATTCTATGCTGACTAAGTTCAATTTAAAAGTGGACCCGATCGGCAAGCTCATTGGCATACCCCTGTTCAAACCTTCAGTGATAGGTAGGCCATGGTCAAACACTGTAGCTGCTTGTTTGGGGGTCTAATTTGCAAAGGTCATCTGAGGTCAAAGGTCATCTAGAGGTCAAATCGTAAAAGTTGCCCGAATGCTGTATCTGTTGAAAGGATGGACGGATTGACTTCAAACCTTCAGTGATAGGTAGGCCATGGTCAAACACTGTAGCTGCTTGTTTGGGGGTCTAATTTGCAAAGGTCATCTGAGGTCAAAGGTCATTTAGAGGTCAAATCGTAAAAGTTCCCCGATTGACTTCAAACTTGGAGAAAAGAAACATGAACACCAGGTGAACATGTTTAAAATAAATTAGAGGTCATCCAAGGTCATCTGAGGTCAAAGGTCATCCAGAGGTCAAATCGTAAAAGTTGCCCGATTGACGTCAAACTTGGAGACAAGAAACATGAACACCGGGTGAACATGTCTAAAATAAATAAAAGGTCATCTGAGGTCAAAGGTCATCCAGAGGTCAAATCGTAAAAATTGCCCGATCGACGTCAAACTTGGAGACAAGAAACATGAATACTGGGTGAACATGTCTAAAATAAATTAGAGGTCATCCAAGGTCATCTGAGGTCAAAGGTCATCCAGAGGTCAAATCGTAAAAGTTGCCCGATTGACGTCAAACTTGGAGACAAGAAACATGAACACCGGGTGAACATGTCTAAAATAAATTAGAGGTCATCTGAGGTCAAAGGTCATCCAGAGGTCAAATCGTAAAAGTTGCCCGATTGACGTCAAACTTGGAGACAAGAAACATGAACACCGGGTGAACATGTCTAAAATAAATTAGAGGTCATCTGAGGTCAAAGGTCATCCAGAGGTCAAATCGTAAAAGTTGCCCGATCGACGTCAAACTTGGAGACAAGAAACATGAACACTGGGGGAACATGTCTAAAATAAATTAGAGGTCATCCGAGGTCAACGGTCATTAGAGGTCAACCAAGGTCAAAGGTCAACAAGGGGTTAATTTGTGCAATGAACACTGTGGGAACATGTAAAAAAATAATTAGAGGTCATCTGAGGTCAAAGGTCATCCAGAGGTCAAATCGTAAAAGTTGCCCGATCGACGGCAAACTTGGAGACAAGAAACATGAACACTGGGGGAACATGTCTAAAATAAATTAGAGGTCATCCGAGGTCAACGGTCATTAGAGGTCAACCAAGGTCAAAGGTCAACAAGGGGTTAATTTGTGCAATGAACACTGTGGGAACATGTAAAAAAATAATTAGAGGTCATCTGAGGTCAAAGGTCATCCAGAGGTCAAATAGTTAAAGTTGACCGATTGACCTCAAACTTGGAGAAAAGAAACATAAACATCGGGGGAACATGACCCATATATGACCGTTGACCTCATTTAGTTGATCTCCCAGCCAGGGGGATTCGCAAGTCGTGACTTGCAGTATTTTTTAAACCTCCAACAGGAAACTCGAAATCAATTGTGAAGGTTTTATGGTAGTTTATTATTTGTTTTCCTTACATATAATGCAATATTAACCTCTGAATTATCTCTATACCATCTAGATCTGGCGTATTGAAGACTTTGATATGGTACCAGTCGAGAAGAGTATGTACGGCCAATTCTTTGGCGGTGATAGCTACATCATACTGTATAGCTACACGGTTAGAAGCAAAGAAAAACACATCATCTATTTCTGGCTGGTGAGTGTTGCATGTTGCAATGTTGAACTTTATATGGATTTTGACATGGAATAAGATTTATTGAAAGTAAGGCTGTGACTTATACCCGGGTACCCGCCCGCTATTCCTAGATCCTTGGGATTCCTAGATCCTAGATTTGGAATTCCTAGATCCTAGATCCTTGGAATTCCTAGATTCTAGATCCTTGGAATTCCTAGATTCTAGATCCTTGGAATTCCTAGATCCTAGATCCTTGGAATTCCTAGATCCTAGATCCTTGGAATTCCTAGATCCTAGATGCTTGGGATTCCTTGATCCTAGATGCTTGGGATTCCTAGATCCTAGATCCTTGGAATTCCTAGATCCTAGATCCTTGGAATTCCTAGATCCTAGATGCTTGGGATTCCTAGATCCTAGCTCCTTGGGATTCCTAGATCCTAGATCCTTGGGATTTCTAGATCCTAGATCTTTGGGATAACTAGATCCTTGGGATTCCTAGATCCTTGGGATTCCTAGATCCTTGGGATTCCTTGAGCCTAGATCCTTGGGATTCCTAGATCCTTGTTCCTTGGGATTCCTAGATCCGAGTTCCTTGAAATTCCTAGATCCTAATTCCTTGGGATTCCTAGATCCTAGATCCTTAGGATTCCTAGATCCTAGATCCTTGGGATTCCTAGATCCTTGGGATTCCTAGATCCTTGGGATTCCTAGATCCTTGGGATTCCTAGATCCTTGGGATTCCTAGATCCTTGGGATTGGGACATAAACATGATATTAAAAAGAAGTGTAGCAATTTTTGTGTGTGACACTCTCTATTTATGATATTAAAAAACAAGGTATAGCAATTTTTTTGTGTGTGACACTCTTTATTTACTTACGTTACCTTTTGTGACACCCTGTATTTGCATTACTTTTAGGGTAATAAGTCTACTACAGATGAGCAGGGTTCAGCGGCCATGCTTACTACTCAATTAGATGACAAGATGGGAGGGGAACCAGTACAGGTAAGTTTTTATAGGTGACCCTAGGCCAAAGAAGTACAATTAACAATTCAGTGCCCACGCTCTACTCAACCATACAGAAGACTTTGTAGTGACCGCTTTTAGCCTCTAGCGACATCTTTACATTCGCACAATGTCTGTATTTTGGCTGTTTGGGTAATTATAATGGTGCAATGTCAAATTAGTAAACATTGATGATACATGGACACACAGGTACCTTTTCCTAAATAAACCTATATACCTGCTTGATCAAGATTATCATCAATTGTAGCCCACATTGTATGATACCATAAGACTCATGGCAGCAGTAATCTTTATACAAATTTTAGGCCTTCATGTCGTCATCATAGCGTGGAAGCGCAGGCCTATTTTGGGATTTTTTGTTGGTCCTGGTCTGCTGGCACAGGAAGTTATATTCCAAAACGTTCCTTAAAGTCTGTAGAATACAACCTAGGTGGACATCCTTGCAAACATGGATGTTAAAGTGACCTTTGACCTTGATTTAATGTCTAAGGTCACATGTATTAAATTTAACGTGGTAAAAATGGGTTGTTGACCCTAAAAAGTATAATATATTGTTGGGATGAGTGCTTAGAACAAAAAAGTCAATCGCAACTTGGACCATCGATTAATAGTTTTTGACCTATGACCTTTTAAAAATGGCAATGCGCATGATCTTCTGAGACAAACTTCCTTTTTCTTGCCTTATAAATATCTTCCTATATCATATGATTTCAGGTGCGTGTGACCCAGTACAAAGAGCCCAACCACTTCTTGATGCTCTTCAAGGGAAAACTCATCAATCATTCTGTAAGTTGTAAACATAAAAACTTTTTTTTAAATCGTTTATGAAATGGCTACAACGAGGACTGCATGAATCATAAAGCCAATCAGAGGCGTTGTATGAATTGTGTTAGGGCTCTTTTTCAAATGTATTTAAAAGTTCTTTTTGATGTTGATTGAATACTTGGATTATTAGGCAAAACAAAATTGTGTGCTAGTCCATACTGTCAAAAGGGTAGGGTCTTGTGGTTATATTTTGGTTACTTTTTCTTGTAGAGATTGTTCTGGTCCAGTCCTACCAACACAAAAGCAAGCGGGACAAGCAAACTATTTTTTTTGTGCCTAAAGACAGGCAAATCACCGATCAAAAACTCTGTACTATGGGATGTTGTATCTAAGGGTTGGTAGTAATAATAATTATATAAAGAGGTTTTTTATTTCTGAGTTGGTCTCAAATTTCATGACCTGTAAAGGAGAAGTAATATTTTTAGTGACATAAACGATCTTCTGTGCATTTCTCCACATTTTTAATATTTGTGTGATGTTTTCGTTGTTGTTTGTATAAAGATACTTTTTGCTCATATATTAATTGTTATTTTGTGTCTTGTATTTCTCTATTCTCCTCCTCACTTTGATTTTGATCAAAATCATTTCTAACAAAATGTCAATTGTCATAAATTTGGTTGATTTCTTCATTAATATAACTCTTATTATTATACTCTTGTAATAATATATAGCAAGTGAGTATGAAGATTCATTAACCTTCCGAAGGGAAGGGACTCAAACATTTCGAACTGTAACATTGAAAAGGGACACGTTGAAAACAAACAGTGTTTAGTATTAAATGAAGATAAGCAGTTTGCATTCAGCTTTTACATTATAAAATAAATTTGATTTAAAGTATAGTAACATACTCAGAGCAACTACCAATCTTTTTATTGGTTAAGGAGCCATCAATTGGAGCCGCTCTTTTAGGGCCACTTATTATTTAAACTAATGGGACACTTACCATTCAATGGGCTATCCAAATGGCCAATCATGATACAAAGGTGATATTTATATATTTTATGCATAATAATTTGGTCCTGAAGATATCAAGAGCTTCCAGAAGAAAGCTTGACAGTTTCAACTATAGTTAATCGGTTGCAAATTAGCAAGAAATAGGCGTTTTTTATATCTCCGCCCGATAAGTAATCCAAGCAAGCTAATTTGGCCCATGCAAGCGTCCCACATATGATTCACAATGAGCCAGCTGCGCTATGGGAGCGTTTTGTGTGCCCACACACTCATCTGAATTCATTCGCTGCTTTAAGGGGTCACACTACTAAATAGAGCTCCATAGGGATGTGTACAAAAACACTGATATAAAACTCTGTGTTAGACCACTAAATTGCGAAATTGGACCTTGTAGAGTGATTTTTTCTGAAAGATGATCACATTTTCTCACCAAAAAGTGAAAAAAATAGGTAGGTGAACCTGCTCGATTTTTCAAAATACGCCCATGGAGTTGACTACCTCTCTGACGAGCTTGGAAATGCCGCCGTAATCGTCAATGTTTCCAGTAAAAAACACAAATTTGAAAGATCTCTCAAAATTTATCTAGATGATATTCACAGTTTATAGTCAGGGTGCATGTAGGTGATGTCCCATTAATCATAATTAATCAAAAATCATAGGCATTTACGCAATTGCATTACCGTCAAGTTTTTTTAATTGAGGATTTTGCCATGCATATTTTCCGATTCTAGCTTTAAACACCGCCCTTAAGGTTAGGGGATACTCCATTTAGTGTAGTGCACCCATAAGGAGGTTTGCCATTTTGGAACTGAATAAACTATAGTCTGACAAGATTTGTTTAACATTTTCAGTATTAGGGTGAAGGGGGGGGGGGGCATTAACTGGTGGAGCCAATATTACATTCAAAGGAAATTCATATCAGGTTTTCATACTCAACACTTGCGTAGAGTTTTTTTCTCTAAATTCAACACTCTTACTACCTTATTTTGCTAACAGGGGAGAAGCATGAGACAAATATTGACACAGAAAATGGTGTGTGGCACCCCTAGGGATTGAACCGGGGCTGCTGCAGCAAGAGTCTATGTGATCGTGCATCACGCTAAGGGGTCATGCTTCCAAAAATAACTTTTTAGAGCCTATTTATACCTTTGCGTGATTTCGCAATGAGATGGAATGGTCCTCTGGTGCGGTGCTACTGTTGGATTTTGGTGTATTTGGCATGATTAGGGTTAATGTACGTGAATGCTATTCAAATATAACAACTTTCATCAAATTTGTTTTCAACATATATCTTCAAATACCTGAATCACAATGTCTCTACTTTACTTTTATTTCACACCTTTTCTCTAAAATACTTTAAAACTTTGTGTTTGTTGTTCATAACTAAACTCTTTACATTATTTTATTTATTTATATCCCCCAAAATGATACCTCATGTCACATCACAACCAAAATACCCACAATGCACACAAATAATGTCATGGTTGCTCTTAATATCATGAATTGATCATTTACCCCCTACTTAACTACTTGAATTACCCATATTCCCAACTGATATGGTCCTGGTTGCTAATCAGTATACCCTATAACCAAATTACCCATAATTCCCTATTTCTGTATGCACACATTTAATCCCGTATTAACCAATCAGGGCGGCAAAGCCAGTGGATTCAAGAATGTTGCAGACGCTACGGCAACTCTCAGTGAAAACCGTCTGTATCAGGTCAGAGGGACAAACAAACTCAACACCAGAGCCAATGAAGTAAGTCAATAGGATAGAAGATAAATAGGATTGAGATTGAATAGAGTAAAAGCCATTCATATAATGCCTTTTAAAAAACAACTTCCACCCTCTCCCCCAACCCCTACCCCTCTGCTTGGGGTACAGCCAAAGTTAAATTTGATTATTATTACATTTATTCGTAAATATGGCAAAAATAGTAAGTTCATGTTTATAGGAAATACGCTTTTTCAGTAAACACTTGATCGCTATTAACATTAACAATTTATAATGGCCTATAAGCATGATTCTAGCAGAATCTATGACAAGCGAAACTCAATCAAATACACGCGAGGATCGAGCAAATGATACCAGCCGAGTAAAGCGCTGAGCATAATCCACTATGCTCGAACTCTTTGCGCTCTCACACATGCGTAATAGCTCCACCACAACAAAATGACGCAGCCTGATTGGCAAACGGTGGCCAGCGCTCAGCGTTGAAGCGTTGTGGAATCTGCTGAGCCCTTGAGTGAAATGAATAAATAATATTATATATAGACTTGGACAAACTGACGTGAACATAAAAAGGATGTCTCTTTGCTTCCGTTCAAATATGTAAATTGCCAGATTATCATGTATGATTATGTTTATATTTATTGTTATTTCCGAATTTCATGTCTTTTGATTAATATTCACAACACTCAAGTATATTTTGCTTGTATATTTTTGTGTATAGGTGGCCTGTATGACTGCCTCTCTCAACTCTAATGATATCTTTGTGTTGACAACGAAAAAATCCACCTATTTATGGTGCGGTAAGGTAGGTTACACCAGGATGACTCACAAAACATCACTTGCCATAAAGACCATGTCTCATTCTTTGACAAATCAGATTTCTTTGAAAGTAAAAAAAACCAAAACATCTGGCCGTTTCAGTCACTTCAAACATTTGTAATCATTGTGTATGACTGCATTGTCTACTATTATAGATACAAATACTTATTAGAAATAGCATTTACAAGTAACTGCAAGGCTTTGAAGAAAAACTACCATACCTATTGAATGTTCACTTTTCATCAATACATTCAGCTCCTGTATTTTGTTTCAATTTCAATTACAGGGTGGTAGTGGAGATGAAAGAGAACTAGCTAAAGCAGTAGCAGAAACAGTATCACCAAAGTAAGTACATTGAGAATCTACAAACAGATGGAGACCATTTAAGCCACCAAATATTTAAAGGTGTTGACCCAGGGTTTTTAACATGAGGGATTCTATTTCACAAGAAGAAATGTCATGAATCCAGCACAAAGAGACTGTGTAAAGTTGGCATGGCATGTTCTCTGAGATATGGTCCAATGGACAGTCCAAAATTGGAAACAAAGGGATTTTTAATGTGTTTTTTGATTTAATGCTACCTATGTAACAAGCAATGTGGACTTCCAAATGTATCATTGTAAAGTTGAGTTTCAGGAGAATTTGCCTGTTCAATATCTCAACCTAAATTTTGCCGACTTTACATCACGTTTTTGGAGGATGGTCAGAAATACATTATCATCCTTCAGTTGTAGAACAGGCGACCACAAGTTTTCTCCATGCACGGCGGTCTTTAGCAAGAGTGACTATCTGTCGTTATTGGATCATATATACCTTCATTGTCCCCTAGTAAATGTTGTATATAGGTCAAATAAGTTCGGCCATGTGTTGTGGTACGTACGTGGCATACTTTTTAGCAGGCTCTTTCTTCATCAGGGAGACAGAGAATAAGATATCTGATCTGGCGGCTCTTTACATGGTAGATAAGGGGCTCGGTCTTGGTCATGTCATAAAGGGTGGTGTTTGGGACATGATCTGTGCGTTTAATGTTAAGCATTAAGGATTCAGTATAATGGTCGCACAGGTGGTGTTGAATAATTTCACTTTTGTTGTGATAGACTCCTCCAGAGGCGTTCTAACGCAAAAGTAATCCAAGTGTATGCGCGCTAATTTGGCACATGCAAGCATCACACATACGATTCACAATGCGCCAGTTATGCTATGCGGGCAGTTTGCACGCCCACGCTCATCTGATTTCATTCGCTGCTGTAAGGAGGTTTGCCATTTTGGAACTGAATGAACTATAGTCTGACAAGATTTGTTTTAAATTTACAGTATTAGGGTGAAGGGGGGGGGGGGCATTAACTGGTGGAGCCAATATTGCATTCAGAGGAAATTCATATGAGGTTTTCATACTCATCACTTGCGTAGAGTTCTTTTCTCTAAATGCAACACTTAAGGATTATGGATTCAGAGCGATACAGTAAAATAGTCACACAGATGGTGTTGAATAATTTCACTTTTGTTGTGATAGACTCCTCCAGAGGCATTCTAACTACTATACCAGAATGCACACCTTGCTTAATGCCTTGCGTCTGTTACAGTCACTTGCACCCGATGCCATCATAAAGCCAAGATACCTATAATCTGTCACACGGCTGATAATGTCCCCAAAGACCTGGAGTGTTAGGTGAGAATTGCAGTTGGCAGTCATGTACTCCCTCAGACACACACTTAGTGAGGATGTTGTTTAAGTTAGAATTTGAATGTGCACACTTTGTGCTTGGATTTTACTCCTGTTACCTACCTACCTATGTAGGAATCATTGTTTTTAGTTAGTAGGCATGTGAGAAAATGCCAAAATTACTCTGCCTCAGAATGCTTATCTTGTTGTACACTTTGGCTGCAATTGGCATAAAAAAAAGTCTAATTTCAAAATTTGAGTTAAATTGCAAAATTCAATACAAGTGCGTACGGCCAAAATCATGCATGTTCGCTTGGATTAGTTTTGCTCACAAAGAGATGAAAAACACATATTTCTTTCCAAGTTGGAACTGATTGAACTATATCATCCTCACTAAAACAATTACCATAATGATAATATACAAATACTACATGGTTAGAGGGGAAATAGTGCAAACTATTTCCCCGAGGTACTGGCTACAGGCCTACCACCCCGAACCCGGATGGTGAGGGGTGGTATGCCTGTAGCCAGTACCGAGGGAAAATAATGTGCCCTATTGCCCCGATCATACCATGTAGTATTTGTTTTATTACACCTCACTGTGACTCTGGGGATGAGGTTGTAGGGAAATAGTCAAAACTATTTCCCTAGGGAAATAGTACTTGTGATAGGAATTTGCCAATGAATTGCCATGATTAGTTCATGAATATTTATGAGGTGTAATAAAACAAATTATGTATGTACTCAACCAACCCACCAACTCCCTTCCACATAAATATTCATTGATTAATTATATTTGTGCCATCATAATTTCAGTGGTAATTACACCATGGTACCAGAGGGACAAGAGCCTGCTGAATTCTGGGAAAAACTTGGAGGCAAAGGAGCTTACTCTTCAGATAAGAAATTCCAGGTGGGTAATCTAACATTGTCTATCTGTCCAAAGTGTCTCTACCTTCCTCCCTTCATAAGGTTGTAAAATAAAGAGTGAATTTCCCCCTAAATATTACTATAGCTGAAAATGCCCAATTGAGAGATGACCGTCCTTGTGAGATTATTCATGATGTACACATGCAAATAAGACACATATTTTACATTGTCAATGAGGGGAGAAAGCTAGCATATATGGGTATGGTGGTGCCTGTATTGGGAAATTTGTGTATTAAAAAGTAACATTTGAAATTAAAATGTCACACCCACTGTTTTAGGCTTTTCAGCTCCCCCAGGAATGTTCATTATCAAGCCTGTTGTGGGCCCCGGGGGGTCACTCAGCATATATGACCGCTATGCATCCGCGTCCAAGCAACAAAAATCAACAATTATCCAGATTTTGATATCGTTGACATATTTTTGGTTTGTGGGAGAGTGACCACCCTGGCCCTGCCCCTGGTTGTGGGCAAGCAGAGTAAAGAGCTTGGTCAAGAAATACTTTGTTTATAATGGGCAAGCATTACTTGGAGCTGCATGCTTTGTTTGCCATATGTATAAAATATTAGGGGATGTGTACTTATTGTTAATATCATTTTGTGTGTTTTGGTTAATTTTGTGCACTTGATAAATACTATTGTAGTAACAATTAATAGTGATCAAAGCACTTAATATATCAAAAGCATGTCACCTTTTATTTGGTTAAATCTGTTGGATTTTATTTTATTTTTGTGAATTTTGTTAGATTTGACACCTTTGATTTGTTAATTTTGTTGGATTAGAAATGTTAAGCATGTTTGTAAGGACAGTTCATCTCCATAGAGGTTTGTTAGGATGTCCCAGCAGTTAATCTTTAATCTAGTCATTACAAAATAGAAAATTGTGTCCAAGTTACTTCATTAAAATGATGGACTGTCCCAAGAATGAGTAGTTTTGTTTTATTTTTAATTCACTGCATATATTTTGTTCACACTAATATTTGATTTTGACATGCCCCACATTTTCCACTTATGGCTACATCTCACATTGTCATTATATTGAAGCAGAGACTTGTAAGTATTGTATAGCACAATGCATGTTTGAGTAGACATACCTGTACCTTGGTGTGAATGCTATCCCTGTTGTACGTGTAGCACATGTGAATTACACTTTTATTGTTTTCTGTACTAGTTTAGTTTGAGGGAGAACAGATAGTTGGATGTTATGATGTTACTGAACATGTGCCTTTTAAGCATTACCAAAAAGAGATTTTTCACTTTGATGCAAAATGCAAAACACAATAAACGGAAAACCTCCAAAATTACCAAAACAAAAAAGGATCAAAATAAAAACAAAAACAACAACAAACAAACTAACACAATGTTTGCAGCAATACCTTTAGAGCTCTAATTACTACTCTTATTGCGCATTCCAGAAAAGCACCATAAATCCAACTATTGCCTCATCCTACTTTCGGGTCAATTTTGAACATATTTTATGCTTAAATGTATTTGTAGCTTCTATACTTTGCAGTGTTACAATGTGGATTCTATAAAACCTGTAATTGATGCGGTGATTATGCATGTCGGACCTATACAACAAACCAATTGGGACAATTCACTTTTTGTAAATCTGAGATCAAAATCATTTAATGAAACAAAATCTTGAAAAACAAATCTACAGGTGGATATATGTCATACAATGCACATTTGTCTGAAATAAATGCTGCTGATAAATAACATTTTTATTTTGATGGACTTTGTCTCAATGTTCAAGTTTCATCAAAATTGTTCTGGCTTTGTTGGTGTGGGACATATCTGATCTTGCATTCAAGATGTGCTGCACACACATTGTGTATTATGCACTCAACGATAATGTTTTAAGTTTTTTAATGTTTATGTAAAGTTCCTATGCTGTTTGTTTGAAATTGATTGCTGTGGGATTTACCTAGCCTAGTCCATGAAAAAGTTCATATACCTTTGTAGCTCTTTGGCCAAAATGCATAAGAATAGATTTTGCCACTCCTAAATAGTTTCGTCATTGGTCTCATGCAGTGCATGTCACTAAGCTTACTTGCCATCCGTTCTACATTTTTTATTTGAATAAGTATTCTTTATTCTCTTGAACCAGAATCCTTGAATCCAAGCTTTCTAAAAATGCTATTCATAGTATACGCAAATAGCAGATGTTTCCTACTATTTTTATCTTCACACCCAAGAAATATAACTGTATCCATTAATTAGGGGTAATGGTGGTGCATGATCCAAACAACCAGGCTGTTCACATTGCTTCCCTGGTCTATTAGTTTCAATTTGCCAGCGAAGTGTTACATGTAATCCGATTATCACTATGTCAATTGGATGTCACATTTGCGTCCTGAACGCCGAACGAAATGATCGCCACATGAAAGCAATGAGATGTCTTATCATTCATAAATGTATGTGATCCATCCAGTTACAAGGGAGTTATATAACTACTTCGCTGGCGAATAGTCTGCTTTACTGAACCCTTTACTGTCATTGCAAAGTACCAACCATCATTTATTTTCTTCTCTATTCCTGCATCATTGAAAATGTTAAACGATATAAAATAAAGGAATATTCAAAACCATGAAAAAGTCCATCAACATTATTAATTTTATGTAAAAGATGACCCCTCACACCCCTATTCAGAAGTGTCACAAAGTATGCAATGATGCAATTGTATTCATTTGAATTGTATTAATGATGCAGATTGTTCAAGTGACATTAAAATAATGATTCATAAAAAACTACTAATGGAATATTTCAAGATGAGAATTGCATCACGTAATTTAGTTTGTGTTGATTTTTCATTGATTATTGACAAATTTGGCCTACCAGTGGGGAAACATCTATATTCCTTTTCTATTGATAGATAACATCAACATGTATTGTGATCTATTAAATGACATAGAATTTGTCACTATGGCTGACATACAACATTGTATCAGAGTTAATGCCAGAGAGCTGCTAACACTCCCCGATCTTCAAGGCGACTCTCTGAGAATAAACCGATATGGAGACACCAATTTGACAACCTTCCCTTATTTGGGACATATTATTTCTATTATATTACATGTAATTTGTAAAATCTCCCTGATGTTTGCTGCTCTGTTATGCACCCAATATTACATTGCACTTAATTCAATACCTTCATTTGAACAACGGTGCACTTTGCTCCCATCTCGATGAGTGTAAACCGAGTAGATAAATACTTATGTACACCTTTTGCAACCCATCTGTGTGTTGTCTGCAGGAAGAGATCCCCAGTCATCCAGCACGTCTGTTCCAATGCTCCAATGCCAAGGGTTATTTCAGCGTGGAAGAGATGCATGATTTCACACAGGTAGATCTGGTAGAGGATGATGTCATGCTATTAGATACCTATGATGAAGTAAGTTTGATTGGGGAATTCGTCACATATTGGATTCAGAAACTCACTTCTGATAAACTTCAACTTCAGATTCAAATATCACACTGTTTGCCATCTCCTTAAAATAAAAAGTGACAAACAGTGACTAATGAATTATCGTATGTGTACTTACAGGATTTTTCTTCGGTGGAAATATACCCAGTACAATCAAATTGATTTTGTAACTGTAATTATTTCATTATTTGATATGTACTTAGAATGTAATTTTCTTTAGAACAGTCAAAATCATGAGAAATATGTGCCCAGTTTTATACGGTACACAGATTGTCCACACTTTTGCCTTTTACACTTTCCCTTGCAGCTCTTCATCTGGGTTGGAACAGGAGCTAACCAGGAGGAACGAAAAGAAGCCAGAGTTACTGCAAAGGTAAAAGTCAAATATAGTTTAATCAGTTCCAAATTGGTGAGAAATATTCGGTTTATCTCTCTGTACTCCAAAGTAATCCAAGCGTACACATGTGATTATGGCCACACACATGGTTTTGGCTGCACACACACGTCACACGTATGATGCATAGTGCGCTTGTTGCCTCCATGGGAACCCACATCCTTCATTCATTGTTGTAAGGAGGCCTCGCCAGTTTTGAACTGATCAATCTCTAGTAGGCTCTTATAAAAGAGATATGTACAGGGTACAAGAAGTTTAAAAATATACATGTATGACCCAACTTGTTGTTATACTTGCATTCAGAAGGCTTTTCCAGAGACATACATGCACATATTTTGATGCAAATCGCCTGTCTACAGTTCTACAACTATTCACTCATCACCCATGTAAGTGATACACTACACTCAGCAGACAATTAAAGCTCACTCATCAGGATTGGCAAAGAATACTAACAACAAGTGTAGTGATGTTGTGAATTATGAGTGTATACATGCATGTCTTGTTTTTAATAATGCATCACTTCTGGCATAGTGTGCATCATCATCATCATCATCGGTCCTCCTTGGACGGAATAGTGGTAGCAGGATATTGGTACCATGTAGCTTTATTCATTATGAGCTGTTGAATATTGCTTAGGTCAAGACCCATGTATTTTGCAATGCTGTCAGGAATAGATGGTGTTTTTCCTACCATGGTTAGAATGACCATATTTAGGAGTTCATAATGTCAAAGTGGCAGAGTCCTTAGTGTGTACGCAGTGCCCTGCGAACTGTAGACGCCTCTATCTCAAAGTGACTGACAGAGGAGGATGTCGCCATACACCACTCTGTTTGTTTGGTGGTCTCCCAAGCAGATGTTAAGTACTCTTTGAAGTAGCTGTGTGTACCATTCATCAATTCTATCCTTAAACTTTTGAGTTACCGTCCAGGTTTCTGAACCATATAGTATGATACCTTCTACACATGCCCTGAAAAACTTGATTTTGATGTTTCTATCAAGTTTTGACTTCCAGATTTTGTCCAGTTTGTTGCATGCATCACATGCCTGAGCTTTTCGACACATCAAGTCATGTAATGAATCTGGTAGTGACGATCCTAGATACTTGAATATGTGTGCATATTAGCAGTAAACACAGGATTTTCATTCCAAAATTAACTGAACATGGTATAAATACTTATATACGTCATTCATATATTCTTGTTCATTGATTGGTTAACTAATAACTGATGAAGATTGGAACTTACCGGATGATTTTTGAATTTGAACTTTATGGAACTAGAAATATATGAATGACGTAAATAAAACAAATATATACTGCCTTTATTCAAGTCTCTGGATTAAAACTATGGTCCCTCGGTGACTGCAATAGGCTATTTTGCTTCGGGGCTGCGCCCTCAGCAAAATAGCACTATTTGCAGTCACCTCGGGCCCATAATTTTAACCAGAGTCTCTCATGGCAGTATATATTTGTATACTATTCGTACACTCGAAGTAGTGTCGAACCAATCAGAAAGCAAGAAACTAAAATATGCGGAGAGCATTGAAAGTGTCTAATGCACTTCGCGTATGCGCCGTTCAATGCGCAACGCACGCTTTGTTTTGATTCGTTGTTTAGGAATCATGGGTTTGCTGAATTTCCTTGCGGGTGTTAGTAAACTTGTTAACATGTTTTTATTCATTTTTACATGTATCAAAATTATGCTTAAATTGTGAATTTTGATTTATATAGTGTCGTGTATGAATTAGGTCAATACATGCATATGTTTTGTTTCTCGAAAAATTAGACAAATCAGTGCACTTTCGCAAATGTTGATATGCTCACAATAGCACTCCCCTGTGTGGTTGTGACGTTATTCACACATCAACATCAGCGCGCGTGCATTGATTTGTCTAATTTCACTGGAAACAACACGTACGCATTTATTGACCTATAATTTACCCCTTCCTCCTCCATCCTTCAGGAATACCTAGAGACTGACCCAAGTGGACGAGACCCTGAAGATGTTCAGGTTATCCTTGTCAAACAAGCACACGAACCTCTCAACTTTGCCGGCAACTTTCCAGCCTGGAATTGGGATCATGTAAGTCATTATCCCTTTTGTTGTATGTTTTAACCCTTTGATCGGAGAACGTCGTATAACCCGATAGGTCAAAAAATTGACCTGAGCGAACAGATGACACATTGATCATATGACTGAGTGGTCATGTGACTTGAAAGTCATGTGATGTTCACCCGATGTGAAATACATTGTTTCGCAAGGTTTTCGTTGTGATTTGATGTCATTTAGCTGAAGAAAACAGTATAAATAGCGCAAAATTGGATGAATATGCAACACAATATGGCGCACATGATTCTCAGGTAGACAGGGATGCATTGTTTTACGGTCATGATTGGCAATTTTGGCGATAAAAACTGACGTTTTCATGTTATAAATAGGTTACGTTATACGTGTAGTACAATGGCATACTGCCCTCTATCATCGGTAACATATATTACGGATGATATAGGTGTACTATATTTAGCATTTTACCTCCTGAGAAGTCAGGGTGGGTGTACCGAACCCCTATAATAACTCCGGGTTCAAAGGGTTAAGAAATGGATATGGTAACCACGTAGGAAATGTTATAACACTTTTGTCAGATGTATTTAATACTAGCACTGTTTCCTAAACATATACAACTTGTCATGGTTGTACTTTGAGAAAACAAGCAAGTGGTTTGTGGATAATTTGTAAGTGCTTTGGGGTTTTAGGGTTAAAATATTTATGTATAAGAATGTTATAGAGTTACACATGTATTGGTATGAAAGGTGAACATTTTCATATTGGTTTGCTATTTATAGAGTGTAACATAAACCTTGCTGCGTGCGATATCAACTGTATTTTATGACTTTTTTGTACAAGATATAGATCTATAAGGTCATCATTGTAAGATGGACAACACTCATTATAATGGTAGTTGTGTAAGGTATATAAAGTAATATTCTGAATTTGACAGCTATTTTTGAAAGAATTAACAACTAATTGAATTAATCAACTAGCACATAAACATCTCCACTGTTTTTAAAATATTGTGCTAAACAACTATTTTACTTGTGTTTGCTTTAGGTCTCCACCAGTCTTGAAGAACTTCAAAAGATGTGTGAACAAGAGAATGCTGGCTGCACCATTAATTTGGTAAGTTTTTTTTGCCATCAGCATGCTAAAAATTGGCAACTTGATGTTTAGTAATTTTTAGTTCAGTATTTCAAGACTTTTTTAGGATACAGTGTATCCTTCAAACCTGTATTGCATTTTGATATCAACCTTCACCATCCTCCTTAGCAAACTTGATAAAGAAAAATCATAATTTATCTCAAATAATCAAATTTCAAAGTGAAATCACCTTTAAAAATCAAAGAAATATCCCTGTTGAAATTAGTTTAATATATAGATGATGTCACCTATGACGTCACAGCAGCCAAGAAACAAAAGCTTGCATACCGATGTGCGCGTGAATTGCCTGCCAAACAAAAGCTTTCCTGCCTGTATGCACGCGCATTCGAAGAGGGGTCCATTATAAACCATACAATAAACCAAACCAGTTATCTGTAACAACAGCAGTCAATGCGACAGTCAATGTATGTTCTCCCATGCATGGAATGGGATGGAACCAGGCACTTAACATTGTTGAACAACCAGAGGTGACATCTACAAGATATTTTTTAGCAAATCTCCAAAATTGTAATCCAAAAATTGCAACTCGACTATCTCTATATCGAAAATATTTTCATCTGCAAGACTTTGGGTGTTGTTGGCCAATCATCATCATCATCCTTCAGTTGCGGAACAGACAACCACAACATTGCCCTTTTGATCTGAAACATTTGTTTCTTTCTCCACCCCCCACAGGATGACATCCGTGAAGAGAAAGACGATGATCCTTCCTCCTTCTCCAAGTACAGTTTGGAAAAGCTCCAGTCCACCACAGGTTTACCGGATGATGTCGACAAGGCCAAGAAAGAGGTAGGGAAAGGATAATGAATCCTAATTTTGAGCAAACTGATGTCTAAAATATCCCCTTATGTCTTTAAATACGGATGTTTTCACAGTAATATCAACTAACGCTAAATTGCATTCTAAATCAGAAGTAATTGTCCAACATTAAGGCAAAGAAAGATAGGATAGTTTATTTGGAGCAGGTTTTTTTCTTCTTGTTATTTGAGTACATTTTCAAAAAAATTACAAATTATTTGACAATTTTCTAATAATTGCAGACATTTGCGATTTTGTTTTTCTTTAGGAAATGCTGAAAATAAACTTAAATCAAAAAAGAAAACATAGGGTTCATCCAGCTTGGTTTCTTTCCTTGGCCTAATCACTGTTTTAAAATTGTGACTTTATACAAGAATCTGAGATTGGTAACCGAGGTAAATGAGTTCAACCAGTTTCACCGTTTTTAAGCCTTACTTTTTTTTAAAATTTAATTATTGGCTTTGTATTGTCATAACAGGCTTATCAGAGAGAACAAAGCAAAACTATGTTGTTGTTTTTCACTGTTTTCCTTTTAGAAATAATTATTTATTATGTTTAGATAACAATTTTTTTGAAATGTAACAGTATCCACCCCTGAATAAAATCCAACTCATATGTGCAAGGTGTGATCCATTCAGTTCAGTTTGCCTAATTGATTTTTGCGACTACTTCAGACTAATGGCCACATACATCTCCATCATTTATACCATTGTTGAACGAAACGATGTTAATTTTGTAGTGAAGGGAATTGTTTTTACTTGTAAGAAAAAAAAGGGGGAAAAATGAAATGAACAATATTTCTACACTCCTTGCCAGGTCGTCTCTCGATGTTTATATTTACATTTGCCTTGACCCTTAAAACCACGGAATTAATACCGTAAATATTGCTAGAAACATTGTTGATTTCAACCAACTCTTACACAGATGCAATGCAATCACATTTACATGTAACATCTTGTCGATCATAAACATGCTTGTAAACACAACAACTTGATGATATAGACTTTATCGTGTGTTTAGAGCTTCACATTTACATGATATGGATCAGATTTCAAATGTGTTAACCAATGAAATTGCAGTGTTTACACTAATGATAATATATTATATCTCTGTGTACAGTTTTACTTGTCACCGGCAGATTTCAACAAAGCCTTCGGCATGGACTGGGATGCATACATGAAATTACCAGCATGGAAACGAGGAAACCTGAAGAAAAAGGCCGCTCTCTATTAACAACTTCCATCTTGCACTATTACTAAGTTATTCATCACTGCTTTTTCAAATGATGAAGGTTTTGTAATGCTTGAAAGGGGATGAATTCACTGAAAGTGCTTGAACATTTTATAAAAAATATATTGTGACAAAGTATAATAGTAATTTGCCTTATTTGGTTCAATTTGCCGTAGTGACTCACTAAGCAGGGCAGTGTTTAAATGGTGCCACATATAAAACACTGAGCGCTGTTAAATATAGGTTTGAAAATGATTAGATTCACAGCACAGTAACTATTATAGTAATCATAGTTACCATATCATCTCATCGTATAGTGACAATTATTTGAGACAATCGTAAGAACTTTAATTCGTCTCACCCAAGTGTCACATGGTCAAGTTGGCTTATATGTGTTTACAGCACAACGCCGACTCAAACAACCAGAACCAGAATCATAAACATATTTATTTTCACGAGTTTGATTTGGCCATAGCTGCAGGGAAAGAAGGTGAACTATCTAAAATAAAACCCTAATCATGTTGGTTAGGCCTAATGTTGGTAACAATCAGCCATAAAAAGTAACACAAATTTCTGTTAGTAGAAAAAGACTACATGTTTCACATTGCCTATTACTGTCATACATACCACCTATATCATATATAGTGCCTTACTTCACACCACCTTATTTTGTATGAAAATGTTAGGTCACAACTAATCTATAACTCTCGGATACCAAGGATAGGGGGAGGTACTCAAAGGTTTTCAAACATCTACCAAATTTTGTAGAAAGACAACATTTCTACCTCTATTTTTGAAGTTTTGTCAACATTTTTAGGGGGAAAATGGCATAATTCTTGAAACAAAGACCCAAAAAGTTTTAAAAAGCAAATATTTGTTTACCAAAACAGATGAAAATCCTAACACTCTTATTTTCAGTGCCACATCTTGGTAATCTCACATTCACCAAGTACACCCTTTAACTGGGTTCAGACATAACAACTACTATAAAAGATTGACAAATTCACATCAGATCATGTGCAACAAAATGTCTTTTGCAATTTAAAATGGCAGAATATATTTATAAATTATGTTGATATAATATGTAGAGAAATTTAAGAATCATGAATTTATGGCATGAATTTTTTTTTAGGATTATAGAAAATATTTAGCATGCATGAATTAAGTATTTCTGATATGGAGCTGTTTAGTAAAACCTTACTGGAAATATATATTTGTGTATAGTATAAGATAGAAATTTAGTTTGAAGAGTATTTTGTTAGTAGTGTTTGTATCAGATATCGTGCCAATAATCAATTTCTACTTATTACTTTTACATCAATTCTGTTTTCTCTATTGGGTATATTTGTTCGTTTCCTGAATCACATCAACTTACATCCAATTTTGCTCAACCACAACATTCTGTTTACAATAAGCAATTCAAAACTGGATCATATACAGTGGGTTAATGCTACCCACAATCCATTGCAATGAAACAGGAAGCAGACAATGAACATACCATTTTATAGTTAATCACTTATCATTATGTATAATTCTGTGACCTGTATTATTTCAGCATAGATACTTGTCTTTCAATCACCTTTTCGAAATGCACCTTGACTACAAAGCCTTCGAGTAGCTAATAGAATATATTTATAGTTTGATCAGCTCCAAATTGTTGAGTCTCCTCACATGGCGCATTGTGCATCAAATATGCATGGTCCAAATTGCGTTCATATGGCCAAAATCACACATATAAATACAGAATATATCTCGCCAATTCGGAACTGATTGAACTATATATCAGTTATTGTTTAATATAAAAATATAAATTGTATCAGATCAGCTGTTGATTGTAAAATGTAGTGTAAAAACCTTTGTTGTTGTTTGTAAGGAAAATAAACCTTCTGAAACACACTGACCTCTAAAACTAGCAGATGTCCATGTTGCTGTATAATATATGGCAAAGTGTTTCTATTTGAAATTCATTGCCATGGTTATTGGTCAAGACTGATGTTTTTTTTACTCTGGTGAAATTACTATATTTATTATAATCAAATCTGTAAGTTAGATTCAGAGTTATGTCAGACATTGTGTACTTAATAAAATTATGCATTTATAAATATATTGGTCACAATTTCATTCCAACTTATTATGGGAACATTGCATTGATTACAAAATATTGTTAGCAATTATCTAACTGTCTTTCATCTTCCAACTTGTAAGTAGAATGGAATGTACATTCCAATAGAGTATTATTATATCACTTATCAAGTCACTTCTATTTCTAAGAGACTTTAATTTTGTATGTGTATCTATCATCAAGAGTATAAATTTGCACATTCCTAATTGACCGTATGTAGTCAACTGAATAAACACAATATAGAAACATTCCTGGATTTTTCAATCTAATATATGCACACACATTTTCACCTTTTCTTGACTGCATGTGCCTTATTTTTTTTATTTAGTGTTATCAGCACAAAACATATCAGCAATAAAAGCAGCTTGGTGTAGGTTAATATCACCCTGCATAGCCATCTTTGAGGGACATTCAAAAAGTTCTACCCCCACTATATTGAAATTGGATCTGAGCGATGATGGAACCTTTTGAATGACCCTCTTATATTTTGTACAGTGTTATGATCGTTAGTGATCAATAAGACTATATTGTAATGGGCCATTATTATGTATCAGAGAATGAAGATTTGTAGATTTTGCATGCTCCATGTCTGGAATAATGATATTATACACAAGATTTTATTATAGAAATTATATGGATTGGGGATTGGTTATAGATGTATGGATTGAGTGTACTTTGTATGGGGAAAAAGCAATATATTAACTACATATTATACTGTATGGGTTGGTGATAGCATTGCACATTATGTGATTGTGTTGTAGTAAATACATATATGCAAATGTTGTATGGCTGGTAGCTTGTAGAAATAAAGAAATGATTAATCCATATTGGTTTCATGGTTGTTTATTTAGACTTACTTCAAGTCTCTCTTGTTAGGTTCAATACCAGTCATGGCTTTTCTTATCAGCTAGCCATTGCCCATCCTCCTGGCATGCTCAGTGGTCAACACGTATGTAACGTAAATAGGGTATCAAAACAAGCAAAATTAAGAAAAAGGTATACTTTCATACAATGATCTTACTTATTTATGGTCCTTATTTGTTTTGTGAGGATTATAAATAGCTGCGATATAGATAGGGTGACAGGTGACATCACACTGGGCATTTGGTCGGCAGTTGCCACTGTTATTTGCCCGGCGGTTTGCGCGCGCATCCTGTTTTGTTAGGACCCATGTTTTTAAAACTATCGCCAAAGCATTATAAATGGCAATAAGGCATAGTGGACAGAGTACCATAAGAGACAGAATTCGCTATCGATTGTTTTTGTGGTCTACCCCTGCTGCAGCAGTTCTCAACGCTAGCGTTGGGATAGATTTCTAAAATGATTACGCATGTAAATTGTTAGAATTATGGCATTTCAGAACAAGTATGCCAATTAAAACCTACTAGTGCCATACTTCCACGCATAAACAATGTATGATGATATTCAAAGTTCATGGTTTGTGTTTACAATTTAGAATTAATGTGAATTAAAACACAGATATTTTTATGCAAGCACAGATAGTTTATCAGTGCAACCACATCTGAATATTTGTTTTTGAATTGATATTAAATCTAAACACAGACCATGAACTTTGAATATCGTAATACATTGTTTATGTGTTGAAGTATGGCACTACTAGGTTTTAATTGGCATACTTATTTTGAAATCCCATAATTTTAGCAATATAAATGCGTAATCATTTTAGAAATCTATCAAGTCTGTATGTTGGTAAACCTTTCCATAATACAGTGTGTTCAGAATCAGATTGTTTAGAAGATCGTAACACACATGTGGATAACACTAAATTTGAAATAGTGCTGTGCTACAAATTAAACTGAATGATAATAATCGATTGGCCATCAACTATATCAATACCGTAAAGTCCGGGTAAGACCGGGATTGCTGCACAAAACAGGAATGAATAGTGCTTCTTATCTCTTGTGGTATTCTAGTCTCAGGTGGACAGTGTTGTGTTCATATGCTGTTCACTCAAGCATCAGTCCCTTTGACCGTTGCGTTTGTTGATAAACATTGCAGTCACCCCATCTATACCGGTGGGATATGTTTGTTTCATAATACCATAGATCTTCAATAGAGGGGATGATTATAAAGGGCAATAAGGCATAGTGGACAGTGTTGTGATCATATGCTGTTCGCTCACACCTGTATAAATAACTAGCATGTTTGAAAAGCCCGGTAAACAGTATGGGTAATGCTGCAACTACATTATCTAATACCAGCTAACAGGATACAAAAAAATAGTTTGATAAAAAAAACCCAGTGAAAGTTAAAATACTTCTAATGGGGCCCTCGCATGTATCCGTGTGAGTTGGGCGGCCCCTTACCGTCTTATAGAAAAACAACAGAGTCCAACACGGTGAACAATCAGCAAAAAATGTCAACGACCGCATGATTTTTTTTGTCACCGGGTTCATACTGTTCTATACCGGGTCCTCATCGGCCTGGAACCGGCCTCATACCACCTACTCACCAGGTCCTCACCGGCCGAAACGCTTAGGTACCGACCGAACCGCCTTGATAACGTCATCAAACTGCCCTGTATAAGCTGAGCGCTCAAACTCGCCGCTTCGCTCACATTCCGGGAATCTCTGTAAAATACATTTGTACTCGCATGTATCCGTGTGAGCCGGCCGGCACATTACCGTGTGACAAATTGGTGCAGACGGTGGCACACGGTGATGTCACACGGTGGGCCGTTTCCCGTCCGTTGAACACGTTGCCGGGGACATTGCCGGCCATCCGCGCCCGGCAGGAAGTTTGAACATGCTCAAAACTCCTGCCGGGTGAGTAAAAGCGGCGGCAAACGGTGAGAGCCCGGTTTGAGGACGGAATACAGACGGCGCACCCGTTTCGCGCCCGTTCGCAGGGCGGTAATGGTAGGCGGCCACCTTACGATGAATAGTGGGAAACTCTACTGCTTTGAATCATTCTATTGATAACGTGGTTTGTTAGGTCACTGGAGTAAATAGGTCAATGAACTACGGCATGCACACTTTGGAATTTTGCTGGTTCTCCATGTTATTTCAGCCCGATTGTATTGAAAATAATTTCGATGTCCCTTAAATAAAGATGAATATCTGCCAAAAATATAAACCGTCGTTACAAAAAAAAAAAAAAAAGCTGGAATGGTTCCTTATTTTCTGAAGGTATTCCAATAAACTGCGCATACCAATTATCATTTATAAATTTCTGCACATGAAGATTTCCATCACCAGTGGATCTCAGTTGAAAATTCCCATAGCGTTACACTGCCGATAATGAGCTAATTGATATTCATGAGGTGATTTACTACGGCTGTTTTACATTGGAATTTTGACTTGCTCGATAGAATCATGAATTAAAATGCTTTTAAATCATGAATCTGAATAAGAAACATGAATTTATTGGTATAAAATCAGGGTTCCCAGCATTTCACAAGACCAAAATTCCCTGATTTTTCCCTGATTTTTCCCTGACAAATTTATATTATTCCCTGAGAAAATATTTTCACTTTATCAGAAGTTGGGAAGGCAATAATTATGTGGGTTGGTTATTAACATATATAGCCAACATTTCTAGTTTTTCCCCCAAAAATGGTCCAGAAAACGTTCCTGAAACCATGTTGTTAAGCTTGAATAGCAGTGGCGTATAGGTAGGTTATTCATATTGGGAGGGAGACATGATAATGAACCAACAAGACTTTTGTGAGCCAAGAAATGCGCGCGTAGCGCGCACGATTTTTCAACTTTACACCTATTAATTGCCTTGAAATGTGTTGAGTCACTACATATGCACACCAAAAAGCCACCATAGCCAGTCAGTCAATGGATAAAACTTAGACAGAAAAATACCAAAATAATTACCCACTTGAGCCATCAAATTCCCTGAGTTTTCCCTGAGTTTCTGTCTTTTTTTCAAATTCCCTGAGTTTTCCCTGTCTGGAAAAAGTTATTTTGATTTTCCCTGATTTCCCTGAGTGGCTGGGAACCCTGAAAATGTACAATGAACACAATGAAATGGTAATTGGGTCTGATGGTTTAATACTTTGTCGACAACACAGTGATAACTTGCAAGCTTCCAGAGGGGGAAATATTTATGGGTGGCAGTGTACAAGCGTATGTTTGATACGTCCGTTTGTGAAACGGTAATTATTCATTTTTTATTCATACAACGATACGGGTTCATTAATTTCCCAGTAAGAGGTCACATTCAAGTTTGTAATTTGGAGGAGTTGTAATGCATGATGTAATCCAAATTTCTCCTACAAGTTTTTAAAAACGGTATGTGATGCGCCCAACGATATAATTATGTACCTTCAGAACATCAACAAAAATAGTTCTGCATTTGTCTGAAATTTGTACTAAGTGTCAGCTCAAGTTGAGAACTGATATCAGGGCGTAATCTAGGAATAGGAGCAGCACTTTCTGCCATTATTCTTCTTTGAAGGCATGGACACAGGCGCTTTCTCATTTGAATTATGCACGCTATATCATGTGCAGGGCTCAAATTACACTGCGGTGAAGGGCGATTTGCCCCAAGTTTTCTTCAAATAGCCTCCTGATAAAATTTTGGCTTATGATGAAATGTACTAAGGCTTGATTTTTAGCAGAATGTGTTCAAAATAACCCTCATAAGTATTTTAAACCCTGATCATGTGTTTACTAGAATACGACGAGCTGACATCTCCTCCCAACTTGCGCTGACACAATGTATAAACAAAGAAACAAAACAAAAAGACAATGTAAGCTCTCTCTCTAGTATTCTGACAACTTTTACTGCTGAAATTCCAGCATTAAAAAATTGTCATTTATTATGTACATATAAAAGGGAACATATATATGAAAATATGTATAGGAGAATAATCGAAGACGCCCCTCGTCTCATCAAATATTGCTAGCGCCCTCCCTTTACAACAACAAAGGGACGAATTATTCCAAAATAATATTTCAATTGTATTATATATATCTCCATGCAGTAGTATAGTGTAAGTTGTCAACCACCATTTAAAGCAAAAAGCCATATACGGAGAAACAAACACGTCTATGTTACATAAAAAATAATCTGTTTGTGTTTTTGAAGAAAAAAATTGGGCTAATCCCGTTATCGTTCTTACAATATGTATACAAAAGAAATCACATCATTCCTTAGAAAGTGTTGTTAATATTAAACCTAGGTGACATTTGTTTTGTAATAATAATATTAATAATAATTATAATAATAATAATAATCAACATGGTTTTCTAAAACCTTTCTTTGTGCATGCACATTGGCAATTTTAAAACTTTTATAAATTATAATAAAATTATTGGTCATCAAGCTGCATTAAAACGGGTGATATTATATTTTAATTCCTTTTTCTAGCTTAAATACACTACACTATCGCTATCATTTTGGTTGTTAAACAAGTGTGTGTTTGTAAAACACCAGAAATCATGGACCTGAATCGGGATACCTCTTGCCTAAGCACAGGCACACCTCAAACTATTGCCATCCTCAGATTTCTGATGTTCTGCAGCTCTAGAGGGTGCACATACCTATACTTGATTCATGTAACTCTGTGAAGTGATATTGTCACGTTTGCAATGATGGCACAGCACCTCATTGTCGCATGTGGGGTTATAAAGCGCTGTACCCATGCAATCAAAGACATATCCTGGTACTCGTGTGTACATTATGTGCCTTTCATTAATATACTCTCTGACATCACAACACATAGTAAGATGAATGAAGCGAAAGCAAAGTCAGACACATCTACAGTTTGACAATTATCTTTGATGTGATTGTGTGTCATCTTTGATATGTGTCCTTGATTTAGCCAGGATGTAAAAGAGGTCCATGGTTGCTGGTAATTACAAGTTCGCATGTGTGTGTACATGTTCAGGCATGAGAATGGAGTTTTGAAAATAGCAGGAAAGTGGTGAAAATTCCTGAAAGAGCGCATGAAATTGGGCAAAAAAGGCCAAAAAAAAGGGGCCGAAATTAAATAAAACTGCATACATTTTGACTACAAAAAAGCAGGAATTCCTGCTTTTTCCTGAAGATTCTCATGCCTGCATGTTCCATTTTCTACAAGTGCCCACTAATACCCATAGTGCTATGGGTCTCTACAGGAACTCCCTTGTTATCAAACTACCTGTTGCATGCAGCCGATTGCCATTTTGTATACTATTGTTATGGGGCCTTTTGGTACAATTCTTATCAAAAGTATTATCAATTTTTGATTAAGGTAAATTTGAGGACATGCTGCTTAAACTTTATGTGTAACTGTCTCAGTGTTTGGAAAGATTTTATATCCATGCTACTAAATGTTCACATTTTCGCCCTTTCAAAACATTTAAAATGTTTCCTGGAACAAGAGAATATAAATATGGTGTTTCAAACACAATTAGAGAATGGTTCCTGGTGCTGCCTACAGTTAACGCACAAAAGCGTTAGTGGTTTACAAGTAACCACGCTTCATGCAATAAGAAATGTAAAGTTTTCTGAGGCGTCTAATAGAGATTTATTTAAAAAAACATAGTCACACCCTCACATTTTCCCAAACCGGTGACTAAAAAGTGTTTTCTTTCTCCAAACTCGGTGGTTTCCTCTTGGTGATCTTTTAGTATCACTATAGTGTGGATTAAATGTTACTTAATATTGTCATTTTGGCTAATATTGTCATTTTGGCTTGAGTCTGTGCAGACTTAACCACTTGTATTTTAAGATAAATCAGTGTTGCCAAAATAAAAATACTTTTTGAACAATTGTTTTACCATCACTGTGATTTAGTAGCCCAATTTTATTTCATTTTACCAGGAAAAAGTCTGTTTTGTGCTGATGCTGACTATTTTGGCAACAACCTATCGATTCACCATGTTAAACAATCATTTACAGAATCAAGTCCTTTAAGCAATAGCTTTCTAAAAGTGACTTATTCCATCAAATTGTCTATTTCCGTTGGTTATCATCCCAAATAAACTTATTGTAATATTACAAACTATGATTTTGGGCTTCAAATCCATCACAAATTAAGCCTTTTTTAGCAACACTGATGGGTTCCATTACATACCAACTGCGGCAAACCAAGGTGAAATATCAGGATGTATCAAATGGATTGAATAATTATAGTGTATTTTTCACTGCATTTCAAAAAGTGTGCATTTCTATGGGTTTTTAAGAAAATACCCTCACAAAATATCACAGTATATACCTTTCATGCTAGATATACAACACAATAATACAGTTCCCATCACATATCTTCAGAAAATAGTAACATAATACATTGCTTGGCGATTAATATACCTATAATGCCATATTAGCATCCCTAAGGTTTAACTGTTTTTGTTTAGTACAGTGCATATACGAATGATTGAAATGTGCTCCACTCTAACTGTAGAGCATTGATTAAACACCAACACACAGTAACAGGCTGAAAATAATATACTCTCTATAGTTTGGTAATTGCCATTGTTGATGTACAGACACAATTCAATGATCTTAGGCTATATTAAAAAAATCATTTGTCTCAAAGCTCCCGCGCGCGTTAGTTAATTGATGCGCGTTAGAAACAAATATATAATAAAATCCCAAAGTTTCACCGATTTTTCAAAAAAAAACGTATGTTTCACCGATTTTTCAGATTTTCATTGATCACATCATTTTAAATACAAAAGTTCAAAAGTTACAAGGATTTCAATATTTTATATTTATAATTTTTTTTTTTGCATTCCGCATTAGGTTTTGAAAAACTGAAGAGCTTTGAGACAATTTTTTTTTTAATATAGCCTTATATACTACTGTACTAATTGACCTGTTGGTTTATGGTTATGATATACAATCCGGGGCCCAGTCAACTATCATGTTGTAAGCATAGATGTTCAGACACCAATTAAACGTGTATTTCCCCTGAAGCCCAAATTCAACATAGAATGAGGTTTTTGCATGTTTTCTCTCCAATTTGATCCCCTAAATATAGTAAAATATTGACAGGATTTGAAAAAGTACTTTTTCTTGAAATGGTTAATTTAAGACGCCTTTATGTATTATGCATGTAACACAGGTTGTGGTCACACATGCTTACAGTGTAATGGTCAACTGCCCCTTCTATATATGCAATCCACACAAGGTGAAGTTGTTTCCCTGTGAGCAAACACATTTGAGATTCATAAAGAATCACCATAATCACTAAGATGGAAGGAAGCCTATTTGCTTCCTCTTGTTATCTGTATAGAAAAGTGTGATGGTTACCTGTTATAGTATAATATTATTTCTTTTAACCATCAAGAATTGTAACTTTCAAACAATTTGTGAGTAACTGTCTGTCAATTTCCTTTCAGAAATTATCCATCACAATTGAGGTCAGACTTACCAACAATCCTTTGCAGAAAGGAAACAGAGGAATTATATGCAACCTGCTCCAACAAAACCAGAATGAGTCAATTGATTGACAAATTGAGTTAGCGAGAATCAGCTGATAAAATCAAGCGATAGAATCAAGATCTCAAATTTGAAACCTATTTATTTGATATTAACGTCTATCATGAATTGTTATCATAAGCTAGTTTGAGAATGGTATACAATCACTTTGATACGGCGACGAAAAACCCAAACCCTGTTACGGGCAACAGGTAGGTCGGTTGTTTTCCCCTCAATTTTTGGTGAATTTTCAACAACAACAAATTTAAAAATGTGTTTCTTATTTTTGACAATTTGGGGGAAATGGGTCGGTCGGTCATAAACAATCCCCCCCCCCCCCACCCACCACCAACCCATTTTCATTAACTTCCACGCTAGAGCAAATTGTTATGAGCATTACTTGAACAAAGCAACGAGTCACACATATACCTTTTAAGACTCTAGTCTACCACCCTCTGAGATAGCATTAAACTTGATTTAAGAATTACCACTTATATTATACTATACATGGTAATACAGTTGCATAGTTTGAATGGGAACCGACAATTATAGATAGTGTACATACCCCTCTCTGTATTACAATAGACCACAGACTATAGGTTTGTTTGACGTAACCTGATAGGGAAAAACCAGGATTGATCATAGTTTCTGATTTTCTAGCCAAAAACATGTGCGTTTCAAAGAAATATGCAAAAAACATGCTTGACTAATTTTATGTTCATCATAGTGAACATTTAAAAGTTTTCATTGCAAAATGCAAAATCAGCCAATTTTTTTAGATCAGATCATTAACATTTATAAATTGGGCTAGCTTTCAGAAAACGGCATATTTTTGACAATGTTGATAACAATTTTGAACAATTTCTTTATTTTTGATTACATGTGCCATATCTCAAATTTAGAGAATACAGTGGATATAACAATGATATCACACATTTAATAACTATTCCAATTCATACAGCACATGCAATCAGTTCTTTGAGTAATAATAAAAAATCTAGTTGATCAATCCTAAATTTGATTGTGTCTGTTATGCCATACAAACAATAGTCTTTTGGTCTAATCGAACAACAGCGACACATTTGTGATGTGACCAAGCAAAATCAATCTGAAGTTGAAACTATATATCTAATATTCAGTTCACTACTTGATTGTACAGGTTATTTGCACAGCTTCATTTTGCAGAAAACCCTACATCTCAAATGGACACTCAATTCCAAAGATATTAATTATTGAAGGGTTTTCAAAACAATTAGAAAAGAAATTCCATCCTTTGTTTGTCTCAAAATCAATATTTCCAACTTGTGACTGATTTTGCTGGATCACATCACAGAAGAGAAATATTTGGTTGTGTGGGAAACAATTACATACAAGATCCACAAAGACAATGCCAAAACATCCAGTGGTTGGGTGGGTGGAGGAGGTCACGCTATGTTAATACTGATGACAAGGAAATAGTTTAACCCGGTAGGACACACAAGTAATACATAAAATGTCATAATTTTAATCATTTCTGCAACCGTCTGTATCATTAATATAGGACTCAAAATCCCACCTTTGAATAGCAAAATGGAAGCCAACTAGGCTACATGTATCACAATTTTAGCTACTTTCATGACAACAGAGCAATTTGTCATTAAAACTGGGGTACTTGAACGATTACTTTTGTAACAATGCCAGGGATGTTTAGGGGTTTCTGTATCAAAAGTTGAATTCAGTCCCATATATGTAACAACACATAACATAAACCAATGCCAAAGGATTATCTTTCACTATAGTTTAATCAGTTCCAAATTGGCGAGAAATATTCAGATTTTATCTCTCCGCATGCAAAAGTAATCCAAGTGTGACCGCGCAATTTTGGCCAGACGCACACGTTTTGGCCGCACGGACATGTCACGCATATGATGCAAAGTGCGCTTGATGCCTTCATACACGCCTGTGTCCTTCTGTATTGATCCACTGCTATAAAGAGGCTTCACCAATTTGGAACATATCAAACTATAGTTACCGTTTTAACCACTCTTCTGATGCTGAAACCATGAATTTATGTATTCAGATGAAAAGTGATCTCATTGGACAAGTGACGATAATCACTTAAGAGTAGTATGCTATAGTTCAATAAGTCCTAAATTGACAAGAAATAGGCAGATCTGTTAACCACTTCACATGCAAAAGTTTATGCACGCAATGCAAAACTACGCCCCTCTGTATCAATTCGCTGCTATCAAGAGACTCGCCTATTTCTAGCCGATTTTAAGCAAATGGTCAAGTGGCCACTTCAACATTTCAATTAATCATATCTGGACCAAACTACACTATTGTTGCTATTATATGATAACAATATAATAAATATTGAACACAATCGATAGCCCACTCTATAAAACATAAATCAAAGTTTGGCTTGATACACATGATACATTGGTGATAAATCGTGATAGCGAAACGTAAATATTATCATGATATTATATTTTTCAAACTTGCTACATTTACAAAATAAAATAACAATCAAGATAAAAAGCAAATGTAAGTCTATTTATTACGGGAAGAAATTTGATGTGCACTTTTTCAAAATTCATGCATCAATTTCAGGTTAGAGATCGATACAGGCCACACAAAAAAACATTTGATTTATACACCCAAAACTAGATTTCCTTTCTTTGTTTGTTGGAAGAAGATGGGGACACAATTGGACAACAATTATACCGCAATGTCAAATTGCATATTTGTGCAAGATAAAAACCGTCAAGGGAAATGTCTTTATTTTAAAGTCTAGAAATACATTTAAAGTCTAGAAACACATGCCACCTGATCTAACAATCATTCCGAGTCGGTATAAAAAAATAATCTATGTAATTGGTTGGATTAAATACCAGTATTTTGAATTGAATGCATTCCGCTTGCTTACCACCTGAGTGAGGTGCAATGCAAGCCTTACTCAATTTTTTTTTTTTTACAATTTCTTTTTTCTTCTCATTTTTTTTCCTTTTTCTTTTATTTAAAAAAAATGATCAACAATTATTTATATTTTATTTAAAATGGAACTTCTGCCTATATAGGCACTTGTTTGTCCATTTCATTAAAAGAAAAAAAGCTAAGTTCGACAAAGCAAGAAAACACTACCATATATAGATATTTTTAAAAACGAAGAGGAAAAAAAGCAACAACAATCCCATCATATTTTTCTAGGGGAAATTCAAATTATATCTGTACAAATTTTGTTTGCTATAAGGAATATACAAATCTGAGGAAGTTATTTATAAACGGATAATACATACATAATATTCGGTCGTCTCACGAGCAATCAATGAGTCTACCCAAACTTCAAATTGAAGCAACTTATTACTACACAGGTTGTCTGCAAAAACGATTTCCAACCCATAAAACATAAACATACACTGGGTACATAACTTCTCTGTTTTTGTCAGGGATTTTGTTAATCTCTTGTTTATCGTCCCGTAACTGATGTGCGCATGCTTTGAACTATAATCAAAACAAATAATTGTTGATCCGATTGTCGCATTCACCCAAATGTTGAAATGCACTGCATTCCAAAACAACAAGCGCACAACGCTGAACATGTACATTTTGAAGTCGCATGGTACGCGAGGGAATGGTTAGAAATGATCGACCATTTTTTCGATTTGATTATAGTGAAATGTGTTGCAGTAGTACACGGCTTATTCCATACAAAACAATAAATAAGATATAGCCGGGATTTTTTACATGTGTTTCGTCATACAAAAGCCACATCTCTTTTCGTATATCTTTACTTGAATTTTATTCTCAACCCAGAGCTTTCAAAATATGACACTGAAGTAATACATTTATGAAGTGGTAAGATTCAAAATTTGACAGTTTTTTCTTTCTTTGATCATATGGTTGTCAGGTTGGTGTCACATGAATATCGCATGGGTGTCACATGGATACCTCATTGATATCACATGGGCGCCTCATTGATATCACATGGATGTCATATGGATTCAGTGAATATAGTTCATATGTGCACATATGTCAAAAGCTATGTGTTTTCTTACAAAAACAGAGAAGTCACGCCACTTTATCTCAAACGAAACATTTTTATAGGACACCCTCTAGTTTGATATTACTCTCATACAGTGTATAAGTAACAGTCTGCTTTACAAGAAACATACACACTTTTCATTCATCTTTTTTTGCTTCATCATCAAAAATTCTTCATCAGAGTGACAGGGTTTTAGAACAGCTTACCAATGTACCAGAATCTTAAACAAATGTTTAAGTTGCAAATATTTCAGGGGGGGGGGGGACAATTTAGAAAACCCACCTATTTGTGTACAGTTTAATACCCTTTTAAACAACTATTACGCATTCGACTTGCTGAAGTAGTTTTTGAAAATTCAGATAAAAAAAGGGTTGCAATTAAATGTCCAGATGTCCTAAATAAAGAGTGCATGAAAGGAATCCTGCCATTTCCACCGTACACTCACTGTCAATTGTCATCTTCAAGAAATTCTAATTCGGATGCAAGATTTTAATTTGATGGCCTGATTAAAGGTAGGTGTTTCAATTGCTGGCCAGATGTTTTCTATTCTACATGAAGGATCATCCTTAAAATAGTTGTATTCCAAACTTTGAGTTGCATAACTCCAATGGTTCTTATTTTAGAAGCACTAGGTGACATGAAACTAGCCCGTTGAGTAGTACACAAACTGGCCGGGTATTTTTGGCAGTAATTCACTGCATTTTGGCCTATAGCGTCTTAATGGAACATATCTTGCGCTAAAAGATTTTACCAAAATAATGAGATACAATATGGGGTTTCTTGTGATATCAAAATATGTTGATGGGCAAAAAAAGATATTAAAGGAGAAAAGTCAATTGAAGCAAGCACAACATTTTAAGAATAGTAAATTTTGAATAAAATAAATTCTAAATAATATATAGACTCGCACAAACTGGCGTGAATTAAGTTAACAAATACCTTAAAATACACTGTCTCGAACCCGGTCCCTCTCGCATTCGTGGCGATTGAATTATCCACTAGACCACAGAATTGAATTCTGTCAAATTTAATGATTGAAAAAAAGGTAACATAATAAAGACTGACTTCTTGGATTATTTGTTACCTGACGTTGATAATTTGAATTGGCACTCTTTTTACTTACTGAAACATATCACAAAAATCACTTGCATACATGATACAATGATATAAGATTGGCTTCATCATAATAAAACTATGGTCTCTTTTCTCCCCATTATTCTTGCCTTCTAGAAAAAAATCTGTAGGAAAATAGCGTATCCCCCACCACTCGTCATACTTATAATAATGACATACACAAATTATACAGAGCCTGATATGTGATGCTATTAGTAATCAAATAAAACATGTCTGCCATACATACATTCGCCCAGTCGGAAACCAATATTATTAGTATTATTATAAACTCATAACAATATTGGTGGCATGTTTGCAGAGAATGAGGGAAAGCGGGGAATTTAGAAGTGCTCTCGTTGTTCAAACCACATTAATGCAGGTGCAGGTTGATACAACGTGTCTGACTCACACCCAGATCAGAGTATTAAAAAGAAACTCAAACTTTGATACAATTTTAAGTCAAAGTTCACAAATTTTGTCATTACAAGAAAGTGAGACATCTCAAATTTAATGTAACAACTCAAATTTAATGTGACATGTGACATCTCAAATTTAATATGACATCTCAAATTTAATGTGTCATCTCAAACATAATGTCAAACCTAGAATTCTGCTCTGCTGTTGTCATCGCCTAGTTTATAACAGTCATAGTTCATAGCCCTTCCCCTCCTCCCAGGACAAGTTCAACACATGCTATATCAGGTAGGTTTGGCATTACAGTGATACATTTGTGCAACATTCTGTAATTGACAAACAAACCACAAACGAAATACTGTGTGCGTTTCACAGTCATTCGCACGTCATATATGAACAGGCTTGCATGCAAAAGATATTGCTGAGAGTGAGATTTGAAAGTGCTTGACTAAAATAGCTGCTTTATGGATATTCGTTCAGTTTAGTTTAGGAAGCCTGTGTGTTACTTCAGTAAAACCATACGGGACAGCAACAAGCATGCAGATTATCAATTGATAATTGCACTTATATAGTATTTTTATGTACTCTTAGCTGGTGCTGATAAAGAAGAAGGTGAGTTATGACCCATACCTCACACAGCAGCTTTTTGGATGATGTGCAATGCAGCCGTTTTGTTCAAAACACTTGTCGCTGTAGCTACATTGAATCATATGTCACATCCAATCACCACAAGGCTTTATTTTATGTTTTATACTGTAGCCAATGTTCCATTACATTTGTAAGCATTTTGGTACTGTACCAATTGTTTTAAGCAATGAGGGGTGTGTTTCTAGTATGCAGCAATAATATCGTATAAGAGTCAGAGTCTAAAACTAAGATGTGACCAAAACTTTTAAAATCTTCTAATCCAAATATTTGAAATTGTTACAACCAGGGCTCAAATTAATCAAAGGCTTCGATGCCCCACCTAATTGCCTTGATGCCCTCAATTTCGGGATGTTTTCTCTCCATTCAAAAGTACATAATTACCTTGAATAAAGTTGGTGCCCCTTTCAAATTGCCTTAAATTGCAAGCCCTCTTCCTTTCTTATTTTGAGGCCTGGTTACAATTCAATAGTGATATTCCACATTCTCCTTATGCATTGTATATGAATGTCAAAATTAACCACCCAATTTCAATATTTAGAATTTACAAAAATATTTGATGTAATTGAACATGACAGTGAAACTAACCTCACAATTTTAAAATAGAAACAATTGAAATAACTTGATATTCCATTGCATAATATTCTATTGCAATCGTGACAAATCCTAGAAACTTGCCGGATATATATTTGATGTTTCCATAAATTAATGATTTCAGCCTCGCCTCATCATTGTCTGCGATCAATCACCGAGGGGGTTTCCTTCCCAAAGCGACCTTATCCCCCGTCCCGGCATTTGTCATTTCCTCTCTGAGTGAATAGCGAGCGAACAAGTGAACACAGGTTTATTTAGCAGCAAGAAACTGCCTCAATGTCTCTATGCTGAAATTATGGGAGGGAACACATTATCACTTGTTTTTTACGTATGTAACAATAATTTCAGTTGATTAGAATATCTGATATGGATTTCTTTTTTCAGGACATCAGTAATTTGTCATAATTGGTTTATAAACAATTAAATTAAAATAATATTATTATTATCATTTTTATTATTCTGTGGCTGGAAAGGTAGTCATACAAATTTGCTTGCTTGTAATCTGATTTCTTGGTGGTGTTTTTTTTTCGTGTTCCCACTCCCCCATTTTGCTATTACACAATTAAAGAAATGTACTTATTCCCACAAATTACATGCTGCGAAAATATGGATTCTCATGTAATCATCATGAGAAAATGCAGCTGTGTAAATTGTTTGCTCTTACAGTTATACAGTATTTTAGTGGGTTTTGGGAGGGGAACATTCTGATTTTCACACTAAAAAGGGCAACTTTTTTAGAACAAGCTCAAAAAGCTTCTCAACATTTTCATGTATAATTTGACTTCTAGATGAATGAATGCATGTATGGCAGCTAACAATATTGTAAGTGGTAATTTTCACACATTATATTTTGGTGCTCTGCTAATTTAATTTTTTGGTATGTATTATTATCAAATTTGTATTATTTTACATGACTTTTTATACAGTGCTCTATAAGGATACATTCCTAGAAGGACATGCTATTTATGTAATGAGAAGATAACCACTTACAATAGTGTTTTGTAAATATTTGGTTGAACCTTAAACATGACCATTTAAAAACATAATAGTAATTGAATAATATTTTTTGAAAACAAAAGTTTGGTACGTTAATAGAAAAATCTCTCCATCTACTCTCAATTCCACACAACAAAAACAAATAACCCGTCTTTTGTACACATATATCTTTTTTGTATCATAAAAAAATCAAGTTCCACTTCCCTCTAAAAATCATAATATTAATAACAATGATAGCTAACTTAATCTTTTAGGTTATACAAAATCCAATTTGATTTTCTATACAACTAAATTAAATGTGCTGCAACTGTTCTAAATTAATCTAAATGTTATTGTTTGATTACAAAACTTCATGATCATTTTGACAGTGCAAATCGGTTAGTTGATTAAGTCGTCTTCAGAATCTCTGGTCTTTAGTATTAAGTATACTTTAAGCACCTCTTTCGTTCAGTACACTGGACACACTGGTGCATAACAACTCGGGTGAGAAAGGTACTTCTTATCTTCCACTTATTTCACCTAAATACACACCTGCAGACACCGCCAGTCTCTGAAGGTGGCTATAGTTGGCAGTTTTTACATGGTGAATTTTAAAATAATGCAAAAAATAAAACTCCAGTCAATTAGCGCAAAACAGAGGAGGCAGTGTTCAATATGATAATTTTCAATAATAAATACATTCAATAGAGCTCAATTGAACACCAAATAATATTGTTCCTCTCTGCGGCTCAAGCTGCAGGCTTAGCGGCAATTTTTAAATATTCCAAAATAAATAGTCAGAGAAAAAGGTCTGTGCCATCATTCCTAAATAGAGTGTATGGATGCACGTCACAAGAGTTTGACCTCGTAAAAGTATGCGAGGTCAACCTCACCCCCCAAAATGGTGAAAAGGACATCCGTGGTGTGCAACACGTCAGCTGGACCTCACGGCTCTGATTGGTTAGCGGAATTTTGTGAGTTTTAAAGCAAGCGCAGATAGCTGACCGGAGTGTGCCCGCGTGGAATAGACTATGGCCAGGTGAAATGTGCAGTAGGTCCATTGGTCTCTGTGAGGAGATCCTCTAAAACCCTCCTGGAATAAATATACTGTAAAAGTGAACATGTTCTCCCTTTTTTTATCTCAAATCAGTACCATGAAAATAATAACACACAAATGTATTTCTTTTGCGTATACGTCGATGTGATGAAGCTACAAATTGCGAATTTAAAAACGTGCAAGACAGTTCAAAATTGGCGAAGTGTGAAAAATGAATCGCATTCAAATGAGCACTTTACAGTATCCCATATTTTCTAGTATTGCTCTCCTCACAGATCTTTAAAAGTACGGGAAAGTAATCCCACAACCCCAACACAGACCTTACTTAAAACTGGGATAGTAAAGTAGGAAAAGAAGCCATGTTTAAGAAGCAACGCAACATATTTTAGACATCTTAATAACAATGTAACAATATGTTGGACAAAACAAAGTGTCAGAGTTTGGCATCGGCTTTTAAATCAGTCCATGGTTGGTACAGTTGGCCCTCCCGCCCTTTGCATGTACAGCAGATGTATACACTTCTGTGCTATGCCTGTATATGATTATGGTTTTCTTTCCGCAATATCCTGTAGATGTCCTCCTCCTGTGCGAGACGCTCTAACAACGGTAGTATGTCCAGAAGCTCTGTATCGCTCATGTCATCGAACCACGACGATACAGGGATCTAAAAAGAAGCGATGAGGAAAATGGAGAGTATGTGTTACGATTTATTGACCTATGAATTCTTACACAGTAATGTAGGGGCGATATCGTCTAATAGGTCTGCAATTCGTTATTAAGCACAAGGGATTTGTCATTTACAACTATTTTCCTTTGTAATTTGCCACATTTCTCATTTGACGTACAAAGAAATTGCCACCAAATTTCCTCCAAAATGTTAATGTGTCCATCTTTTTTCCCCTAGAAATACCATCATATCATGAAAAGATATGACAGATGGCAGAGCATCCTTCAATCTTGACAATTTGCAAAATCACTGAATGCATAAGTACATATTTTATGTAAGGTAAAGAGTGTAGCTGATTTTGATATTCACTGTAATACAATTTACATAGGAATGGTATATACTATGAACGAAATGTAGATGTGCAAACAAATATTTCACAAAAAGGAGATAAAAAATCTTTACATTTTATTCATATTCCTGCATAATCACTCCTGTGGTACTGAATGAAGAAAAAATCAAAAATCAAATAACAAAAAGTTTAAAAACAGATTTTGTTCTCTCATTTATTTGTCATGAAAATGTCAAGTGCAAAACTAAGCCTTGATATCATGCATCAATGACACTGGATTTCCACGCTGACGTCAAACACATAAAAAGATGACATACAGGCAAATACTAGTTGGTGAGTATTAACTGTTAGACATGCAGACAGTCAAGAAAATCACAGCCTGTGATCACTTGTCCTTATTATAATGCTGGATTGTATAAGTATACAGGGGCTATGATAAGACTAAATTCTGTTTGGTATAAACTGGAATATGACTTCTGTTCTTAAAAACCGTTTATATTATGCGCGTCTACAAATTATTTTACAATGACTGTACCGGCATGGCAGATTTGATATTTAAAATCCCCAAATCTAAAAGTGATATGGGGGATATGTGTATTTGCTATTATTAAACTGTTGGTGAAGCAGTTTGTCAATGACCATTTGTCAATATTCCAATGCTAGATCATAAAAATATCACAGTGGCTATGATAAAAACTTTTTCATTATAAATTGGAATATGACCCCTGTTCTTTTACTGCTTGTATCAATTCAAATAAAATACAAATTTTTACTAGATGAAGGGGACAATACTGGCAGGACAGACGATATGCAAAATCACCAGTCTCAAAGTGCATTGTGGGGTACTTTTTGAATCAAATCATCACTTCAAAAGTACTTAGGATACTTTTAAAATAAAATCCTTGATCTCAAAGTGCATTGTGGGATACTTCTTTAAAGCACTTTTTGGAATATGTGCATTTAAAATAAACATGACTTACGGCATTGTCTTGATGGAAGATATAGGATGCAGGTGAATTATCCACAATTATAATACGTTCTAGTCTCCGCCCCAGTCTACTTAGGTCCTGTAACAACAATCAACAAACGAAAATGCCATTAGTTAGTCTCCACCGAAACACACATAATTACTATTGTCAAGGTGATAATTTACCGACCTCTATTCAATGTATTGATCGGTTGTAATCAATAATGCATTATTATGATCTGAATAGAGAGCGAGCACGAGCACCTGCCGTGTACACACTAACACAGTTTTATACAAACAAGAAACACCTGATGTATGAAAGAAGACAATTTCTCTGAGCGAGCATTATTAAGATCAACATTTTGAATAAGAATTATAACTCATTATTTATACATGAACTGAAAAACTAAAAGGGTTTTGTTCCATAAAACCACATACCGTACATTGCTTATTTCACTTTTCCCAAGAAAATAATATCACCTTACAGATGTATTATTTATGAACGCCTGTCAAGTAGACATGCACAGTTAAATATTGTGATCAGTGAGTGACACAGTGACGTCACTGCCTCATGGAAGTGACATGAAATAAGACACTTGCTTATTACATACTAGCCTGTCGCAGGTCGTGGCGATCTTAGGTTGCTCGAGTGGACTATGTAACACAAATCACTCACAGCAACTCAACAGATCGAGGCAACCAGTCACGCTCGAGTTGGATTAAGGCCAACAACAGCGATTCAGGCCTAGCGACCTGTCCCAACCTTTGGAAAGTCATGTGAGGTCGCCGCTGTCTTGATTGCATTCGATTGAACAACAAATGATGCAAATTATGTCATCGAGAGCGATCCGGATCGCAAAGTGACCTTGGTATGTTATCAGCATTAGCTTTATAATATATGCTATACTTGGTACAATCACTTTGAATGTGAAAGCAAGTATTTTTTGCATGTGGTCTTGCAGGCATGTTTACCTGAAATCACATACAATAAATCACACTCTATTGTCTCTTTTCCTCATACAATACGCGCCTGTCACATCGGCATGCATGATTAAGTACTGTGATCAGTTAGTGATGCAGTGACATCACTACTTCATGCATGTGAAAAATAAATGTTTGTGACATTTGACAATTGCACCCAAATGAAAAATGGTAAAGACCTTTTGGCAAGCATAGCTAATTTTACAAGGAGAGGGGAGCCGGTTTATAATTATCTACTGACTGACCATGAACAACTTTTAAATGACTACTGTCTAGGATTGATGTAAATGGGTGTTTACACCTCCCAGAACACCTTTTCTCAACAAAGACTCATTTAATTTGGGAAAAGGTGGTGTTTTGGGGGAAAGAAAACCATAAACAAATAAATGTAAATGTGCAAATTACTTGACTTTTTAAAATTATTGACATAAAAATTTGCCCTTAACTGCTTCCATTTTAAAAATGCTAAATGGTTCTGTCATGCCACATGTGGCTTTTTGTTGGAAAATGCTCCTGATTCTCCTAAAATAGCTAAAAGTTCCCAACCAAATTGGAAGACTGGTGACAGTTGGTCCTTGATTGCTTAATTTTAGGCTTGTTTATAATGAATGTATAGTAATACATACCAACAAAAAATGTGTATTGCGTAAAACATATCTTAATATCATGGACTCAAGAGCTCTTGTATGGAGCTCTTGTATGAATCCTGAATGACTATTGAACAATTCCACCATAATTCTACTACTAGTCTAGAGGTGACCTAATAGTTTGAGGCCAATTCCTGTTTACATCCGCAAGCAAGACCTTCTTAGAATTGTAACATATACTGACCAGCCAGCTGGCAACAATCATACTGGGGCATACTACAAACCAACAGAACCAAAGGCTAAGTACTTAACCCTGATACAGAAATCAAAAGCATACACACTCAATGTTTCAGTTTACCCAATGCATATTTTATACAGAACCAAACAGGTGAGCTTTATCACAATTTTACATAATTATTTGGTACTGATCAAGCTATAGAACTGGATGGTTTGTTCCAAATGAAAACTGTATCCTGACGGGTAGGAATTGTGGCCAAGTTCCTCCCAGAAAAGAAAGAATCATGCCTCGCAGGAAATTAAAAAAGAGTGGCAAGGGTTAATTTTTAAACAGAAAATAAGGAAGCGAAACTCGCACAAAAATTTAACTTCATGTGATAATTCCCCCTGTGGAACACCTTAGATTCTCTGATATGACTATATATTTTTCTCTCTGCACGCAAAAGTAATCAAAAATTATGTGCGCAATTATGGCCACACGCACACGGTTTATAATGTACAGTGCACTTGTTGCCTTCATGCGCAACGGAGTCCTTCTGTATTCATTTGCTGCTGTAAGCAGGCTTCACCAATTTGGATTTGATCAAACTATAGTTCTGAAGAAATCAGAATTTTCTAATATGATTACGACTGACATGACAGCCGCAAAAAAGCACACCCTATTTTGGCACTGTACCACAAGGAAGCAGCATGTATATTTATGTTTCTTACCTTAATGTAATTCCCCCTATGGAACACACAAGATTCCCTGAAAAGCCTAGCCCTGAAGACGCCCCACTTATCTAATAAGTCTGCTACAGGATCTGCATACTGAAAACATAAGAACAAGACAAAATGCTTTTAACATCAAATTCAACATACCTCTGGGTAAATGAAGGTTTATGAAGTCCACATTCAGTCTTACAATCAGCGATGTACTATGCTTTAATTTGATGATATGCATGTCACCACTTGGGTGTGATGATTCAAAACATTAGAAACTGGAGCGTAATGCTAAAATGAGGGCTACTACCGTTTCTTGATTCAAGATTATACATAACGGGTCTAAAATGACCTTGTATAGCCCTTTTTTGCAAAGTAGGTTTATTTGGTCATTGTGACATCCATTTAATCAATCCATGAGCACACATATTCAAGGATATGATGCACTCTTCATCAAATTGGATAATATGTCAGTTAATATTTCTGAAATTTCCGACCTGCTTTAATATATTGCCCGTCTTCCTTCTTTGGCCTTTTATTATTCATTGTTCAGACATGAGAATGAATAAACATGAACAACCTGAAAAGGGGCTTAAATTGGATCAAAAGCTGTAAGGGCTAAAATTGAAAGTAACTGCAGAAATGTGGACAATAAAAGCTGGTATTCAGCCAAAAGCCAGAAGTTCTTAATCTGCATTGTCTTAACTTTGGTATCAAAATAAGTTCAGTAAAATTTTATTCTTGTGTATTGTTGTTGTAATCAAAACCAATAATTGTCGATCAGAGCGTTGTGATCCCAGCACTTGCTCAGTTCAACACGGTCTTGCGACGAACTACATTCTAAAACTGCAAGTGCACAGCGCTGCTGGGGTCATGCAGATGTCACATTTACGCAAGGGAATGATTTGAAATGATCCACAGTTTTGATTATAGTCCAATATGTTAACTTTTTCTTTATCAGTTTGTTTAGCTGATTGCCCCATAGCTTCTGCTGATATTGTGACCAAAGCTGATACTGGTAACTGATTTCAAATTACCCACCTCTAGCTATAACCAGGAACCACAAACACAGTGAACTTTTAGTGATGGGTTGACTAGTAATTAACATAAAAGTACTTAAGAGAGCTAGAAGCTCGCTTTTGATTGGTTACTTAAATGACCAATCATATACACCATACAAGGACAGAAGTGTACTAGTGTAACAAGACTTACCTTAGCCAAACTGGCAGTGAATAAGACACACTCATAAAGCTCTCCCATTCGTTGTAAAAATTCATCCACATGTGGTCTCTTTAATACATACACCTGTAAGAACATGGGATATCATAAGATGGAAGAGAATGGAAGCATTAAATGGCATTAAATTAAATTATAAATATAGAACAATTTGATTGAGATGTGTCTTGGCATGTAATTAAACAGTTTGGCAAATACCATTTTGAAAGGAGTGACAGATGGAATACAAAAGGGGAGCAGATCAATAAAGACATGGATGGACAACATAAAACAGCACTGGACAGAAGTGAGCTTCAACATTCTCATAACAGCCAATAATAGGCAGCTTTGGAAAATTTAAGTCATTCAAAAAGCAAGAATGTTCTGAATTTCACACCTTGATTTTGTATTCATTTGTGTGTGTTTTTTTTAATTAAAATTTTCTGGATCCCCCCCTCCCCCAATATATACTAGGCAAAAACAAAGTTTGTCTCAGAAGAAACATGAAAACGCTATGCCAAATGCCTTTTTTTAAAGTAAAAAATGCTATGCCAAATGCGGTATCTCTTTTCTAGCATGAGATGGGCTCTGTGAAATGTATATTTTAACCCTACCATAGTAGAAACAAATTACATTTTGTGGATCTGCATTTAACTTCTATATTTTGTAAGAAAGAAAATTAAGCTGATATGTTACTTCAAAATGTGAAATTAAAATTTGTAGAAGCATAGTCCAATAAATCACTGGAGTCAGTTGAAGAAAAAAGTTATGCCCTGAAATGCAAATTTAAAAAGGTAATACAAACCTTTTTGTTTTGCCTTAGCACAACACCAGATCACAAACACATTTACAATGTTCTTACAATGCTATCAAATTCTATTGACATAAAGGAAATTTATATTTAACGTCGCCTCCAGATGAATGCTACATTGTTTTTGAGAGGCTTTCAAATATGCCTCGAACATAAAATCGGTATACACAAAAGATATGTCATCTTTATAGAAACAAAACAAAAATAGCATTTCTATATTTAAAAGTGTTGTCAAGTATAGGTAATGTTAATGTCAGTATAAATAGATTCGTATTTTGCAAAGGCTCTAGAAATTATAATAATAATAAATATCGAAATTCAAGGTTATTTTTGAAAGTGTTATGATTGAACGTTTGTGTCGATTTAGCTCTAGTCTAATGATAAAAATAAATATGATAATCTTGATTTATTCAAATTTTAAAATAAAAAAATACTTCAAAAATGTGGAAAATACTATCCATGGCATAGAAATAATCAGATGTTTCGCTAAAGATGATTTAGTAGACTTTAACTTTTACTCAAATATATTTATTTTCAACATTTTCGACCAAATTAGGACAAATTACATTTTGATCTTACATTCATGCCTGTCATTTTGTCACTTTTTGTAAAATCACATACCATTTCTAACCAACAAAAATGCCGGACTGAAGCTATCTAACACGTTGTGTGTTCAGCAGGCACTGACCTACTCAGTTGTGTGCCTGAACACAGCCAAGGTCACCCACAATCATACGCTCACTGCTTTATTATTACATCAACAACCGCAATTGGTTTGTGATATTGAAGCACAATAGCTGTGTATTTTTCTCTAATGCAACTACACATATTGGTTGGCTGCCATATATGTCATGATGCTGTTGACGTATGTTGGAACAGATATGGCAATGGTAACGATGATCAAATAATATAAATCATTGCTGCAGAGTGTCCCACATATGTTTGCAAAAGGGCAATCTTTCAACCAAGAGAGCAACAATTTCTCATCTTTTAGGCAACAAAAAAACCTTGTTCTACAGGCAAACAGACCTCTCAGTCGGTCAGCCTTTCCTCCCTCTTTTTTGCCCTAAAATGACCGTAAAAATATGTAAACATTTTGCCGTTTTTGACAAGCGAACATTATTTTGTACATGAATTTGTTCACCAATTTCCCCGGGGTCATAAGGGGGTATCATGCGCGTCCAAGGACTTTCAAAAAGTACCCTAAATACGTAATCGTGTTAATGCGAAAAAGCGCCCCCTAAACAAGTATGGCAAAGTATTTTACATACCCTAAAGCAAGTAATATCAGTATTGCCAGTACCCTAAACAAGTACTCAAAATATGTTGATACCCTAAACAAGTACTCAATTATACTTGCGAAGGATACAATTTGAGAAATATATCTCGCCCATGTATCATGGCTAATTATAATCCTCATGGAACAAATAAGGACCCTAAATACGAAAGCCAATGATGTACAAAGTACCCTTTTTCTTAATTTGGCTTGTTTTGATACCCTATTCACGTTACGTATGTAACGTGCCCCAGCTTGAAAAACTACCTAATTACGTGATTTCTTGGACACGCATGATACCCCTCTTGTAATGATCACTGAGCACCCTGGGCCAATTTCTAAAAAGAAAGGGTCGGTCAGGGATTTTTTTTGTAGACTTATAGAGAAAGTCTTTTCTCTTTCTTTTTTTTGCTATTTAGCCTAATTTTGTCCAAAATGTGCAAAGATGTGTCTTTTAAAAATGAAATTAAATAAGATGGGTAATTTTAATAAACCTGAAAAAATTAAAAAACAAAAATGATTATAAACATGCCACCATTTCTATGACAGAATAACATTTTCGTCAAATAATATTTTTGTCATTGAAAACAATATCTTATTGGGTGTAAAGGAAACATGAGCCTGCCTATCTGCCCTGGGGAGAGGAAAATAATTCGGACTATACCATGACTCACATCCACCCGTGGAAATATTTTATAGCTGAAATTATTCAAATGCCATGATGAGCAATTGGGATTCTGATGAAGAAACACCTCTTAGTCTTAGGTTTCTTTTGGGCAAAATAATAATGATTCATCTTACCGCAGAGATTTAATCTAACATAACTAGTAGAAAAGGTTCCAATGTAACATCATGATGTGCTCCATTATGTATGCAACTCATTCATTATAAATGCTATTTCCCCTTACAAATGCCCTTTGGCAGGTTGCATTTTCAATATTAAATTGGAATTTAATGAAATTGTACATATTTTTGGTAAATTTTGCGGGAAATACCACAAAAACATCAATCAAAAGGATTTGAATGCAAAATGAAGAATTATCTGCTATTAGTATGAGTTAGGGTTAGCCCATCTAAATTGAAAGGATTTGAATACAAAATGACGAATATTCTGCGATTTGTATGGGTTAGCCCATCCAATCTTACTGTTGCAATTGTGAAATGTAACAAATATATAAATATCTATCTTATTTACATATAAGATAGATATTTGTTACATTTCACAAATTTGCAACATAAGCTTATAAGTAATAAACATTTTATTGAAGAAAAAGAAATTAAACAAATTCCCTAACAAAGATGAACCTTAGTAAGATCAAACTATTTATCATACAATGACAACACCCTCAGCCTCCTCCAATCAATGTGCAAATTTCTAAAGGTCAAGATCCATCTAACATTGAACGGAGTAGGGACATGCTGACGACACACAACATCATTATAGCAGTTAACCGCAGCAGCAGGGTAACCTGTTGAGTAACGTGAATGATGGAGATGGACAGCGCTTCGTTTTGCGTGTTAATGTACAAAACCCATTAGCCAACATATTATGACATGATGGGAGACCTGTTTCTTTACACAAGATCCGCCGCGATCAGGAAGTGCACCTGAATAAGCTCATTTCTGCGCTGGTTTCAGTTTCTATTTAAGCAGTAATTTGTGCATGATTTTTTTGGTTGAATTTTGCAGATTTTCAAACATTTTGCAAATGTTTGCATATTTGAAAATTTACGAGTTGTAAGTTCATTACACTGATTTATACCCAAGAGAAATCCCTGTTTGCTTTTTTTCGCGGTAGCTTTGTGAAGCGGGAAAAAAACAAACATTTAGGTAAATTAAATTGTCTGCACGGGTTTCAGTTACACAAAATTAACATGGCAATGCATTAAGATTTTAAAGTCAAGCACATATTGACAATAGATCACTGGTTTTCCTAAAGGTAGATGGACTTGCGAGCGATTAGAAAAAATGAAATTGTTGGTTAAATGCATATTATGCGATTTTTTTTTCTCCAAGGGATGCCTTTCCTTGGTTTTTTTTTTGAAAGCAGATTTCATTTCTGATCATAAATATATTCTGAGTTACAGAGCGATACGATTCCTAATTACTTCAAAATCATGGTTTTAGAACGGATTTTAGAGTGAAAATAAACTGTCCTGCTATTAGGACAGCAGGACAGTTATTTTCACTCTGTAAACCATGATTTTGAATCAAGGATAGTTCGATCATGATTTTTAGGATTAATTTAGATTTGGTTCAAATAAGGTATTTAAATTAATCCTACAATTTGGAACCTTATACTTGCTTAAAATGTCTCAAATATAATACATTTTTCTAGCTTTAAACACAAACTGGTAATCTGGGAGCTTTTCAAAGTCGTGATGCAGTAACAATACATACTGGTCTCCATCAAAGTGTTGTGCATTTTTGTGGAAAATTTGAGTCAAGTTATATTTCAAATTACAGGTGTGTTTTTAGTTGATGCATGACAAAGGTATGTATGATCAAACTAAACAATGTCAATACCACTTAATTTTGCGAAATTAAATACCCGCGAAATTGTCAATTTTGCATTGAAAGTAACAGTAAGATTTCCGGATTCGCAAACTTAAATTCTCGCAAAAATAGCAATCATTTTCAAAAGTCGCATAATAAAGTTATACACAAAATTATAGTGTTCTACAGTTTATATTTCTGGTGATTGTTAATAATTAATGTTTATTGCATTTAATTTTTTTTATTGCCAAAAATGTGCATACTGCTAGCCACTTTGTCAAAAGATTTTATCTTTACAGACAGTCCTATACGGTGAATTTGATCTTCTACAAGCTGTACCAATTATAGTATAGTTGCTGTTCATCCCCTTTATATTATCTGGTTGATATATCCTCCCATAAAAATGTTACGAGTACCACATAGGCCTACGCATATCGGCACGCGCAATACATGCATTTTATGGAATAAACCTCTACTTTTCTGCATGACTATCACTCCCCCGGGATTATATCCCAAACCTTTAACAACGTATGTTTGTTGATGATCCATGTCTTCCCATTCCTCTGTACAACTTATTGTTGTACATTCCTGGTTTGAGATTTCAGGTTGCGTCTTAACCCCACCACATTTTCTATAACATATTATTTCTATGTCTTCCCATTCCTCTGTACAACTTATTGTTGTACATTCCTGGTTTGAGATTTCAAGTTGCGTCTTAACCCCACCACATTTTCTATAAGTTTTCCCACTTTGATTTAAAGGAATGTTGTTTGTTAGCTGAGTATTATGGAGTTGAAATACTAACCCATAAACATCAATTGCAAAGCTTTTTGTGTTATTTCTGACTAATCAAAATTTGACATGAATTTCTGTAGTAATTTCTTTTGTGGATACCCCTTCTGCACACCCCAACCTCTGTCAGTATGTTTTGATGATGGCTGCGGGAAAAAAATAATTCATTCTGATTGTTGTGTGGAACGATACAAGTCTTACCTGCAGGCTGCGTTATTTTTCTACTTGGTTTAAAGTGTGCCAACATTTATTTGCATGAAATGAAACAGGTGCTAGATTGTTAATTTGTTATTTTAATTAGTTAATTAATTAATTAATTAATAAGCTTATTAATTAATTAATAAGCTTATTAATTAATCTATTTCTTTTTATTGTTTATTTGTTATAATCATTGCTATTTTTTGTTAATTATAATAGCATGATTCTAGTCCACCATGCACAACCCTTTATAAAACGAATCTGCCACATCTGGTGTTCAATATGCCTATCTAGGGTGACCGACCTCAACTGCTGTCATGCTGATTGTTGATGTGTAGGTTTGTATCCAGGTTTGTATGGGCCTATTTGCTCATCATGTGTTAAAGGTGACAGGACTGAGTGATATACATGTAATACATGTCCATGAACATCTGGTCACAAAAATACTATCCATGTCTTGCTGCGGTTCAACATGTTTATAGCCCACAATTCTATTTGATAAAATTATGAAAAATGGCCTTATCTTTAAGCAAAATGAAAATGTCAATGAACAACTAAACATTTTGTTAATTGGGATTTTATTCATAGCAAGTCTGCATACTGTAACTATCTGTCAATGAATACAACTATACATTATACAAGCTTGAAATAATCGCATCAAAACATGTGCCTGTTTCACTTACTATCTGATCTGCCCTTTGCTCTGCACTTATATCAATTTCCTATGTCACAAAATCTTTTTAGGCGGCAAAATGGGCAATGGGCCAGATCGACCCAGAACTTGGTTGTTTTTGTTTTATCTTTGTATTTTTCAAAAAGTACCAAAGTACAAGGCATCAGAACAAAATTGCAAGGTACAGATCTAATGACATTAAGTTTGGATGTTTGGCAGAAAAGTCAAGTTAAAGCAGGCACACAATTGGTTCATGCCTTGAAGGCGAAGTAGTGCAGTTTAATACTATATCAGATGCCATAGCTGATATACTATGGGCACCTGTACATGTACCTCTGTAAAAAAATGTCAAGAGTAGATTCTAGTGAATGTGGCTTACTATTACACACCAAATAATGTACCATGCATTCATATACGCCATATAGTATAGTTTTTATGTGATTTATTTGCATTCATTGGTGGATATTATGATTATGCCGAATTGGTGATGAATACAATTCTGTCTTAAAACAATCAGCACATTTTTCATCATTTTGCAAGTAAAGCCTCACCTTCAAATAGAATTGTAGATCTGTAAACATTTTTAATCACAACCAGTATTTTTGTGACCAGATGTTCAGGGGCAGCGCCAGGGTATTTTGATAGGGGGGCACAGTTTAAGAAATTAATTTGTTACTAAGCAAAGCGGTGCACCGCCCTCCGCGTTTTGGCGGACAGGCGGGAGTATGAGTGGGGATGTGCCCCCGCCCCCCTCACATTTAGAATTTGTTTCAATTTACGAACCCATTTGGTGCGATTTGGTGATTACTTTAGACCAATATTTTATTGTAAAGCCATCACTTCATTCCCTATCAATATTGGCTTTTTATCAACAGCTAATTCGTTATGGGAGAAAGAAGTTGTGCATAATATACTGATATTTTCTTGATTTAAGTATATAAGTATAAATGGCTAACAATGTAATATTGTAAGACTGTTTCGCGGGGTAACGGCGAATGGGAGCTTTTTAAAAAAGAAATGGTCATCACAAAGAAGCTATTTATGCAGCATTGTTACACTTTTGGTTCGTTATTTATTTATTTTCCGACCATGATTTTGGATCTCCTGGACCGAGTTCCATACCTCATACCACTAGAAATTGATCAGAATACCTTGACTGTGTTCTCCGATGTTACGCTTTTTGAACACATAACATCTCATACAGTGTTCGAATTAAGGAAAAAAATCAGGTTATCCGGCGGATAACCATGATATGAAATCAGGTTATCCGCCAACATTTTTGGTTATCCGCCAAAGTCAAGATTTCTCGGGAATTTCAGAGACCTGTATAAACAACGAAAAAGCACATTTTCTGCAATTTAATCTTAGTTATACCACACGACACATTGTAAAAATATTTAAATTCAGTAAATTAACATTTAATATGGGAAGAGAAGTGTTGCTTGAAACTTCTTGGGAAGAGAAGTGTTGCTTGTAATTTCTTAACGAAGCATCGTACGAATAAACGACATGGTCCATATGGTAGTACGCTTTAAAATACAGCTTTTCTAGAAAAATGGCCAGAGTTCCGAACAGGTTAAGAGTCTACATGTACATAGCAAATTATTTAACATTGAAAAATACCTAAATTTAGTATATTTCCATTTAATATGCAAAGAGAAGTGTTGCCTGTTACATGATATATAACAATAAAATAATATTAAATTTATTTGCAAATTGACGTTAGAAAAATTATTTTTGTGGTTCATATGCATGTGATGTGGTAATGCAAAATGGTAAATCTGTGTATTAAAGATATTACAATGCATTCAAAACTTATGTGTTATTATTTCCATCATACATACATGAAACATCTTTTTTGACCAGATCACATGCATAAGAAATAAAGTTATAATTTTTTATGTCAAATTAAAAATTAATTTAAAAAAAAATGAAATAATTTATTCTAACATTATACATCTTTTTAATGCTGCATCATGTTACAGGCAACACTTCTATTGCCATAACAAGCAAAATGTACATGTATAGTTTACTAAATTTAGTTAGATGTTGTTTGTTACTCATAAATAAATAAATAGTATTTTTTACACTGAAAATGGTTCTCAAAAGTCATACTTTTAATCAGAATATTATGAAATACCTACCAATGTACTTTTATAAGGTAGGATCTTAAGTTATAAATTACCATAACTATGGTGTGGGTCATGTGGTATTAAGTGAATTATTTCGGGTCAAATCTGGATCATAAGGTCATGTTTTATATACTTTTGGGCTTTGAAAAAATATTGTAAAAAAAAATTTAAAAAGGTTTTTTTTTTTTTTTTTTTGGGGGGGGGGCGTCCGACGGATAACCAGCATTGAATTTTAGGTTTTCCGGCGGCCATTTTGGGCGTAAAAACGCCCGGATTACCGCTTATGTCGAACGCTGATCTCATATACAGGACTAGATAACGCCTTACACATGTAGTAAGTTTTCTGAACAGTTTTAGAACACATAGTACACTTGCAATCCGTACAACCTTTTCTTTTTTTTCTTTCTTTTTCTCCTCCTTTTTTGTTGTTGCAAATCATGTGGGGGGGGGGGCAATTCCCCCCCCCCCCCCCCTGCCCCCTGTAGCGCCGTGCCTGCAGATGTTTATGGACACATCAGTCCTGTGACCTTTTAACACATGATGAGCAGTAGACCGTTTTTGAGAAGACCCATACCATTTCCAACCTAGATACAAACCTACTCAGAAGCAATCAGCAATTCAGGTCAGTCACCTCAGATAAATAGTAAAGGCATATTGAACACCAGATGTGACACATTTGTTCTACACAAAGATGAATCTTGGAACCTGCATGTAAATGATCACTGGTGCCCATACACTCTTGAATAGGATACAGGAATGGTAGCTAGCTACGGTTCTCTCTTTCATTTCTATGATCAATGAGCCACTTACCTGATGAACTGTGCCATCAATCTCTACGGGAACAATAAAATCTGGATTGCTAATAGGCTGTGGAAGACAAAAATCCAAAAGAACATAATTAAAAATAGCAGTCTTGATAATCAATAAATCAGACCTTTTCAGGAAACTAATAGGTATTATTGGAGTTAAGATTAGGGCCCTTGTAAGATATCTAGATGGAAACGGACAGAAAAAAATAAAGAAAATAATAAGAATTTGAAATTTGACTTCACCTGCAAGTCCCCCTTTTGATATGCTGCATCACATATCGTCAGCCTGCTTCGATAATTGCCTAACTCACTTTTCAGCGAAATTGAGTTTTTTGCATAAATTTACATTACATGTATGCACATGCTGTTATAATACCTAAGTCATAGACAAATCAAAAGTGTTGATAAATGCACAAGGCAATTCTGTTAAGTTAAAATGGGTCATATTAACTCGAATTAGGCCCATAACAAGCCACATTTTACTTAAAGGTATATCCCCAACCTAATTCGACTACAAGTCTTTGTTCATCTGAACCACTCACTCAGCATTACAATATTACAATTGAAAATATTTCATGATGATATCTGTAAATTTCATATACCGTACCCAATTCAAAATCAGGTGCAATGATTTGTCTGAGTCTTAATCTCTCTTTTTTATTGGAAATGGAAAAAAAAGAGATGTAAACATTTCCATCTTTTCAAGTTAACATTAACTATGTGAAATATACCAAGTGGATTTTTTTCTACATGGAAACTGTAAACATGAATGTATTTAATAAGCAAAAGCATATGTCCACAGTACAACACTAAAAATGTCAGCCATTCAAACGGCAGGACTGGAGTGGATTATGTGGCCAACATAGTAGTTAACTACATGAGCAGACAACGTTATCAATGACAACACGTCACGATTATTGACAGCAATATCCTACGCTAACCTTCGATGCGTAACATTATTAACTTGCTGATTGCTGAGTACAAATCACTGTACATGCAATGCATAGCTATGACGTGGGAAAGTCATTTTATCAATTGTTCTCCCCCTTCCTTCCTCCCACAGACTTCATACCTAGAGTATCTTGCATTTGGTATTTATGTTTGTGTCGTGTGCGTAAGCGTCCTTGTCAGACTCTTTTAATTTGAGCGATATTAAATGATATTCAATACTTCATTCACGCTGTGTTCTCAGCAGGTCACATTTACTTGTGTTGTTTATCAAATTGTTTATATACGAGTTTGACATGTTTAATAATTTATGCCACATTATGTCCTTAACCTCAAGTGCACCACTTTTTATTTTGATGGTAATATTAAAGGGGACAAAATGTACACAGGGCAAAAAATATAAAAATGCCTGCCTGACTAAGTAATATGATGAAAACATTTATTCTGATTTTGTTTATCATTGCCTAAGAGTAGTTGTTATTATCTTTTAAGATTACCTAAGAGAATGACCTATTAGGACTTATCCTTAGGTATTATGTTTAATGATAATGAATCTTATTATCAGTTTAAGGTAAATCAACACTCATAATTAAAACTACATGTACATTAATGATGTATAATCAGATGGATAAACAAATGAAATCCAAAATGTGAAAGGATTTGACATTTGACATTTCACCCTTTGGATGATATTGCCGAATGACAACGATAATGCCGGCCGGCCGGCCAGCCGGGCAGCTGGAGAGGGGGAGGTAATGGCAGTTGGCATGTTAAATGTTTTGCAATTCCTATACTAACCCTTAGGCGTTGGCACTTTTGTAATATTATCTTATTGGTCTACCATATAATATCATTATATGAGCAACAAACAAAATAAAGCTTCCTGAGACTCTTCGCACATTTTGGAATATAAATCATACCATGACTGTGATTGGCTAACAGCTGACACAATTCCAAATCATAACCATAACAAAGCATTAACACACCTGCGAATAAAGGTATAATGCGGCATACTTGAGATAATGTGTACAGTACAGGTATATCCCAAAAAGTGTATTTTAAGAAATTCATTGCCAATCAAAAAGCATGGAACCTGGCTTGGATTAATAATAAGAGGGACATATTTCACTAGGTTATTTTAATTTTTAAAGCAGGCAACAGGAGCCATATGGTGCCCCTCGGTCAAGTTAACCCTTACAGCCCTGAACCCCATGAAATCCACTTTGAAAACTATGCAGGCAGCATGCGTCGCCTCAGTCTATCTCGCCGGGCACTGATGGCGGGTGATAAATATGCGCACAGAATTGTTAATATTTCCACCCCCGGATATTTTTTTCAACATTTCAATTGCTACACATTAACAGTACAGCTGTGTGTCCTACATTAGAGTTGTGTGAAGACGTGGTCAGATTTGGTTTAGAACAGTTTTGGTGGTCAAATAAATTGACATTGAAAAGCGATCAATACTTATTGGATTTATGTTCTTCTTAGTCAATCCAAGGCCATCTCTATTTAAAATTAAACTATTTTACTTTGTACATTGTATTGAATTGCATTATTGCTTGGCTTAACAAGGCTATAAAGCTACTAAGGTCTGATGTGACTATGTCAGGATTGTAATTAACAATCAATATTCCTTCAATTGCTTTAATGAATCTTACAATTTAACAAAAATTTACCATTTCAGTTAATGAAATATATATATTTGCAAATATTTTCTTCTGATTATTATTTTAAAATGTTAAAAAAACACCCCACATTTAGTGTTTGGGAAACCCGTGATTTTTTTAAGGTCAATACCAAAATCAATGTGATTTCAAGCAAAACCGAGCTCAAACTGATGGAAAAAATTAAAAACCAAATCCGTGCGAAATTCCAACATTTTCTGCGCCGTCGGTTTTTTTATCAGTTCGGGAGAAACGCATTTTTCATTTTCCATAATCCATACTTTTATCTAAAAGTCCAGAAAAGGTTGCTATTGATAAAAAAAATGTGGACCTTGAACATCGTCGGAAAATATGGCTGTACGATCATTTCGCTGATTATTTACAGTGGCCAACTTTGTGCTGTATTTCCCTTTAATATGGCAATTTACTTGCTATTGCTAAATAGTAAATGTAAACCCCAACTTTGGCAGTAAATTTTCACAATTTGATGTTTGAATTTCCAAAAACTATTCATTGTACAATCGAAAGGAATTAATTATGTATAAAACATGAACATTTCATGAAAAAGTTTGACCATTTATTTGAATCCAGCTTTCGGCAGCTCGGTGCTAAGCATTGGTTTCTAGTTTCCAATACGATTTATTCCGTAAAATATATACTACCGGGTTCCAAATTGTCGGTTCCTTTCATCTATGCTTAGTACCAAGCTGCTCAAAATGAGACTCATTTATTTAGGGTTAAAACACACTGCATAGAGCGATACTGCATAGAGCGATAGCCCGTACCGCTTGATGCATCTGCATCCCAACACCGCTCCATTAAGCGTTTCTCCTAGACTGTTTAGGCATTCAATAAAAAATCTTTTACTCGATGGACAGAACTAAATAAGCTTAGTTTTGGATGGAAATGCTCATTTCACATACCAATGCACGAGGGCTTCCGAGACAAACCTTCTGTGTTTGGCCTTATAAGTTATTGCATGCATTTCAAAGATAAGGCCATACAAAAATATGATTTGTCCATACTGTCCACCAGACTTGTTCATAAATTAATACTTGGTTTTGAGCTTGCGTTACAGTTTAATGCAAATTCTAGTTAGGAAAAAATTGAAGCAAGAAAAGAAAAACAATCAAATGAGAAGTTGAGAACTCTACCAAACATGTTTAACTTTTTATTTGGCCCAATGGATCACACTGTGAAAACAGAAGTACTCGTTTTGGTCATAAGTACTCGTTTTCAATCTATCACTAACAATGGACACTTGACTCCTATTGACAGACCAATACGAGTAGCTGAACCAGTGTTTTTTCGAGCTATTATACCACCTTATCTGGTGAGCCCAATGCATATGTCTAGACGAATGTCTGGCCATCATCAGCTTTATTACCCAACCGCAAACTATCCACTTGAGCCAGACAATAGAACCTCTTAAGTATAATTATCACTCTGGGAGGCACCGTCAAAACCAGTTATCAGTCAACCTGCTGGTCGATAATTGAATATAACTGTTCGATCAAAGGACAGGCTAATTATAGCTGCTTGAAAGAGAAAAAAATCTTGACGGCGTATCTCAGTTGATTTTAGATATGTCAAAAGACAGGGATGGTCCTATAATAAACCATAAACATATCAAAAATTCAGAGATCTAAGTACTAGACAAATGGATTTACAGCGATTTGAATTCGTAGTAAAGTCAATGGGGACCAACTCTGCATGTGATGTGCTCCCTTATCATCAAGCACAAGTTTGAAACCCTCGTATTTTAGCTCCCTCTGATGACGTCGCTAACTTGTCCAAATATTATTATTATTATATTATATACCTCAAAAATGGAAAGTGTAATGTTTCCTCGAAAAGTAGGCCGATTAAAAGGATCTTTTAAAAATCCTGCAAAATTTAGTGGTCAAAACCAGGGCTGCTTGTTATAGTTTCGATCTATGAAGAATCGGCATAAATCATGAAAGTTCTCACATTTAGTGTCATAAGCCCGGGCCACAAGTCTTCCTTTTGTGCAAGCTGTTTGTCCATGGAAGTGAAGTAAAGTACGGAGGATGAATGAACCTGCGATCCGCTATTCTCCGACGTCCATCAGATCAGAACTCAGAGCGCGGGCCGGGCCGGGCCGGGCCCCGAGCGCTATATTTTTATACATGTAGCGACCGAATTCCACTCCAGTTCTATAGGATATCGACCCGGGGTTATCGGATCAACCTACCTTTATTTCCACTGGATTCGTACTTCCATTTTGTCATAATTATGACGCATTGTTTATATTCCATAATTGATAATGACTATCACATTTTGTATTCGCAGGTTCAGGAGCTTGTCTATGACAACTCGCTATCGTGGGAAATCCCCTCATTCATAAAATAAATGTGTGGATGGAAAGTGACTGACGGCGGCAGCCCCGCCCATCGGCACATGAAAGTCAATGTTATGTTTCCCGTAACATGTTTTCCAAACTATAAATGAGGCAACTTTTTTCATAAGCAACTGTTCATAGCCTAGTCCTTGGCCGCTACACACGGGTTATTCGGGGTTGGGTACTCAGGATTTTTTGTCAGGGATGTGCCGCCAGCAAAACAAAAATTGACCCAAACATTACCCATTTTCGGGGGAAATGGACCAATGTTTTTAACCGGAGACCCATGGCATAATTTTCCTATATTTTGACAGATGTTGCTATAATTATCTTCGTACCAGACTCGTAGACAGGTCGGGTAAAACTTTGCACCAACAACGTGGTAAGAATAGTGCGCGCTCATCACCTGTTGCGTTGTAACCAGCCGTAATAAATTATGCTAATTAGGCTGTGCATGCACGCTCGTATACAGCCGCATGTAGTGGTGTACGATTGTGTACGTGCGAACTGTGGCCTTTGGAGAATTTAAATAGGTCAATCTATTTTCGGCACACACTTACATTTTATATCGTCCAGCGAATGTGTGAAACCCGATTGACTATCTGTGGTGAAACCATAAATACTGGAGATGATGCAAATAATGTTTAATGTTAAATGACTTGACCAGATGTGGGGGTCACATCTTTATAATTTAATATAGGCCTAATAATGTAATATATGCCTAATAATGTAATATATTTTACGTTTATTTAGTTGAAAGCAACAACAGTCATATATTTGTAACTTTTATTTATAACTTTTTATTTTATTCATTCGTTACACATTGGCGGAGCCGGTGGGTGGGGGGGGGGGGGGGGGGGGGGGGGGGGGAGGGGCAGGGGCACGTGACCTCCCCCCCCCCCCCCACCCCGTGTCCTTGGTATCAAAAAGAAAGGAGAAGAAAATGAAAGAAAAAGGAAGAAAAAAGAGCGATAGTAGAGGGTATAGAGTTCTTTTTTGTTACATAGTATATTAGTGTCCATTCCCCCCCCCCCCCCCCCCACCCCTTATTTTGTACGTTCCCGGCATATCAAGGCATAATGGCGTAGCCAGAGGGTTAAGTAGAGGTCGACCACTCCCCCGGGGGGGGGGGGGGGGCAGGGGCACTTTCGATTAATTTTTCGGGGTCATCGGGGTCAAATATGGGGTCAAATAGATGACAGTAAGGCCTATCTTGATGGGATTTGGTGGAGGGAAGGGGGGCGGTGTGTTCTTTTTTTGGATTAATTTTTCGGGGTCATTGGGGGTCAAATAGATCAGTAAGGCCTATCTTGATGGGATTTGGTGGAGGGAAGGGGGTGGTGTGATCTTTTTGTTGATTAATTTTTCGGGGTCATCGGGGGTCAAATATGGGGTCAAATAGATCAGTAAGGCCTATCTTGATGGGATTTGGTGGACGGAAGAGGGATGGTGTGTTCTTTTTGTTGATTAATTTTTCGGGTCATCGGGGGTCAAATATGGGGTCAAATAGATCAGTAAGGCCTATCTTGATGGGATTTGGTGGAGGGAAGGGGGTGGTGTGATCTTTTTGTTGATTAATTTTTCGGGGTCATCGGGGGTCAAATATGGGGTCAAATAGATCAGTAAGGCCTATCTTGATGGGATTTGGTGGAGGGAAGGGGGTGGTGTGTTCTTTTTGTTGATTAATTTTTGGGGGTCAAATATGGGGTCAAATAGATCAGTAAGGCCTATCTTGATGGGATTTGGTGGAGGGAAGGGGGTGGTGTGTTCTTTTTGTTGATTATTTTTTCGGGGTCATCGGGGGTCAAATAGATCAGTAAGGCCTATCTTAATGGGATTTGGTGGACGGAAGAGGGATGGTGTGTTCTTTTTGTTGATTAATTTTTCGGGTCATCGGGGGTCAAATATGGGGTCAAATAGATCAGTAAGGCCTATCTTGATGGGATTTGGTGGACGGAAGAGGGATGGTGTGTTCTTTTTGTTGATTAATTTTTCGGGGTCATCGGGGGTCAAATAGATCAAGCTTTTAAACCATCTATATTTAAATCAAGAATACCAGTAGGCCTATATATATGCTCAACTTCTTTCGTGCATTGATAAAAAACAAAATATTTATTTGAAATATGAAGAGGTTGCTAAATCCAGATCTGGGTATCGATTTAACTCGGATTTGGAAGATAGTGATGATATGCCCTCCTGTTCAAGCTTTTAAACCATCTATACTTAAATCAAGAATATCAGTAGGCCTATATATGCTCAACTTCTTTCGTGCATTGATAAAAAACAAAATATTTATTTGAAATGAAGAGGTTGCTTTTCGATAAATCCAGATCCGGGTATCGATTTCACTCGGATTTGGAAGATAGTGATATGCCCTCCTGTTCGAGCTTTTAAACCATCTATACTTAAATCAAGAATATCAGTAGGCCTATATATGCTCAACTTCTTTCGTGCATTGATAAAAAACAAAATATTTATTTGAAATGAAGAGGTTGCTTTTCGATAAATCCAGATCCGGGTATCGATTTCACTCGGATTTGGAAGATAGTGATATGCCCTCCTGTTCGAGCTTTTAAACCATCTATACTTAAATCAAGAATATCAGTAGGCCTATATATGCTCAACTTCTTTCGTGCATTGATAAAAAACAAAATATTTATTTGAAATGAAGAGGTTGCTTTTCGATAAATCCAGATCCGGGTATCGATTTCACTCGGATTTGGAAGATAGTGATATGCCCTCCTGTTCGAGCTTTTAAACCATCTATACTTAAATCAAGAATATCAGTAGGCCTATATATGCTCAACTTCTTTCGTGCATTGATAAAAAACAAAATATTTATTTGAAATGAAGAGGTTGCTTTTCGATAAATCCAGATCCGGGTATCGATTTCACTCGGATTTGGAAGATAGTGATATGCCCTCCTGTTCGAGCTTTTAAACCATCTATACTTAAATCAAGAATACCAGTAGGCCTATATATGCTCAACTTCTTTCGTGCATTGATAAAAAAAACAAAATATTTATTTGAAATGAAGAGGTTGCTTTTCGATAAATCCAGATCCGGGTATCGATTTCACTAGGATTTGGAAGATAGTGATATGCCCTCCTGTTCGAGCTTTTAAACCATCTATACTTAAATCAAGAATACCAGTAGGCCTATATATGCTCAACTTCTTTCGTGCATTGATAAAAAAAAAAAAAATATTTATTTGAAATGAAGAGGTTGCTTTTCGATAAATCCAGATCCGGGTATCGATTTCACTCGGATTTGGAAGATAGTGATATGCCCTCCTGTTCGAGCTTTTAAACCATCTATACTTAAATCAAGAATATCAGTAGGCCTATATATGCTCAACTTCTTTCGTGCATTGATAAAATTAAAAAAATATTTATTTGAAATGAAGAGGTTGCTTTTCGATAAATCCAGATCTGGGTATCGATTTCACTCGGATTTGGAAGATAGTGATATGCGGCAGTTACAGGGGCTGGGCGGGCGGACTGGCCACTGTGGCGTTGTGGCGATCGCCACATGGGCCGCTTGGTTCTGGGCCTCTCAGGGCCGGTTACTCACTTGTGTAAAGCATTTTTTCGGGCCGTTTTGGACTCAAATTTCTCCCAAAGTATTTCTGAACGCTCACTATCGAGTAAATCACAACATGACACGGAGGAGAGAAGAGAAATAAGGAAGAAAGAACGAAGATTCATCATAGATACGGAATTAGGAATGGTCACAGTGTGTTTTGATTTATAGAAGAGAAGTACACAACTATTTTGGAAAACAACTTTAATAACAATAACAATGATTGACAATACTAATTAGCTACAATTTCCAATATAAAATTTACACTTTCCACGCGGCTATTATTATTAATCATGTTAATAGTTTTACCATTATACAAAACAGATTTTTCAAAAACCTTTCCGAACTTTCAAAGTCTATCTCATGAATTACCGAACCTAAACAAGGGCATGTTTGTACTTATTTTCAACGCATTTCGCACGGGGATTCCAAATAGGGCAAATGGTATAATTAAATGTTATGAAATAAATTTGTGACATTTTGAAATGTCTTCTGTAGCTGTTTGCCGCGTGGAAAGTGATGCATTATTGCATTGTAATACCTGTAAAAGTGGAACATTTTCGCGCTACATTTTTTCAGCACGCGCTGAAATCAGCAAGCGCGAATATGCGATAATGAATACAATGTCATTAGTATAGGTCAACGCAAAATTGTTCAAAAGTGCGAAAATGTCCACTTTTACAAAAGTATGGTATAGTATCCAATATAATAATTACAGTCAAGTTAGCACAGATTTTATGCAGCGTGTCCGTAAGTGCGCGCCAACGAGACAACACTTCAACCAATATTTGCCAATGGGCCACCCGACGTAGATCATGGACACGGCAACTGTGGGGAGATCAAATCTCAAGACGATGGAAATCAAATGTATACGGTAGGTGCTCGGTAGAGGTAATGAATATGATGGTAGGTATCCTCATCTTGTTTTTTGTTATGTAAAAACGTTGACCAGGAGCCTATTCAATAATCTGTAACAAGATCACAAAATGAATTATTAATATTTAAACGATGATATTTGTCATATTTCTTAATACTAGTATATACACCAGTTTAGGCTATGATTTTAAAATATCATTTTATGAAACAAAATCGAATACTTACCTCGTGTCCTACACCCTATGTACATGTAGGTCACAGTAGCTTACGGATCTTATTTGACCCCAGATGACCTTGAATGACCTCGAAAAATTAATCAGCAAAATGAAAACACCACATCCCCTTTTCTCCACCAAATTCCATCAAGATAGGCCTTACGAATCTTATTTGACCCCAGATGACCTTGAATGACCTCCGATGACCTTGAAAATTTATTCAGCAAAAAAAACACACCACTCCCCTTCCCTCCACCAAATCTCATCAATATAGGCCTTACTGATCTATTTGACCCCATATTTGACCCCGATGACCTTGAATGACCTCCGATGACCTTGAAAATTTGATAATCAAAAAGAACACACCACCCCCTTCCCTCCACCAAATCCCATCAAGATAGGCCTTACGAATCTTATTTGACCCCAGATGACCTTGAATGACCTCCGATGACCTTGAAAATTTATTCAGAAAAAAAAACACCACTCCCCTTCCCTCCACCAAATCTCATCAATATAGGCCTTACTGATCTATTTGACCCCATATTTGACCCCGATGACCTCCGATGACCTTGAAAATTTGATAATCAAAAAGAACACACCACCCCCTTCCCTCCACCAAATCCCATCAAGATAGGCCTTACGGATCTTATTTGACCCCATATTTGACCCCGATGACCTTGAATGACCTCCGATGACCTTGAAAATTTGATAATCAAAAAGAACACACCACCCCCTTCCCTCCACCAAATCCCATCAAGATAGGCCTTACGAATCTTATTTGACCCCAGATGACCTTGAATGACCTCCGATGACCTTGAAAATTTATTCAGCAAAAAAAAAACACCACTCCCCTTCCCTCCACCAAATCTCATCAATATAGGCCTTACTGATCTATTTGACCCCATGTTTGACCCCGATGACCTTGAATGACCTCCGATGACCTTGAAAATTTGATAATCAAAAATAACACACCACCCCCTTCCCTCCACCAAGTCCCATCAAGATAGGGGGTACGGATCTCCAGATATCGCGTCACAAAGGTATTTCTTAGCACACTGCGGACGCCATACAGAAATAGTGATAACATAGTCTCTTCCTGATTACATCAGGCGAGACAAAAATGGTTCCCCCAAAAGCTATATTTACGACCCCTTCATAACCCCCTGGAAAACCCCAAACGACCCCAGATCGCTGCTTTAACCGGAAGAACAGAGCTCAAAACTACCAGGCTAAAAAGCCTGTTGTGATAATAATCATTTATAATTTATAATTTATTATCTTAGAGTGTATAAAGTTAATTGTATGCAAATGACTTTCGCTATATTCACTGAATAGTATACATATTCATGAATGTACATTGTGACCAAATAAGGTATCATTTATGAATCCATAACATGTTTACGTAACTTGTTGGCCAATCAGAGCGCGCCACGCCGCGCCCTGTGCGATTTATTTCCAAAACCCGGAGGTGCGCGTTTGGACTTCACTTGATCTTCCGGCGCCGCCGGGATGAGTCCATCGTGTAATCTTAGCAGCAGCGATATAAAATATTATTCAATATTAACCTATGATTATCGTTCGACTTGATGATTTAACCTGTATGTATTTTTAATAAATGAGGAGTAAAAGTCTACAATCGTGATGTTTCCAGTGAGCCTTATTCTAATTATGCTCCGCTCGTGTAATTACTTAGTGAACCACGTCTTAATATCGTAACACCTGTTTAGTTATTATTTTATTTTGAAAATTTGAGATGTGGAGGAGGGGGAGGGGCGGTAAGGACCAATTTGAGGAGGGTGTGTTTATATTTAAATTGTTGTTTAGTTTATTTTTCGGACATTTTTTATTTTGTTTGTCAAATTGTACTCTTACTATTTGATTTGTAACCGTTGACTCTTTCTGATATTGTTTTTTTTTCTAGTTGAAATGAATATTGTGTGTAGTTGTGTAAAGAACAATTGTGCAGCGTTTTTCGAAGAACTGAGTCACTGTAAAAGTTTGAGAAAAGGAAAATCTGCCGCTCTTTTTAATAAAAACTCGAAAAAAATAATTTTACGATTTCCTGCATTTCAGACGCGGTATTTTTGTCATTTCAAAACCAATGCGAGCGCAAGCTTTGTGACAAACATAACATATTTTTTGTTTGGCCAAAAAACACGAGACAGCATGGTATATGATACAAGTACTGTAAGTACATGTTGAGATCTCAACGATATTATTATGTTGCTGTTACCCTAACTAAATCGTCCCTCTGGTGTACATTTTATTCCCAGTTGAATATCAAAGTTCCACGTGGAGAAACAGACGGGAGTAATGACCATAAATACATGCGCGGTGCTAATTTGCATGCAACATATTACATCGATCGGTCCAATTGCTACTTGTAGAACACGTAGGCATAACAATGTCTTGCCAGGGACAGGTGAATGAGCCTGGGATCTGGGAATTTCCTATACACGTTCAGATGGAATTTTAACAAATATTGCGGTCTGAATTGCTTTGGGGGCTTTTTCAAGTTTCTTTGTTGTTGAAACATTGCATCATTTTTGTCATGACTAGGAGGAGCATGGAAATACCGAGAGGAATACTTTTGGATGAAAATAGGACATGATAGACTCGAGGAAGTCGGGGTATGAAATTCGAATGAATGTTGATCAATTATAATCCCTCCTGGTAAAGTTATGTATTCTGGCGAAATTGCTACCCCGGGGCGGGCCCGCCTGTGGGCGCATACAAAACATGGACTAATTTACCATTTCCAGTATTTATGATTTTACTCAGTGATCACCATTTTGCAGCTGGCCTTGAGATGATTTTAATTGTATTGGGATTTTATCTAGCCTCAGTTCATTTACGCGTACAGTTTTTATTCATTTCAATCACTGAGTGACATGGGAATGAAATGATTCTGATTGCAAAAGTATTATATCAGGAAATTCCAACTCATTTTGTGAACATTACTACTGCAGCGGATCCAATTGCGGCGATTACAATTATAAATTAAGATTCAAACGAAGCCGACAAGGGGTGGGTACAACTATTTAATTATAAATTGAGCCATTATTGATTATAACGGTATAATATATTTATTTTGGCATCCCCACATAAACATGACTTTGAAGTCGCGCCGCTCGAACAGCTTATCGCTACCATTTCTAGCACCCACGATCGACTTGTCATGACACCTATTGTGTGAAATAGATAACAAAGCACTCTCTGGCAACACCGCCCAATTATCCCTTGTTAGTGCTCGTTGCCGCACACAAAGTTGGTATAGCTTGACTTTAATATCCAATATATAATGCACCCGTTGGGAGATAATGGCTCCTAATACTGCTCGTAAAACTGCTCGTTTTAAAGAGGATTCAAGGGTATTACATGACTAGTACAAAGAAGGAACAAAGGCTAATTCCCCATAGAACTGGGATCTTTAAAACGAGTACTTATGACCAAAACGAGTAGATTTTGTTTTCCAGTGTCATATAGGCGAGCCATAAATAATCACTTGAATTGTAAACAAACGTAAAGTTTGAGTCCGTCCTGACTGTGACATTTTGCTTCACACCTGGGCGGCGTTATTCCATGTCAATGATACATGTAGATGATCAGAGATCAGAAGCAAATGTACATTTGAAATGGAAATTGTTTTTTCTTCTTCTTCATACAGATGCTTTAAAAGTGTCCTGAATTACTAAATTTGATCATTAAAATAAACAGTTAAAACCTAATCGTACTGAAAAAAATATATAGAATGTCTTACATGGTGTTGTTATCTGTTAAATCATTTATATTTAAAGTGTAATGACATCACATCATGATATTTCTATTATTTCTTCATAATTTCATTTAAAACTTATAAACCCATAACTGCGCAACTGGAAATACAGGAATGATAATTACATTAATGATCAATTTTCCTTCGCGTTCAATTTGTAATAATAAAAGTTCATTCCATCATCATTGGCTAATAAATGCAAATTACATCTCAGGCTGACGGGCAGACAGACATACAGACTGTAAATCGGTCATTTCCGTGCGATAATTTTTTTCCAATATGCCGATTTCAAACAAATTTGCTCATTTTAAAATTTGCTATTGGGCATTTCCTAAAATAGATACGCAAATGAAATATAATCCCACATTTTTATTCTTGCGGCAGCTGCTTAAATTAAAGCGCCACAAATCGTGAAAATTAACATAGTGTGAAAATGTTCATGTTAATATCGGAGTCAATATCTTCAGCAGACAGGTAGGAATATTGCTGCAGCAGCAGCGGCATACGACAAAAACATACCATTAATTGCTTACACCACTATGGGCCGGTCTTACACGAGAGAGAGAAAAGTACAACAGCGTCAATTGGCAGTCAGTGGTAATAATCAACAATTTCATTAAATCGAGAAGGACGTACAAGCTGATGACGATTATCGATTAAATGAGCGGCTGCAACTTGAGAGGAAAGACCATCCAGGAAATGAGCTAATCAGATGCGACCAAGATGTTTTGGTCGCTTGCTCTAGAACATAGAGCATCAAATATATTTATCGAGAATCGTCGGTAATACTGGGACCTGGGTTGACTATTATTAAAAAGTGATTGTAAAATTAGACAAGTTACACGGAGGTTATTGTTATGGAATGTGGACCTGCATCATTTAATTAAAATTGACAAAAATGGTGGCAGATGGTTGGCTGTTCTTATAGCTTGTAGAAAAAGAGAACATGGCCAATTTCAATTTAAGTAGATTCTACATTTCTCAAGCATTATTCATGAAAAGCTCACAAAAAATGAGATCTGTCTTTGATCGTATTAATCGGAAATTAGGTGCAATAACAAAGCTACAGTGGCAACTGTCTCATGATGATCAAAGCAAGGGTAACCTTAAGGCCCAAACGTTGGGGGTCTTTTTACACCCCCTGAGCATGCAAAGAATCCAAAATGGGGGGGTGGGGGTTGAAAATAAATGTCAGGGGGTGACAAATCTTTTTGCCATAGCAACCATAGGCCAAAAGGTCATAGGTCCAAAGTTGGGGGTCTGATTTCAATCCGAGCTTTCAAAAAGTCAAAATATGGGGGGTGAACATTTCATGTGGAGGGGTCATTCACCCCAATCAGGGGTTAATCCTACCCCTGGACCAAAGTACAAGATCAAGTGCCCCCTTCTACTACAACAACTTCCTAGGCGTAATTTGGGAAATAAAACTACCAAACCTGTACTGAAAGGAAGAAAAACATGTCACAAATTAAAGGGGAAAGACCAGCTGTGCCAGTGATGGGAATCAAACCCAGATCGCCTGCCTCGACCTCATCCTCTGCCTCTACCTCATAGCGCCACAGAGTCAGCTTCGAAAATCTTACAATTTTCTCTCAAAAATGACAGCCCGTCTGATCATGCCACGAGATTGGGGAAGTAAACGCTAGTAGTAGTAGAGTAGGATTCTGTATGATTCTGTACGACGTGGTGGTGTTGGGTTATATAGACTCGATCTCATTTTTCTGATTGGTTATAAGGAATTGTTTTGAGCATGTACAGTGATGTTGTAAGACTGACTTCTTGTGTCAGAGAGTATGTGCCATGTATATTATGCATCACATGAAAATATTGGGGAAAATATGCACTAACATCAATGCAAAGAGGTAGTCAAATTGAGAAGCCCTGGCCAAGTGTAACTATTTTCAATTCGAAATAGTGAGACCTGTTCAACAAAACCTGATAAATAATTCATATTTGGCAGCTAACCGTGCCTATATTAAGTCTATTTACACTTTAGATTAGGCATTTATTGCATGAGCATACAAACCATCTACCAACCATCAAATATAACTTCCTGCTTTGTCAAAAATATGAATTGATTTTAGATTATTGTGACATTTCGTTGGCAATTTATTAATTTTTGCGGGCTCAAATACCAGTGTTAAATGTTAAACACAGGCAAATGTATCTTCCGTTAGGTATCTTTTGACAAATACAAAATCTCAAAGTTACCAACACAACACGCACGATTGTTTGTCTACAAATGTATATTTGGCAGAAAGCACCAAAATAAGCATGTGGGAGATATCTAAATAAAGTAATATGTAGGCCTGTAATTTTTGTATTTGTAAATAAAAAAGTTCCTCAAATAGTATAAAATGGCAGTGAATACATGTTCCCCCTCCCCATTACAATTTCAATCCCATCATAAATACAAGCTTGTATTTAGTGGTTGAAGTTTGAGCGTATCTTTTATAATCATTCAAATAACACATTATTAATATTACCTGAACCAGGTATTTAACTTTGGCATTAAATAATAATTTCCAGTTGACATGTACCAATGAATAGGATCAATGACATAGGAATGTCCAGTTATCTTTTTTTGTGTCAAGATATTTTTGTCAGTGACTTTTATTTGTTAGTTTTATTTGTGCAAACTATTACTTTCGCTAAACCAATCTGAACACATAAGATGTGATGGAATTCCTTATAATTAGAATATCTTGTGGAGTCTTTGTTAAAAAGTTGCGTTTAATGATCGTGTGCAAAATTCAGTGAAATATAAACAGCATCGAAAAAATGACATTGAAAAACCCCAAATGGTGTACAATTGCATAAATGATACACAATCACAGCGTAGCTTTGTGACAACAACACCACCACTAACATGTACAAATGTATAAAGTTATGCGATTTCAACTACATGTATATTATGCACAAGAGGCACCCTTTTGTGTAGTGCTAGTACACTGTGTTGAGATTTAGTGTACAGTACCATCACGGTGGAATCAGTCAGAATGAACCCTGGCCTTAACACATATTTTTCCTGTAACCGATTAGACACCCTTAACAAGCATTTTGATAGAAAGATGTTTTAATATTTCCCTACCTAAAATCAAGTATTTCACAGTTTTATGTCAAATTTTTTGTATATATATTGGCTTTTATCTCCCCGCAGTAAAATTAAAATGTAAAAAAAACCAAAAAACAATATGTACTATGTATCTAAAATAAGGGCAATCCAATTATATAAATATCCACATATTCCATTTAATTCCGGAGGATATATCTGATTGTACCCCTCCACTGATGAATTTTGTTTTTCAACAACTTGTAATGTAAACGCTGGCAGTGCATGTTATGTTATGTTGGGTAGTGTTCATGATTATGATTACCCGATTCCAAATGAAGCGTGTATTACACCGTTATTAATCCCTGCAACTACCATACATGATACACCCCAGGGAGGGTGGTAAACCACGTGTAATGCGATAACAAACACTCTATCAAAATGTTTACAATTGTTTTCTCTACAACTACTAAAATAAAAGTGATAATTTTCCTGGATTATATTTCTTTACACTTTGCTGGTCTGGAACCATTTTGCTTGTTTATAAAATCTGCTATTTAAAAATGCTAATACACACCAAAAGAAATTAGGCTAAATATTTGCATGTTTTCACTCTCATGGTGGCTCCTTTTAGAGCTTGAAGCACGAAAATTCTTGCAGAGTGAAAATATTCATGTTTTGGATGATAATAGTATGCAGCTACTACACAACATTGTGGTTTTTGCTGGCCATGGTCAATTGGAATTGTGGTTGTTCATTGACTAGCAACTTTCTATTATTGTAACAGTCTTGTAATTGATATCCATTAATACTATTAATTATATACAATTATGTCATTTAATCCAGGGCTATAAATTGCGGTACTTCATAGATCCTAGTCTGGTCCCAAGTCTTAAAACCTTAACTCCCCAGGCGTGTTTTGGGAATAGAACTATCAGGGAAGAAAACGGGTCAAATTTGGGCAGGGGAAATCAGGCTGCACCAAGGATCTAACCTGGTATGGGTCACCAACATGGAAGTCATGCACCCAACTGATTGCGCCATATAGACAGATAGACAATATTTTCTTTGCCATTTGATAGCCGGTCTAATCGCATCCTTCTAATTTGTGAAAAAACACAACAAATCACAGAAGTCTGTCAAACATTTCTGAATGTGTGGAGAAATTAGGGCCTGGTTTCATTTGCACATGACTGTACCCCACTCCCCTTTTTTCAATCTAGGTACAGTCATTTGCAGGCATGAGAATGCATTTTGTTTAAAAAATCTACAAAATGTATAGTGTATACAAAATAGACCAAACGGAGCCGCCGAAGGCTATGTCCCGAACCGAAGGTAAGTCTTGCAGGGGGTCCAGGGGGCACAGACAGCGGGTCAGGTTAGGTTTAAGGGGTCAACAACCCCTTTAGAATTTTTTTAAATTTAATTTTTTTAAATTTAATTTTCTAGAGTGTAAACATGTGAAGAAGTTTAAAAAAATCGGAATTCCGATTAAAATCAGAAAATTCTCATGCCTGCATTAGGCCTATTCAGATGTCAGCAGGAAGTCTCTTAATAAAATGACACAGGACAATACAATTAATTTGTTTCATTTCTCAGTTTTAGTTTTTAATCACCATAAATATGCATTAGAGCTATGAATATTATTTCATCAATGATAATTCTGTTAGAATGTCTTTATAGCTATGTATGTGTGCTTTCTGCACTTTGATTTCATCTGATTTGTTGTGTATATCATGGGTTCTGTGATCTCTGTTATATTTAATCTAAGAAAATGTCAACAAATATGAACAAGTATTTAAAACTATGACCAGTATTTATTGTAAGGCCAAATTAAATTAATTGTTTGTCTCAAAGCTCCTCTCCTATTGTAAAACGAATGCAGAATGTGGTTTTTTTTCAAGTTTTTTTTTTTTTTTTTAAATATAAAATATTGAAATCCTTGTAAAAGTGAACTTTTGTATTTAAAATGATGTGATCAATGAAAATCTGAAAAATCGTTGAAATTTTGGGATTTTTTTTTTTTTGAAAAAAAAGGGAAAAAAAGAAAACGTTTTTTTTTCAGATTTTTTGTTTTTCTAAATCTAATGCGCATCAATAAACTAACGCGCGCGGGAGCTTTGAGACAAACAATTAATTTAATTTGGCCTAAGGCTAAATAATTGCCAATGATAACCCGTGACGTCATGAATGGAATAAACATTACACTACTCTCATACTCATAGCTTTAACCTTATTCCAAAATGCAATGGGCTACCAAACAAGACATTACCTCAACCCCTTTACTTAGTCCGTACATCCAATAGATACACAAAATTCAATCGTAATTGTTATAATAAATAAGAGAAAAACTTGACCACAAATTATCCAAGGTCAGCCATGTCCAGGAAGTTCACATGGCAAAATCAAAACTTGATACACAATTATGTCACCAGTGTATGAAAAGATCATCCGATGTGACTGATTATTTATGTGAACTTGAATTGCATTGTCTACCTTTATTATTCAAGTGCGGTCAATTAATTTCACTCCAATGGTCATGGTATTTATATTTATTTATAAGTTTTGCACACACATATTGACTTCTGGGGAAATGGTAACAATACAAAACAAATTGGCTTTGATTTTATTTTTATTCCATTCAGTATCAATATCTCCTGACTGACAATGGAATGCTTCAGTTGTGATGGTATACTACTACAGTACTTCCTTATTTGGTATAATAATAACAATCAGTTGTTGCCATGGCGACTTGTTTTATATGTACATATGTATGGGATTTCATGGTGTGATTTCTGACTGAATTTATGCACTGTGATGCAACTATCTTAATTTTTGGACATCCGTGTAATGGATGAAGATATCAATTTAGTTAGGAGTCAGACTTTCAATCTTAGAAGAATCTCGTCAATAGAGGAAACAATCTCTATCTGTATTATAAAGAGCCCAATTTCATGGCCAAAAGTTTCCATTTGTCTTGAAAAAATGACGGAGAAAGACCATTCAATTTTTTTTTTTTTTTAAATACCATTTGAACTTTTGAAGAAATGCACATTTCTTACTAAGATAGCGAACATTTCCTTCTATATCAATATGTATCTCTCTTTTTTATCAGGTCAATTACTCCTCTTAAAGGGGCATTGAGAGCTGTATCAATATACTAAATGAGCAAATAACGTAAAGATTATCATCAACATAGCCCAAATCCAAAATGTCATACAATTCCGACATCGCCTTCATGCCAAATAATGGAACTTCCGGGTTGAGATTTGCCGCGAAAGTCCGCGAGTAAAACGATAGCATAACTCCCGAATTCACCACCTAGTTTCGATATGATCACATGGAAACTAAGAAAATCATGAAATTTTATATGATAAACGGCGAATGTTGGAAAACTGTTTCAGATGGTAGTTAGTATATGGCTCATTCCATGAAGTTGGGGCATATTATGTGACATCCAAGTGAAATTTTCAAAATGTATATTTTCCAACTCTTTCTTCTTTTTTAGGTTCTACATTTACCAAAGTCCAATGTAGAACTTTTTATTTTAATGTAACATTTGGTGTAAAATAACCGCACATGTTCAACAGTTGGATGACATTTCCAAAAATCCTGATGCTACATGGACACCATTTCCCATTTCCATATCATTTTCTAATAAATTAGCTTAAGATGTGGGCCAAGTTTCTATACCTCAATTAACTAACTTGGAACCACAAATACATGAAAAGAAACCAGATTTGTCTAGGTTGAACATAACTTAACGAACAAGACATCGTAGATTAACTGTTTTATGTAAAAACTCATTGAAAAGTGACTCTTTATTTTGCAATTTGTATAATGAATTTAAATAAAGTACATATCAATATTTGTTTGATGTAAAGTACTCTATAAACCATGCACATTGATTACATTATAGTCATAAAGTAAGTATATGAAGTATTATTTACCTGTATAATGTTATTAAATGCACTACCGATGCTACATGGACACCGCGTCTTGTAACATTGTTAATAATAAGACTATTCATACTGTTACAATTATTTAAGTGTGAATGGTTTGTCTACTTGTTCATCATATCAAGTAGCTATACACAGAGTGAATTGCTTGAAATTTATCAAAACACTGTTCATGTAAAATTTACCTTTTCTGTGTACTTAAGTATTACGATGCTACATGGACACCGTGCCCTAAAATATTTGGAACAGCTTGAACAGGTGCATCTTTTTCAGATCAATAGAGAGGATGTACTTGATGTTAACTTTTTATGTTATAAGCACACGATAAAATTAATATCATGGATTGTAAAACTACAAATTACACAAAAAGATAACCTGCCATGAAGCATAAAACATAATTACCTATGATACACATACACCATTTCTTACAATTACACAATAACAATACACCATTGATCAAAGAAACTTAAGATGTCCACTGAAACAAACTTCATGCAGTGTTGTTCTTAAAGTACCCTTTGTGATCTTAGTCTCTTTGCTCGTTTCTGATTGAATCATCCTCTATTATTGATAAAGATGATTGAAAAGTTTGATCACTTAAAAAGTCAGTTTGCAAAAAAATAATTTAATTGCCATGATGGATTTCTTTGGAAAGGTACTAGTTTCTGAAAATGATGGGTTCCTTGTCTTCATCTCCATAAATTCCAGGACGATAGAACTGTCTTCTGAATTAATGTCAAGAACCTGCAAAGCAAAACAAAATAAACCCTATGGCTTAGTATCTTCATGGAACATTGTGTATTGATATTGGAGTAGATTATTTATTCATGTTGCACTTTTTGTGTTGCAGGAAAATATTTATATTAAAATCATGCTGGAGTATTTTATTTATTATTCATTTAACATGAAAAAGAATAGCAAAGGATAGAGAACTTAAATGATTTACAATTATTTGTTTTATTTATAGTAAATAAAACTAAAATAAGGGAATGTTTATTGCGAATTCAGTGAAATGCTAATGGAAATGGTGTCCATGTAGCATTGTGTATTAATATATTTCATTAGATATACATCTCTCATAATATGCCTTTTTTCTGTAAAGTGTAGTAAAATGTAGGCAATGTTTTGAATGTTTTGGGTGATGGATAATTTCGAATGGGGTAATTGTTTTAGTCTAATTAGGCCAATTTTATGAAATGCTACATGGACATGGTGTCCATGTAGCATCGTACTGGTAAGCTATATTATTAACATTAAAAGAGCAAAAACTAATTCATTATTAACTTCAAAGTTTATTAATGATGTGATTCTACAAAAAAATTACAATTTCAACGAACTATAACGATACCCAATGCAAAATATTGCCCATGCTATGCCTGATGCTGCATGGACGCCAAATTATTATGGCGTCCGTGACTCAAAATTAATATCATAACATGAAAAGAAATTCTAATTCAGTGTTTCCCTTTCAATAAAAATGCATTAATAAATACAGACATACAAGCAACATTAAGAAATAATTACAATCGCACTTACCATTCACAAAACTATCCAATGTTTACATTTTGATGCTACATAAAAGTCCCGATGCTACAACGGGACACCAGCGACTGAAACCTTGATAAAACTAGTCCACATGTGGCAAATTCCAAACAAACCTGATAGCTATTGACCTCTATCCTTACAAAAAGAAATATGGAATGTTTTATTTATCTCCAGGGGGGGATTCCCACAAATTGCATAGGATGTTTATAACGATGCTACATTTTATGGTTAGGACACCATGCACACGGCACGGTATACTTTTTCATGAATATATGGAATGGTCTTCATGAAATTTATTCTCATTTGCAATAGTTTTCAATTGATAAATGCTCTTAATTTTGGAATATAATTTAAAAATGTATGATAGAGAACTACCCCCATTCAGCAATGAAAACTCCCGATGCTACACATGTATATTTTGTGGACACCGTGTGTAGCATCGGAAAGGCAATTTTCATGTTGCTTGGGTGAAAAATCAGTCCAGCGTGACGAGGTGTTTTGGTCAGTAAACTATGAATACATGTATCTTTTATTAATCAAATCGATTTCCAAGCAATTCTATGATAGTTTTGCTTACATAAAACTCATATTAATTGTTGTGTTTTCCATGTCACGTTTTTTAGCAAAAATGGTCTTGGACACCACCTCATTTTTTATTTTTATTTTCTTCAAGGAAGGGTCAATTTTTTTTTTTTTTTCATGGCTCAATACTATAACCTAGTACTGTTTTTGGACACTAAATTTTTTTGATATACACATAGAGTAAAACAGTTTATAAGCTGCCTAAAGTACCTAATTCTGCTATTTTAACAAATGCCCCAACTTCATGGAATGAGCCATATGCCTAAGTATTACTTTGATGCAAAAAAACCCTGATTTCCAGGATAATTGAGGGCGCACTCTCATACATATCTCTCAATGCCCCTTTAAACTCAACTCCAAATAACCCAGGATAGAATTTTCTTTTCCCCTTTTTTCTATATCTGAACTATTCTAGAGCACTTCCAAATCTCTTCCAAATTAACCAAATTGGGCTTGCTGAATCGCAGGTTTAGTAACACGGCAACCATCAAAACAGCTTGTCGACGTGACATTAATTTGTTTATAATTCTTTACATAATATTGATATCATGTTTCATCCCACAGCTGTGCATTAGGCCACGAAAAAAGAAACCCTGTTCTACATGTACTGGCCTGACTGACTGACCCATTTTTATTTAGAAATTAGGGAGAGAAAATTTCACATGCAAATACATACCAACCCATAATTTATTTTAGTTAGTCGAAAAACTGCAAGAATTTTAGTGATTTTTATTTGTGACTTTTAACGGGGGGGGGGGGGGGGGAGCCAGATCGACCCATCCTGAGAGGTCCATTTGCCTGTATCAGGGTTTCTTTTTTCATCGCCTTAGAAGCATTTCCATGTGTCTAGCTTGGGGACGCTACTTAAAACAAGAACATGAACAAGAAAAATATTGGTATCATTTCCATATCTATTTCTATAGTCTAGCAACACCAGCCAACAAATACATTGGCAACACTGATTCCATGGTATAATCCTACCATTTTTAAATCCCCGGCCCATCATGTTTTTGGCATGTTCACATGTTATTCCACTTTACGATTTAAATACCGACACTAATGCTCATGAATATTTGAAACAACATTATCCTCCGCGTGAATATTGTCACCACCGCTGCTGCGGCATTCCACAACCGAGGAAACATTGGTCTCCTCTTTGTTAATATTACTTTCATTATGAGCATAATTTAAATTAATTCCATACAGGTGGTATTGCAATATGAAATAGCTCATCCATATCAATATACTCAAAATAGGTACAAATTGTGTCAGACCTAAACCAGGGGATTTAAAGACGAGGAAAGGAGGTGGGATCCTGCATGTTGTTCTTCATTATCAACTATTCACTATTACGGCCTGGTAGCACTAATTATGATGTTATAATAACAAGAAGTGCAACTACCGTGAAATATAAACATGTGAACTGAATGAATACAAGTTGTCAAGTTTGAAATGGTTTATTCCCTTTGGGGCGGTTGATGTGGCTATTGTTGTCACAGAGCCACAATATCCTTTTTGTTTTTATTTTATGATTAAAACATTACAATCGCATTCAACTCAACAATTGAAGTTTAAAAAAATACTTCCACACTTTAAACCATTTACCTAAGGATGTAAAACAAAATAGCTGTAGCAGCCATTAATTAAGGATGAAATCAAAACAGCAGCTATTTATACATAAAACAATATGCATAAATCTGGAACAATTTTCAGATTGAGTGTACTGAAAGGTCCCTGGCAAACATCGTTCACATGGTAAAATAAGTGCCCTGTTACTATGTGATGCAGTCGAGCGGAATGAGTTGTATGTCGGGAATATTGATTTTTAGTTATAGGTACAAATCAGTGATTAATTCTTATGTTTTACTCTGTTTTCTCAGTTGGTAAACTGTTTGTAACTTTAAAACTAGAAGTTTGATTTTAATGGGTTTGGTCTGTACTGTAACATTTTTCACCTGCTTTAAAATGATGGACGAATATCAAAATTGGGAAAACTGCCGACATGTGACTCATTTCGCTTGATCACGTCACATAATATGATGCCCTTCCTTTCATTATTGATCACTAATGCCTGGGACCTTAAGTAAGTACACTAGTTCCCCAATTTTCCTTATAACATTCTGTGAACTCACCTTAAATGAACTATGTACAAGGGTTTCATCAAGATCTATGACTATACAGCTTTTATTTGATTCCTCCTGCCGGAGATGAGGTAACAGATATCTGTTAGGGCCCTGGAACATGAGTAAACAAACAAGATATGCTGTTAGGGACCTGGAACATGGATAATAAATAAAAGTAACAAACAACAACAAAATCTCAAAAATAAGATATGGTGTTATAAATCATGCATTATGGATGTTACCTTAAAATTGCTATTCTACTGTTTTTTATTGCAAATTAAGTGCATTACATGTATACACTTGCAGTGTGTAAGATTTGAAATACCAAATAATGTCCTTTTCTGCTGCCTGAAACTTGCAAGTGAAGCTTGGTTGTCTTCCAGCAGTTTGAAAGAAACCACTAAATCACTTTATGAATTTTATTTTTTATTTACACCAATTCTGCTTTTAGAACCAATGCTTGGTGCATGCAATTCATATGTGTCGAAATAAATGCATGACATATCCTGAGGACCCAGAGCAGACTAGGGTCTTTGCTGTGGATCTGGTATTGATGCGTTATTGTGCAGTTAGGCAGTGTTAGATGTCCGAGGGCCCTCGGTTAATTTTATAAGGCATTGTGCATGCGAGAAAACCTTACAACAACAAATTGAGTGGTGTGTGCAATTGTGTAATCCCTAACCCTGGTTTAGGGTTTTTAACAAGGATCACAATTTTCATCAAAGAAAAAAACACCAACTAAATCGCTGGGGACTGGCTGGGAAGCAATACGGGGACCCTCTGGACTCCAGCCCGTTGTACCACCCAGTGCCCACTAAGCCACGTCCCTCAGCTTCTCTTTCACGCAGTATACCGCGCTTACTATATAGGCTTGGTTGATAACATCATCAAAAAACGTCTGCGCAGGTGCCTCAAGATAGGCTTAGAAGTAGCATTTTTTAGCACTCAGGATAAAAAACATAACGGCTCTGTTCTGTCAAAACCTTGTATCTCCATCTGGCCCCTCAGCATGTATGAAGAAAAAAACTTCACTAACCTTTGGGCAGTCTGCTCTAAATATGTTCAAGGCCCCAAAAAACATCTATAAAAGCCTGGTTAGTGCTCTTGACCCTGAACATGTATAAAGTAACACTTCCTATGCATAACCATTGGGCAGTTTTACTTTATACATGATGAAGGGATGGAAAAACAAATGAGGTTTTGACAGAACAGCAACGATAAGAGATACTGCGGATGAATACAGCTAATAAAATGCCCAGCAGCAATATCAAGAGGGAAAACATTTTGGTAAGAATCCATAAATTGATTCTCTTAAAATCTTCCTGACAAGGGACCCGTAGAATCTCGTGTGTACAATGACATTGCCACTTTTGAAACATTAACATAATTGACTAACACTTCAGGTGAATTTGATACCTGGATATAATTTAATTGCCAAGAGAGTTCTTGATCTGATATGTACAAGTAGGCCTAGTCTGATCTTACACCCATTGTAACCTTAAATAATTCAAAGGGTTGGAAGTCAGGCAACGATCCATGTGGAGAGTTATTACTTTAATACATCAGCATTGAAATATATACCCAGTGTCTGGTTGCATGTTCTACATAATGCATTTGTTAACACACTTTCCAAACATCTTCAAACCCTTTGTAAATCCCAAAGTCATGCTCAATATGATATTTGAATCTCATTTCAGCACCACAAACTATATATTGAGTTAGTCAAACTTGGAGAAAAATGTTTACTAGCATAGCATTTTTGATTTTCAATTTTACAATGATAACAACAAGTCCAAACCCCTGATTAGCCAGAACAAAGTGTACAATGTACCTCCCTGATTCACCATTGCCCTCCCCAGCCGGAACATTACAGATCACCCTCCCCCTTAAAGGGGAATCTACATAGGCATTATGACCTCAAGATAGAAAAGTGTGTCACCCAAAATTATGTTTTTGGATAGAAGCTCGTTAAAAGCCAAAATGTGCCTCTATCATGGCAAAAAATAGTGTAAAACAGCAAATTTTCGTGCGTTACACACACATTTTTTTTGTCGGAAAAATCTTGTCGGTTCAGTTATATTTCTTGACCAGCTACGCCACTGTCCCTTAATCATGATAGTCCCGGCATAGTCCAGCCATGTCCCAGGTACCCAGAGGTCAGGGTTGCAATTGGTGTGCATTAACATTTTTTCACAAATCCCTTTAAAAAAATACAGAAGATAACTTATCCAAAATATTTTATAGAAATCAAATGATTGTACAAAATTAGCTTGCCACATACATGCATATTTCTAATTAGAGATGGTGTCACTAGCATGCATTTACAATTTACATTGCCCTGATAACCTTATTAAAGCAACATGCAGGTATGAAAATGCACTGAAACAACACGGTAAAGTTGCAGTATTCGCTCTACCTAAATACTACATTAGTAGCAATATAACTCGACAGCTGATCCAAAAGCGAAATATGGTAAGATTAGATTGTATTAGTTCAAATGTTTGATAAACTGATGAATTCTTACATTTGATTTTTAATCAACTACAACTACCCTAATGATAAAATGGGTATAATTACTTCAAATAAAAGAATGAAACAAATACATTGTAGGGGTGGGTGGTAACCAAAAAAACATGCATATGTTTTATTAACAATTATCTTTTCTTTTCTCCTGAAGTTCTCACAGATAGTAAATAAAAGTATTAGAGAGGATGCATCTATCTACATGTAGATTCTATCCTGTGCCTTTCAGGCTTTCATGTAATGTAAACCATAAGGCCCTACAATATCAATCAAACATGTACACAGAAAACGCATACATGTACTGTGTACATCATTGCCCGTCTTCAACATCGTTGTAAAATGATCATTTGCTGAGTGAGCAAGCATGATTTACATTACAACTGCCTTGTATTTCGTTGATTGCTCAGGGCGAACATTCACCAATATTGTTTGCACTTTTTACAAACTAAAATGTGTTGCCCAAAATAACAATCACCAATATTATATATTACGAAGTGTCTGTGATGAATATTTGTGCATGAAAAATAAGGAAGACAAAAATAAGCAATTATTGTAGGTAAGTGCAGCAATTGTATACTTTAGTAGGGGGATTTCTCACTTTGCTTTATCTAGTTCATTAACCGGGTACAACATTTTTATGGGGTTAAAGATCAAAGCAGTCGAATATCATGTTATGTTGTGGAGTTACACATTTCAATACTTATGTTACGATTCTGTTAACAAAAATCTGCTTATAATTTTAGTGACCATATAACTGCATGCCAGGGCAAGTGCAAGTGGGCATCCCACATTAACCCTAACCCTGCTAAATCTTACTTAATCTTACTGCCAGAAACTATCTCCACGCACGTGCTGCTGCATTGCCTCGATGGCGTCATCTACCGCTGGGAGTTTAGCTCAGTTGGTAGAGGGACAGACTGGGGTGCGGATTGTTCCGTGATCGAATCCCGGGTGCTGGGTGATTTTTCGGGTTAAAAAAATAGTACTTTTCCCCCTCCCCACGATACGCACAAAAACATAGCCGCGGCGGTAAGGGTTAATAAAAGTGTCACTTTTTCATGTTGATTAACCCTAACCCTGCTAAATCTTACTAAATCTTACTGCCAGAAACTATCTCTACGCACGTGCTGTTGCATAGCCTCGATGACGTCACCTACCACCACAGGCATGTGGGCAGGAAGTTGCTGCCCGCATATGCGCAGGGAGTTAAGCTCAGTTGGTAGAGGGACAGACTGGGGTACGGATGGTCCCGCGATCGAATTCCGGGGGGTGCTGGGTGATTTTTCGGGTAAAAAAAATAGTACTTTCCCCCCTCCCCCGAAACGCACAAAAACATAGCCGCGGCGGTTAGGGTTAAAATATGTGAACATGTAAATGAAGAAAAAGCTTCTAAGCTTCTGATAGCAACATTACACTAGTCCAGGGTTGTAGCCAGAGCATTTTGAGTGCCGGGCTCAATATTTCGCTATTTGGGCTCAATATTTCGCTACTTGGTTACATAATTCTCGCGGCTCAGGGGCCGGGATGTTTTTAGGCTTTTTTAAGGCACTTTGAGGGTTCCTGCCACAATGTCTTGTTTTATGAGGCAGTTTAATGATTTTATCCACAAATTGTAAAAAAATAAAATAAAATAAAAATTATTATTATTTATTTTTTGGAGTGCTGGGCGGCCAGCCCAATTCCGGGCCCAGCGCCGGGCGGGTTAGCCCAGTGGCGGGCGGGCCCGCCCCGGCGCCGCCCAGCGTAGCTACAACCCTGCACTAGTCTATAGACAGGGTTGTCACCAGGCAAATTAAGTGCCGGTCAATTTTACTGACGGCGAACGGAGAAAGTGTAGCGAATGAATTGCAGTGGATCATGGCATGGGATCCAGCTGCCTTCTTAATGTTTTTTAGGTTTTGTAATGCACTTTGAGGGTTCCTGCCACATAATATCTCGTTTTGTGAGGCAGTTGAATGATTTTATCTGCAAATTATTAAACAAGGCGGTTCTCGAACGGCGCGTCTCGCCTGTTCATCAAAAGTGACTTGAAAGAAATGATGATGAAACATATGATACAATGTAGCACTGTCACAGAGGTATGCATTGTAGTTAATGCAAGGGATGTAATGCCTTGAAAAAATTAATCAACAAAAAGAACACACCAACCCCTTCCCTACACCAAATCACATCAAGATAGGCCTTACAGATCTTATTTGACCCCAGATGACCTCTGATGACCTTGAAAAGTTAATCAGCAAAAAGAACACATCAACCCCCTTCCCTCCACCAAATCACATCAAGATAGGCCTTACGGATCTTATTTGACCCCAGATGACCTCTGATGACCTCGACAAATTAATCAACAAAAAGAACACACCATCCCTCTTCCGTCCACCAAATCCCATCAAGATAGGCCTTACGGATCTTATTTGACCCCAGATGACCTTGAATGACCTCCGATGACCTTGAAAATTTAATCAGCAAAAAGAATACACCACCCCCCTTCCCTCCACCAAATCCAATCAAGATATGCCTTACTGATCTATTTGACCCCATATTTGACCCCCGATGACCCCGAAAAATTAATCAACAAAAAGAACACACCACCCCCCTTCCCTCCACCAAATCCCATCACGATAGGCCTTACTGATCTATTTGACCCCCGATGACCCCGAAAAATTAATCAACAAAAAGAACACACCATCCCTCTTCCGTCCACCAAATCCCATCAAGATAGGCCTTACTGATCTATTTGACCCCCGATGACCCCGAAAAATTAATCAACAAAAAGAACACACCACCCCCCTTCCCTCCACCAAATCCCATCAAGATAGGCCTTACTGATCTATTTGACCCCATATTTGACCCCGGATGACCCCGAAAAATTAATCAACAAAAAGAACACACCACCCCTCTTCCGTCCACCAAATCCCATCAAGATAGACCGTACTGATCTATTTGACCCCATATTTGACCCCCGATGACCCCGAAAAAATAATCAACAAAAAGAACACCCCATCCCTCTTCCGTCCACCAAATCCCATCAAGATAGGCCTTACTGATCTATTTGACCCCATATTTGACCCCCGATGACCCCGAAAAATTAATCAACAAAAAGAACACACCACCCCCCCTTCCCTCCACCAAATCCCATCAAGATAGGCCTTACTGATCTATTTGACCCCATATTTGACCCAGATGACCCCGAAAAATTAATCAACAAAAAGAACACACCATCCCTCTTCCGTCCACCAAATCCCATCAAGATAGGCCTTACTGATCTATTTGACCCCATATTTGACCCCCGATGACCCCGAAAAATGAATCAACAAAAAGAACACACCACCCCCCTTCCCTCCACCAAATCCCATCAAGATAGGCCTTACTGATCTATTTGACCCCATATTTGACCCCCAATGACCCCGAAAAATTAATCAACAAAAAGAACACACCATCCCACTTCCGTCCACCAAATCCCATCAAGATAGGCCTTACTGATCTATTTGACCCCATATTTGACCCCCGATGACCCCGAAAAATTAAGAACAAAAAGAACACACCATCCCCCTTCCCTCCACCAAATCCAATCAAGATAGGCCTTATGGATCTTATTTGACCCCCGATGACCTTGAATGACCTCTGATGACCTTGAAAATTTATTCAGCAAAAAGAACACACCACTCCCCTTCCCTCCACCAAATCTCATCAATATAGGCCTTACTGATCTATTTGACCCGATATTTGACCCCGATGACCTCTGGTGACCTTGAAAATTTAATCAACAAAAGTTACACACCATCCCTCTTCCCTCCACCAAATCCCATCAAGATAGGCCTTACTGATCTATTTGACCCCATATTTGACCCCCGATGACCTTGAATGACCTCCGATGACCTTGAAAATTTCATCAGCAAAAAGAACACACCACCCCCTTCCCTCCACCAAATCCCATCAAGATCGGCCTTACGGATCTTATTTGACCGCATATTTGACCCCGATGACCTTGAATGACCTCCAATGACCTTGAAAATCTAATCAGCAAAAGAACACCCCACCCCCTTCCCTGACATCAAGTCCCATCAAGATAGGGTTTACGGATCTCTAGATATCGCGTCACAACGCGTCTCAAAAGTTTTAAGCATATTTGACCCCGATGACCTTGTCTGACCCCCGATGACCTTGAAAAATCAATCAGCAACAGAACGCACCACCCCCCTTCCCTCCACCAAGTCCCATCACGATAGGCCTTACGGATCTCCAGATATCGCGTCACAAAGGTATTTCTTAGCACACGGCGGACGGCGGACGGCATACGGCGGACGGCATACGGCGGACGGCAGACGCCGGACAGAAATAGTGATAACATAGTCTCTTTCTGATTACATCAGGGCGAGACAAAAATCAACCAAAACTTCTTTTTTTTAGAGTGCCGGGCGGAGATTGTGAGTGCTGGGCGGGAGCTACAACCCTTCTATAGCTATAAATGACTCTTATTTTTTGGACTTGTTTAAAATATTGTGTCATAATTCCAACAATGCGTGCGTACCTGAGGCTTTCAAAAAATGACTGTGCGTCCTGATTGCTCAATCGTCACGCGCATGATGCATATTGTTCGTGCATTTCATGCATCTAGACGCAGCTCCACGAACAACAACAAAACATGCTTGTGTGAAATAGCTTGAATTTCATCCGTAGCATTATGATTGACTATAATGGTCTGGATCTGTGTGTTGCATTCTGTAATTACTCCAGAAATTGATTTACAAAAATGTAATTCCCTTTATTGCTAAGGTTTACACAACCTGAAAACCAAGGTATGCTGAGGCTCTACTTCTAGAATCATCCTTGTGAACTACTATCATTAATATCATGTATACTATTTTACTAACAACACTTTATAAAACTTTAACATTAAAATACTTTTGCAAATCAAAAAGAGATCACAACTGATGTACACTACACTACATTGTACAACCGCATCCTATTGCCATTTTGTTAAAAACTAATGAAGGTCAATCATGCTTTACATTTTGGTTTAATACACACAAAGGGAAAGGGGAGGGAGGCATGCAAGGTGACTGAAGAAAAGGTTCATGAAATGGAATATTTAAATGATGAAATGGAAAGATGAAAATGAGAGAAAAATATATGAACCACTATATCAAAAGGTAAAGCTGTTCTCAATCAGAGTTGTTCACCCATTGGTCTCACCGTATATGATATTTCTATTGACAAATCTTGGATTATGCATTTTGCTTTGAAATTGCGTAAATCATAATCCTCTGAATACTTTAAGTTGCCCCAGGCACCCCAAAGTTCCTCCTTCCCAAACTTGTACCTTTTGATATAATGGGTCGCAAATAAGGTATAGTGTTGATCCGCTCTGGATGTTTGCAAAAGGATTAGGGGAAGGATTGTGTTGAAAACTTATTTTACATGACTTGATTTTTAGACACCGTTTCTGAAAATAAATTTTGTCAATAAAAGTTGGCTCGATATATTATTGAAATTAATTTTTGCCAAAAAAAAAAATGGAAATTAGAAACTGATTTTGAGTATTACGAAAGGTTCCTTCAGAATTATTTATAAATCTGACGTTTCAAGAACATTTCAAATTTAACAATCCCAAATTTGGGTTGGATTTGATCGAAAGGAATTACCAACCCACAATCCTTCACCCCCATGATCTATCCCACAATCCTTTGCTCAAATACCCAGGGAGCAAAATCAACAGAATATTGTCTTAACACCACCTACCGCATTATTATTTGGGGTGTGTGCAGACTGGACAGGCTCATGCAGCTGTTGTAGAAAGTAGTGGGAGGAGCATTTGTTTAAGAGATGGAGGAGAGAAAGAAAAATAAAACAAAGGAAGACATGTCAACAACAACAAACAAACAACAAAACAGCACCATGGCAAATGATCAAAACAAGCATACAGATTTCACTCTTACTTTAACTTAACTTATAAATGGACACAGGGGCATGAATTTCTGCGAGAGTCAGAGATTCACCCCATTCAATTCTCCCAAAGAAAATTGAAAAAGTGATTTGCGTAAATCAAAGTTGATTCATATCAAGTTTATCCAGAAATCCTTTATGAGAATCTTGAGTCTTGTTCTCTGCGACAAAATTCTAACCTTCTGAATGTATATTGTATACAAATGTACTTCCTTCCATACATGAATCATGGACAATCCCAGGTATTTTATTAGATTAGACAAAGACTTTTTTAAATACATTGGATCAGTACTAGAAATAAGGCAGGCCAAGAGGAGAGTCAGACATTACCCACAAATTTTGCATGGGGCTCACTGATTTCTCAAAAACACAACAGTGCCTAACAGCTCCATGGCAAAGAGCTTGAGCATGCTATACTATGTGTCCCCTGAAATTGCTTTATTTTGAGCATGTTTTTGCACTGGATGTTACTGTGGGAAAGTTGTTGTCACATAAAGGGGAGGACTGACTTACACTCAGGTAAAGGGAAAAAGGAATGACTTCATGAGATACATAGGCCTACAACTTGGCTAGTAGGCGTGGATGTACATTTACAAATTGAAACCGTAGTTGCACTTGCTGAAAATGTTTCAGTCCCTGGCTTATCCATGTACATGTTTATAATATACATATCATGGGATTAGGAATACACATGAAGAAGAAAGAATACAGTTTTTAGTTCACTTGAAATTTCACATTCAAAGATATCAATTACCATCGGTATTTTCTCCATCATTTTACCATACATTGGTTACTCATTATTAATACTTCATTCAACTTGACAAGTGGAATGATGGAACCAACCTGGTAACCAACTCTTCATATAAAAAGTTCCATGAAAAAAAGAAACCCTGTTCTACGGGCAAACGGACCTCTCAGGATGGGTCTGTTGGTCGGGTCTTTTTTTCTTGTATTTTTTGATACTTTCTCCCCTTGAAAATGACCGTAAAAATCAAATAAATCTGTTAAAATCTTGCCATATTTTGACAAGCCAAAAATATTATTTGGGTCGGTATTCATTTGCACGTGAACATTTTGTCCACTGATTTATATAAAATTTGGTCGGTCGGGCCGTAGAACAGGGTTTCTTTTTTTCGTCGCCTTATACTTTAAATTTTAGTAAAACGGATGTAACTTTGCGTTAACCAGGTTCCACTTTACATGAATTTCTTTTTACTTAAAATATGATATGAAATGGCAGCCAACATCACATTCACAATAATTGATAAACCAATATTCATGCATAGCATACATACACCTACTAGAGAGTGACCCTTTAATGTCGCTGTTGCACAGAAGACAAGACTCAATCATACATGTATCTTATACTAGCATTCTCCATTGCATACAAGACCATTCCAAAGCGAGACTGCCCCTCTTGCACAAACACAAAAAGTAGAGTATTGGACACTATTTGTTTTGTGTTCAGTTCACATACCACTTAATATTCAAATTCAGCATTTACCCATTGCAAATCTTTCATACACAAAACATATTTTATAAAACATCTTTTATTTTGGTGGGCCTCCAAATGTCCATCTGTTACATCGGGGCAAAGAAACTAGACATCCTTTCCATTGTTGCTGCGCGCATGTGTGATCAGGGATTTGAAATAACCTACATCCTAGACTGTGAGGTAAAGGAGTATGCGTATATCTCGTGACCTAGCCACAACAGCTCAATATACAGCTATGTCAGAGACAGGCGCAGAAGTATCCCACATCACTGTAACTAGGAGTGCAAGCCTGTGGGGAAAAAACTTGCATCTGATCTACACATGGCAGTTTTAAGAATACCACTCTCTCTCTCTTCTTTCTCTCAAATCTTGGTTCCCCTAACAATGCAAACACTTCTGATGACTCCTTGACTACTAATATATGACCCAATTACACTATACACTAATGGACTGATCTGAGAAGGTTGACTTGGATGTGGGACTGTAAAATACATTACCCAAATGGGTCCATATTTCCGAGGGACGTGGAAACAAAATTGAATACATTTGCCTAAGTCAGTGGATGCTTATGTGAGCTATCACAATAGTTTATGTCATCGATCCAATGACTTGGCTACAGAAAATTCAGTATTGTATGTTGACAAACAAACAATATCGTTACTATTTAGGCCTAAGCCAGCAAATGCTTTTCTCAACTAGAGATTTATCCTGTTGTCAGTATCATTACCAAAGTTCCTATATCACATAACATTCTTTTCACCACAGGGAATTGTACTAATACCACAGTGCTGAAAGTAGAACACAATAGGGAACATGAATAATGTTATGGCAATGATTGTTGTTGTAGCAATATCATCACTGAGCCTTGCTGGAGGCTTTAGTATGCAAGCATTAAGAAAATTGAACATGCTGCATGGCTGAAGAAAAAAACATCGGTTGGATGAACACACTTGAAAGTGTGAGAACATACATCTATAGATAATTAGTTTAATAAATTAATCTGACTTTACTTTCCTTGCCTGAATGGGATTTTGCAAGGCTCCTCCCTCCCTCCAAATTCTTTTCAAAATTTATATTATAAATTTGGTTTTATTGCTTATTATTTTCTTTATACATGTACATGCATGCACCAATTTCATTTAGTTCAACAATAAGTAGCAGTTGACTTAGCATTTTATGGGTTTGTAAATTTGCCCTCAAAATTGAAATAATGTGTGATGAATGAGCCAATAAATGCTTTGACTACAGACATCATCCAGATCATCAATTTGATTATTTGTATCCAAAGATCAGAGGCATAGCCTGGATTTGTCAATTTAAACTAAGCTGCATTTCTGACAACCTTTGATGTAATCTTCTGAAAAACAAATAACACTGGTTTTAACACTTACGGGGATCCAGAAAATAACCTTAATGTTTTCGGTTTTGCTTTTGAAAATGAAAACTGTTTTTCCATTTGAAAATGAAAACAAATTAATAATGTGGGTCATACTCATAATTCTAAAATTTATATGTCATTGTGAATCTCCGTTACGCTTGGTAAAACAGCACCAAATTCTAGAGTACATTTGTGCCTCTGGGCTCAGCTTAGATTTGCTTTGACAGGACTAAAGGCATGTGTATGTGTATACCGCAAAAGCAATGCAGCACAATACCATGAACTTCATCATATGTACATGCACTATTTATTTATACAAATTGTAAGGATTGTTTACCACTGGTTCGCTAGTGGGTCACAGACTGACTGCACAGGTATGTGTGAGTCGCTAAGTCGCTTGCTCACACTACATGTTGTATGGTGTTTAATGGTAAGATATTGCAATCAGCGTTCAAAATAAGTGGTTTTCCGGATTGTCTGAACTAATCAAATTTGCTGAGGGATAACCAGACTGTCCATGCACGTTATCTGACAGACAACCAACATTTCGACACCAAATAGTTTAATGTTGTTAATCGTCAGTTTAGGAAAACCAAAAATAGTGAAGGATAACTAAAATCTACTGACAGGTTGTCCGTTGGACAATGTTATAATTTTTCTTATTTCTAACACTGATTGCAATCCCATTTGAAGAGGCACAACAATTTAATGTGGGTTAATTTCAAAACTTGGTCCTACATGTAGGAGTAAAAATTGGCTAATCTGAGTGACTGTTTTCAAGTTTAAAATCAAATGCATTCAATTGCTATCCAATTTTTTCATGAATATTTATTTGAATGAAATTTTAAGTTCCCTATTTTCAGAACTGTATGTTTGAGAAATTATTTTGAGAAAGTAAAAAATACATCACAAGAAATAATTGCAGAGTTCAATGGCCTTTCGGAATAACTAAAGTTTGTCAAAAGTTGACATCAGTCACACTCACACATTGTACTTGTATGAGGTGGATCAGTATCACGCTTTACTTTTGCCCATTTCTAAACACTATACATTTGTTGCTCCCAAATTGTAAGGTTTGCAACCCTGTTTCCCTTCATGCCCATCATCCACACCACCTCACTGAAAACTTGTCTGTCAACAGAAGGACGAATCAAACACACTAACTTAACACATTGAATCTGGAACTGATAAATGACTTGGTAAATCCTCTTCTCATTCTGCAACCATTAAAGTCAGTCAAGAAGATAAATACACTCTCATGTGGGAATCGGTAACCAAGCAACTGATGTAACGCCATACATACTTAAAACAGTTAGTCTCCCACACAATCATACTTTAACAACATCCATTAAAAATCCTATATATAGAATATCAGATATCGTTCGCTGCAGAATTTTGATGCATATTTGATGGCCGCAGGTGATAAAAACGTTGCTCTCGATTGGCATCTAAGCAATGAGGGCATCAAAATCAATTACAGCTCTGTACGCTACTTGCATATTGATAGCGATCGGTTGTTGCAAGAGTGTTGGCTACTTCTGTTCAAGAATAAGTTTGTATTCGGTACAGTAGATCGGTTTGTCTTTTGAAAATTGCACAAAAAAGAGCAGAATCAAATAGCTCCTCCGAGGCTTCAAGAAGAGCCTTGGGAGAGGTTTTTGTGTGTGAATAACTATACTAATGAAGCAATACTGCAATCATCAAGAAGCTATTCATTAAGCCTTAGGCTACGAAAAAGGAAACCCTATTGTACGGTCAAACGGACCTCTCAGGTCGTGTTGGTTGGTTGGTCAGGCTTTTCTTCCCTTTCTTATTTTCCCTCGAAAATGACTGTAAAAATACCCCAAATCTGTCAAATTCAATAACATCTGTAAACATTTTGCTGGTATTTATTTGCATGTGAAATTTTGTTCCCCCAATTTCTAAAAAAAAGGTCGGTCTGGCCCGTACAACAGGGTTTCTTTCTTTTTTTGTCGCCGTATCACACTAATCGCCAACCAAACAATCGATCTTTGGCTGTTCCATCGTTCATTTGTTGATAATGACAGTTGCTACTATGATGGGTCACCAACAAGGGACCAAATCTGTATGAATACTATGAGATGACTAATGATAGCTCAAATTTCTTGCAGGTTTTCAAAGGATCGATTTAGACTACACTTATTGATGATCGCTTTTCAAGAATTGATCGTCAACCAGTGTGAAAAGGATAGTTATCTCTTTTACCTGATGTACCTGAAGACAAAACTGTAAAAGACCCATCACTCATGCTCAACTCAACTCACAAGGGATATGTGTGTGCACATGTACATTGTACATTATTTCCACATCTCAAAATATTATTTCCAAGGTGCAATATTCCAAACAGATAGTGAACTATTACAGAGTCTATAGCCTAATTAAACCACCCATGGAACTTGTTCACACTTATTACTTAGATAAAAGGGCACAGAAAAGTCTGATCATGTACAGTAGCTCTGGTACCCAGCTGCGAGCAATGCTAGAGCCGGGTCTTTGCTACCAAGGTTTAGGTGGCACAGTTTTGGGCTATTGAGGAGGCACATGTCTAGAGCTAAATGTACAGTAGCTCAAATTGCATCCCAGAGCAGCACATAATATCCCATTCACAGTATCCTTACCCATGTAACAATACCACACACACTATCACTAAGGATCCTTACCCTTTGCCCATTCTCTTCTGGCGGTGTTACTGTCGTACTTGGCGTTCTATTTGTTGGACCAAAACAGCAGAAAAATGAACTAAGTAAATTTCTCCTCCTCGGCTTCTTTGAATTTGTCGCCGGCGCTGTAAGAAAATACAAAAGAAAAATAGTCATATGAATAAGAACACTGTAGTCTGTTTACAAAACTGAATAATCTTGAATCAATCGTGTATACAGACACATAATTTGAAACAAACAGGTACAACCCATAGTAACATGGACATTAAAATACAACCCTGATACTAAACAGGAATTGTGGGAATAAAACGAAGAGGATGAATATAAGCCAAATTACAACTGAAAGATAGGAACTCCAGAATTTAAATCTAGGCTGCATCAAAGTCATGCTCTGCTGCACCCAGCCAACTCGATTCTCAAAATCAACTTTTTTGTTGACATTCTTCCATGATTGCGCAAGCTGCAAGCCAATGAATCTATGGTCAAAGGCATTTTTGTGTATGGAGAAGGTTACAGAGAGTTTAAATAGTATGAAATACAATGGAAAGGTTTGGGTAATTCTGCCTAGGTTTACATCTGAATTTATATTTAATAAATGATATAATAAGACAAATACATTGTACCATTGATAGAAAATGTAATCAATAACCATGTATGTGCTTTGAATTTCACCCTTTCCTAGCACCGATGCAATCTCCAATGTTTATGATATACCCTACATGTATGCACAGGAAGCCGATATACCTATAAGAACAGGAACCAAGTGTTGTTACCTTACTTGAGGCAAAAATACACATTGGGCTCTTTTGTACACCCAGTAGGCCTACATACACGTAGGCCTAAAATTCAAGAAATTGAGAGGGCACTACAAATGTAAAGGCAATTTGAATGGGGCACCAACTTTCTCTAAGTGAAAATAGCCAGAAATTGTGGGTATCAAGGCTAGGTGGGGCATCGAAGGCAATTGCCTTTGATGATGCTTTCGTTTAATTTGAGCCCTGCCTACATTTACATACTCTAGATATGGCCTGGTTGGTCAATTGGGCTCATTTTAAAAGTATCACACAGGTGGTAAATTTCCAGTAAACAAAACACAGATTGGACTATTTTGTGCTGCAATCTTTGGCAACACTACACGCTGCAGACAAAGTTGGATAATAAAAGTGTACATGTACATCTAGTAAGTTATTGCTCCTATTTGTGTAGGCCGTGCAGGATGCAATAAATACCAGAAATCAGAAAACCAGAAATGTTTGTGTGCATTTGAATTTTGTGAGTATCACTTACTCGTGAAAATGTCATGCCGCACAAATTTCCAATCTTTCTTGTAGCAATGCATTGCAAAGTTACACAATCTACAATGTAACTCCAAAGTTTACATTCGTGAAATTTTCATGCCGTGAATTAAACCAGTATTGCTGATTTGTGAAATGTTAAACTCGCTAACATTTCTGGTTTAAAGTAAAGCAGAAAGTAAAGTAAAGTGAGCAATAGGCCGAATACATCTATAGCCTACATTTATAGTATTTCCCGATATTGACTTTGTGTATGCATGATCATTCCTTAAACCGCAGAGAAGGGGGAGTTTCCATATCATGTTCGCGATTTCACAAAATTAGGGGTCTTTTTTGAAGCTATGTCTGTGAAAACCGTCAAAAACGGTATACAGTATTATAGGCTTATCATATTTGAAGATCCATGTCCACTCTAAGGCTGTGACTTATACCCGGGAACCCGGGTACCCGCCCGCTATTTAGGGTACCCAGGTACCAAATTGGGTACCCGAATACCCAAAATGTTTAAAAAAAAGGGGGTTTTTATAAGGGGTTTTTTTAGTACAAATTTGTCCCCAAATGACCTCTATTTGTCTATTTTCGGGTACCCGGGTTACCCGCACGAAAAACGGGTCGGGTACCCGGGTACGAAACTACCCGTGCATTCACAGCCTTAGTCCACTCCTCTTGTAAAAGAGAGTAATGAAACCCAAACGTGTCCTTGTTTTTGCGCAAAAAGGGAAACTATTTAGAAAGTGTCCTTGATATGGTAAAATAAGAGGTGTTTTTTCTAGGCAAAATGTCCTCATTTGTGCATGAAAAAGGGGGTCAAATAAGCAAAATTGTCCTTCAAATGCCGTGGGATAGGGGTATTCCAACCTTCTGGAACGGTTATGCGTTACCCATCTGAATATGAAGAAAACACAGGGAGTTTCTCAAATTGCTTCTGAATTTTTATTGTGCTTGGTGATGAGGCCCTCAAGCCATCTTTTTCTAATGCTGATGTATACAGTGATGTATACATTTATGTTGAAAATAGTGATGGCCGATCCTGATCGGGAGATCAGAATCAGCACCGATCTGCATTGAATCAGAATCGGGAAAAAAATGCAAGTTACCGATCCACCCTACCAATCTAATGGAATTACCTGTAGTAAAAAATGTTGAATAAAAAGACACCTTGTGTAATCACAATAAATTAAATTGTCAGCTGTTATTTATTCCTTGTTTTGTTCGTAAAGTAATATTGTATCGTTTATCCATCACCATCATTGTATTGAGGATAATCAATGACAGCTTTTTCTTCTTCTAGGGATTTTCCTGAGCCATTCATAAAACATGTGCGACGTAAATAAAAATAAATAATGCTCTGCATACCGCATGCACAACAGTGATTCAGGGGTAGCAATAATTACCCCCCCCCCCCCCCCCCCCCCCCCCCCCCCCCCCCCCCCCCCCGACGGAAATAAAATGTACGACGACGTTTCTAGAAAGTAAATCACAAAAAACACCATTGGATTGGTAAGTTAGCGCCAAGCGGTATTCACGCTGGTTTCAAATGATAATTTGCTAGATCTGAATCGGCCCAATCTGTAAATTTCTGATCGGAAATCTGCAGTACCAATCTTGGGTTGGATCGGCCATCACTCGTTGAAAATCATCAAAATATGAAAAACGGACACGTGTATTAAACTCACTGCCTAAACTGTCCAACCCATGGGTAATTGAAAGTGCACATTATGCATTGTGGTTTCCTTTAAAGCTTCTCTGTATTTACAGTGCCCTAGGAATAGGATGAACTTCCTGTAAAGTTGACAGTGTCAGAGCACAATAACAATCAACAAAATGAAACCTGTTCTACTTTCTAAACATATTGGTATTGATACCACAATAATAACCAACCTATTTGCAAGTTCAATAGCCTGAGCATTCAAACCAATTGTACTATAACAATTTCTTTTTTTGTAAAAAGATTATTTACCCCAAATCACTGGAAAATTACCAAACATTTACATGTAAGTGTACGGTAAAACTACAAATATCAGCCCATCATTTCAATTTGATGTTAAATAAATCCTTCCCTCTTGGTTAGAGGTAAATTCATGAAATATGTTTTAAAAATTCATTTTTCATGGAGTATGAAAAGTTAAAAACATCAGTTTGTGTACATAAAGAAATGTTGCCGAAACATAAGCACAACAAAATTGGACATTTAGAATCAATTTTTGACTAACTACAGCCTATGGTTTTGCTGTAAATGATTGGGATGGGGTAAAGAATCATAATAATACATGGTATGGGGTGGGTTTTTGTGTGCTATTCATTCCAAAACTAAGGGTTCAATAAAACCTATCTGAGGACACCGCCGGGAAGGGGGGGGGGGGGGGGGGGGGGGGGGGGGGAGCACTGACACAAAAATGAGGAACACCATCTATTGTAGGACATCTTACATAATAACATCAAGGCTGTTTCATTCAAAAGAAATATGAGATTGTAACTATGATACAGAGTGCTTTAAGAAGGTCGTCTTTTGTGTGAATGTGATGGCATAGAGGACCTGCACTGCACAGCCACATAATTATGTAGTCTGACATAGAGGACAACTTACGTTACAATCACTGGATGAATTTCATTATATTAAGCTGTAGTAAATAACAACACAGTATTACTGGTATTCATTCTTGTGGTATTCATGACAAACATTAATATTATTTTGAAAGAACAATATGTCGAAAAGGTAAGTAGGATTTCCAAAATTTGCATAAATTATATAGCCCAAATGCCTGGTTCAAATGACACATTTTAATTTAAGGCAAGATCCTGTTTAGCCTCCTCTCCCGCTTCCTTTTTGCGTTTTTTCTTAAATTTTCTTTTTTTCTTCTTCTTTATTTCATTCCGACCTTTTTGTTCAGGTGTTTCAGAGTTTGGGATGTTTGTAACAGCTTTGCTTCTTTTTTATAAGCATTTGAAGCAAGTTTTGTGATGACCAACCCCTCAGAACCATGAAATAAAAACAATTTAAAGAGGCCTCCTCCTCCTTTTTAATGTTCGCTAAAGTTTATCACAAAAAGGGGCGATTTTGCACTAAAAAGGGTTTTTAAAGGAGAAGAAAAAGAAAAAGTGAGGACGCTAAACATGTTTGGTTTATTTTACTTTGTCTATAGCAAGCTTTGATGCTTCAATTAACCATTCCACATCTAAGATCTACTGGGATTTAAATACATGGCATTAGCCATTTGACCAGGGGTGTGCCACTGATCTTGCGGATCGGGTCCACTTTTAAATTGAACTTAGTCAGCATAGAATTGGTGGCGCTATACGGTACCGATAAGTTCTGGATTGTAGCAGACGATGGTAGACACGAACGGTCGTGAATTTTGAATTTCCATTACTTTCAATGTAACAATGGATTTTGCCCAGGATTTTGATTATATGACCCCATAAAATTCATCACACGTTGGAACTAAATTATTTCATCCAAAAACCGCTGGACTCCAGTGTCAGTATTTTTTTTTGACAGCAAGCTGTGTGTAAATCTACCGCGTGCACAGCGCCACCAATCATATGCTGACTAACACGCCGGTCACCGACGCATTCCAGATGATTATCATAATTTATTCAAATATTCAAAAGGACCCTTTTCGCTACACGTACGTTAGTATACGACTTTCCTATCCCAAAATTAATAGTATCCCTGATTTGACCCCTATGCAACTGAAAAGAATCAGGTTTCATGGCAATGATACCAAACAATTAAACAAACAAATAAATATCTGAATGTTGAGTCTTGAGATCCCTTGGAAAACATCGAAGTGCTAATAATGAAGCAGTTCTGCGTTGATCATGGGGAGAACAGCCAAACTATCACATTGCTGACCAATTGTGGGACAGCTTCTAGTCTTAGGCAGCTGTTGCCCATAATAACCAGAAATTCTTGCAAGCCTGGATCAAGCTCAAACTCTTAGCTAGGGAGCTCTGGTTGGCATTAAATGATGCCCATCACTGAAAATCAGCTAGATCTTGAGCATAATAAGCATTATACATATTTAGTCTAATTAAAAATTGAACAAACAATGCAGAACAGCGTACTGTGTAAACAAGTCCAAGCAGAGTGTGCTGCATAATGCGTACACACTCGCATGCACCATGAGCCTGAAAATTTGCACAAATCACTGCGCTTCATCAATTGCGTATCTTTAACTTGTTCGTTCAATAATTGATCAGACTATAGCAGGCACTTATCCAGGCTCTCCCTTATTTTGAGCCCTGGCAGTGGTTAGGTAAATCTCTTCCATCAAATCATTTAAATCAACTGAGATAAATCAACTGAGATGAATCATCGAGTCTACCAGATTATTTAAGGTATCAATGATACTTCACCTGACCAGGTGAAACCTGAGTTGACACAGATCCATTTCAAGTGGCCTGATTATAATATCATTCATTAGGATACCCATAAATAAAGAGAGAGAGGCATACATGTAGTAATGTACTAAAAATGTTCTTATATATGAAGAAGAGGGAGGTGAAGCGGGAGGAAGCAATAAGTGATGGAATTAAGTGCATGCATCATATAGTTTACATGAGGCATTTTATTTCACCGTGTCATACCTAACACTTAATTTATCATATTTTTAGATGGAGGTTACATATCCTATTCCTGTACATGTGTTTCATTTTTAGCATAAGAATATAAATGACATTGGCAATACGGCTAGGCGACCATCTTCAGGCTAGGTGAGTTTGGTACTTTGGTTACAGATCTTTGTGTAGAATCTGTGGTTTAAAAGATTACCTTGACAATTGTTATCATTACTACATCTTGGGATGATAACCTTGACAGAACTTCCTAAAATTTACTACCTAGGATAAGATTTTTATCTTAAGATTCAAAGGCAAAATCAATACCATCAAGGCAAGTACTTGTCAATTCCACATGAATCTAGGTTGACCATGAATCATTATTGATTCAATGAATATTAATATTTTGGAGGTGTTAACACCTGCAGCGGGGCTAATTTGCTCAAATTGAATTGTCCAAGAAGTCACGCTCATACTCAAGTATGTCAAAATTATTACGATAACGTTTCTAGAAATAGAAACCCGGTAGAAATCAACCATGGCCTTTCATACATGCATTATATCGATATTGTTAAACGACTGAGGATTTAGACTAAAAATAAAAATGGCGGACTAACGAAATGTGACGATCGCGATCGGAATGAAATCAATGCAAATAACTGGCATATCTATCTATTCGATATAGTGCAGAATTCATTTATTTATGAATACAAATACGTTTAAACGCTTTTTTTTAAATAGTTTAAACGGATAGTTCATTAAACAGAAATTTACAGGCTTATAATGTAATTGACATTTTTTATGATAAATAAATGATACAATACAAGCTTATAATATTCACAGTATTTCACACTTTCATGAATACAATTTTTAAGAAATGTCCATCAAAACAAAACAAGAAATTAGAGTGAAAAGCAACAAAACAACATTTAACAAAACGGCTGCTCGAACAAAATGGAAAATGTGCAAATTTATTTTTAAAAATTGTATTTAAGCCATGAAATATCTTTCTTGATTTTCTTCCGTAATAAAATGACAACATTGATGCGCCTAACTGCCCCGAATGAATAGTCCGCTTCCTGCTGAAATTAAAGTTACAAATTCATCTGAAGTTAACAGATATCAAATTCATCAATGATTTTGACTACATTTTAAAACTACCCGTAGTACATTTGTTCATGTACCTTCACGACTCAAAAAATATGAAAAGCCCAGAGGTGAAAAGCTTAACACAGGTAAATTTGCAGAAAGTTCAAAACTTATAAACCAAGGTCGATTAGTAAGGCAAAGAGGAATAGAAATAAATGGCTAATTTGAAACACAAAATAAAATTACACATTTCATTTTCTGGGGAAATGCTTTCAGCACTGTGCAATAGCTACTACAGTCACGATAAGTAACATTAGCCGATTCTGATGTTCAATAGTCCATAGTCCAGTCTTATCATGCCTAACTAACAAGACAAGCGATAGCGCTGTAGTGTACACTGTCATGTATTAATGTCTTGAAACTTGTGAAGTATTTGCTTCAATTTCAATTTGGTACTTGAATCTGGAAGTACAATTGTACATGTTCAAAGGCAGTACTGTATGAGTATCTCTGTATCTGCTCCACTTGGTCGACCTACCCATAGACGGTGACCTACCTCAGTGCACTATACATGTAGTACTTAACGGTTTATGTTCCGATCACTGATCATGTAAGGTAGGGACAGGGATTTTGCGCTTTTTAAAAGCACTAAAAGTGCTGCTTGATTTTGGAAAAAGTGCTTTTTGGAGCAAAAGGTGCTTTTTTAGGTAAAAGGTGCTTTTTATTAGTAAAAGGTGCTTTTATTCACCAAAACTATGCCACATGCGTTAAAAATAAATCCAAAAGCGATTATATTCTATGTTTCCATGTTGACGTATTTCTTTTTTCGTTGTCAAAACCATCATTTTTCATTCAAAACTACTTTCAAACTAAACTAAGTGTAGAATAAACACTTCCACAGTTATGTAACTTGTTGTTTTTTAGGTAGATGGACATTATTTGTTAAATATTTAGACAATTTTGAAGAAAAAAATGATGTGTGATGAAAAAGTGCTTTTTTGAGCAAAAAGTGCTATTTTGGGCAAAAGGTGCTTTTTTTGGTGCTTTTGCGCTTTTGAGCATTTTCCCTGTCCTTAATGTAAGGGTTTTTTTCTTCACATCAACATTGATATCAAAAGAAAACCTATATTTGTCTCATTATTTTTGTAAAATCTTAGGCCTGCGCACGATATGTTCCATTTAGATGGATAGGCCAAAATGCAATTAATTACTGCCAAAGGTGGTTAACCACCCGGCTTGTTTGTGTAAACTCATATGGGCAAATTTCATGTCACCTTGTGCTACTAAAATAAGAACTATGGGAGTTACGCAACTCAAAACTTTGGAATATGACTATTTTAAGGATGACCCATTGAATTGACCCTTCATGCCACCCCTCCTCCCCCCCCCCCCCCCCCCAGTATCGAATTGTGTATCCCTAAATGACATGTATGGGTTGTTCTTTAAACATCCTCATTGAAAACATGCAGTGCTAGATAGAGTTTAAGAGTACCGTATAGTAATACTAAAGGAACTCCTTATTTTTGAAGTGCCTAAGCTAGTTTAAGTTACTTTTCTCTTGAAGGATTTCCTTACGATCATAGTCATAAATCCCCTCCCCAACATTTAGGAACTCCTTATTTTTGAAGTGCCTAAGCTAGTTTAAGTTACTTTTCTCTTGAAGGATTTACTTACGATCATAGTCATAAATCCCCTCCCCAACATTTGACATGGGGGGGATGGCGTATGTAATCCAGGGGTGTGAGAGGCCACAAATAAAAAAAGAGGAAAACAGACAAAAACGAGGAAAAACAGTGTAAAATTGGGTAAAAATGCCAAATATAGGCTGAAAAGAAAAGGCTGACAATTTTGGCATTTGAAGAAAAAAAAATTAAAAAGGAAATCAGCTAAAAAGAGGAACTCTCACACCCCTGATGTAATTAATCATCCTCCAATGTTATGCATGCAGGCCTGGAAAAGTAGGCAAATCAGGAAGCTCCTTGCAGGGAAATTTGGGCATTTGGAGGGAAATGTTGCTCTTCCATGTAAAGAAATATATAAATTGTGGGAAATTTTCCATTTTAGAGGGAAATTTGGGTTAACATTTTTTTCCCTCTAGACACCCAACCCCCTGTGCGCGCAAGCGCAATTGATCCCGACGCCTCAGCCAATCATCCCCCAATGTTCACTACAAATTTGCAACACTGATTATGCACCTCCAGCTCTTCTACCAGCACCCCTTCACCTGTAGGATATTGTGTTCCTTCCTGCACGCACCTAACACTTACGACTTTACTTTCATCCGAGAGAGGAATGTACTTCATCACATTGTCATAGATAGTTCACTGTTAATCTCTTCTTTTTTTGGGGGAGGGGGGGGGGGTCCCATCGGACCAAGTCGGATATTGTTTTTGGATAAATAAATAGGCTTAAAAAATTATAGCTCCGAATCATACATAGCTCTGCCTGAGAGCTGTGAAATGAAAGCAGCTGACGCCGAGTCGGCGTCGGATATTTTCATCAATATTTTTTAACTTTTCTAATAAATAAACTAAGTCAAACATTTTTGCTTCAGATATCAAGTTTAATGTTCAATTATTATATAATGCCTCGGTTAAATATCTCAAGCTGTTTCTATTTCCAAGAAATACTGGCTTGAATTTGGTTTGGATCGCGCTATTCCCGCTAGGCCTACACAATTTTTACAGTAGAATATTATAAATAAGTATGCCTAGAGAAATGATGCCGACTATGGCACGTTTATTTTAGCTTGTGCTGTACTGTAGTCTTTGTACTTTAATGTTAGCCCCAATATGGTGGCTTTACTATCGTTCATGCTTCATTATACTTAAAGCAACACCACCTGTCCACCCCTCATATGGCTCATTAGTCATTGACATCTGACATCGCGAAAATGACATTTTGAATCTTTCAAAATGCACGTGTTATTTCTAGAACTCTTAGTATTAACACATTGAGTTCATTAATGTTGATCATTCAAATCAAGCATCTTCATTTTGGGGAAAATATTTAGGTGAAAAATCAGCAGTGCTGACAGTGAGAGTGACACTCAATGTGATTTTTCGCGATGTTGTGAGTCTAAATTTATATATGGAGGGTGGTGGTATGGTACCGTAACCGTTGCACTACGGTACCGACCGTTGCACTACGGTACCAATTTGGACTAGTCAGTGTAGGCCGGGGTGTAGGCCGAGGGCTAGGCCTAAAAAAGGAAAAATTAAGTCTACATCTAATATCATGCTCTAGACTATCAGTTACAGTAGTATCACTAGTCTATGCCATGGCATTGCTGGTACTCATCAACGCCTTTCAGTTTCACTCAGCAAACTTCCATGACTAGTCCACAGGAGACCTGTTTCAGCGAAGGATTGACTCAAATTGCATGGGTCTTTGATTGAATAAATAATTTAAACTAGACTATAAAGTCAAGATGAGACTGCCAGTGATGTAAATTTACCACGAAAACATGTTCCTTTTCAATTTCATTGGTAGTAATTGGTTGGTGGAAAGGTCAACAAACATGACGACATTTAATTTACAGATTTACCTGTCGTTAGATATGTTATTCCGCGACAATAAATCTTATTTCTAAACAGAGAAATAACTACATACATGATCTACAGTGTCATATTAATTAAAAATAGATTACCGATATCTACAGGCTCATTTGTTTGATGTAAACAAGAAGCAACTTCTTGTTGTTTTCTGACATCTACGAGCCAAGGTCAATTCAAGGGGCGCTTGTTGCGGGGAGAAATATTCAGACACCCGTCGAAAAACTCACCTGTATCGGCCGCCGGAAAGGTATTTAATGGCTCCTCATCCCGGTTAACCTGGGTAATAATGGACGTACTGTCCATCTATGGTGCTTGTCGTATACCTATTCAGTCCAAGATCACGGTATAATCAACACAAAATTGAGGAAAAATACAGCTACCGTTTCAAGATGGAGGACCAGGTCAACATGCCTATCGAAAATAACCTATCAATTTACATTGACGGTTTCTAAGCGCCCCGCCCAGGATGTAAATAAACCTGGCTTCAAGGGGTGTTGAATTTATGCTTATTTAGCCAAATATAAATACAGAACACTACTTTAAAAGCTTTCTCATGGTGAAATGTATCAATTATGAATGATTAAAGGCAAAACAAAGACATACATTTGTTTCAGAAGTGAACGAACTGAAATTTACAAGCTACAACAGTGCGCGCGAAAACCCGCGCCTCAATGGGTATGTAGAAACTACGTAACCACTATGATTGACAGATATGTGGTTCACGACCCTCCAAGATAGGAAGAATCGATTTCTTTATTGATTTATTGAAATTATATTTTAGTGCCCCAGATAATTCAACTTCATTACAAATCCATGAAATCATGAAATATATTAGGGGCAACTCCTTGATGCAACATTGAAATGCTGTTATTTATATCAGGTGCATGTTGAGGTATGTGTATGAAAACACTGACATTTTAGACAATTTCAAAAAATATATGGAATATGTTGTTTCGGGGTCAGCAAGTTGAACGGAAATTAATATTTGTTTAAAAAAAGTCAAAAAAATCTATTAAAACAATAATTAAGCACGTATTCAAAAAGCAACAATTTTACGCTCATAATTGACCCTTAGGCCTACTATCAATAATTATGCCTGTTTTAATCAAAGAACCCATTTTGGTAGCTGTCCACCAAATGCTAAATCCTTTAAAATTATTAATGTAAAGTCAGGAGTAAAGAGCAAGAGTACATTTCACAAAGAGGGATTAATAATCAAATTAGATTTAAACCAGGGAGTTTCAAACACACAGTAGAATGTTATGTATAAATCCATTAATATCTGTCGCTAAAAACTGACTCAACACTAAACTATTCCCTTTTTGTCTTATTTTGTGTTTCATTTTATGAGGAATACATGTTTATAACCCGAGTGTAAATCAATTTCGCTCTGAGATGAGAATCAAAATGTGAATGTTTTTATTCACTAAGAATTCCGTTGACAGCTCAAGAATTGGGTTTTTCAAGAAAAAGGCAAAGTTCTTTGTATCAACGAATATTTACTTTATCCATACTGTTATTCATTTCTGTGTTTGAATGTCCCAGGTTCAAATAATATTTGAATTTGAATTCGAATGAATCTGTAATATTTACCCCGGGATATTTACACCCTCAGCATATAGCCTCCGTAAAACTGCTGTAACTCTTTCATTAATATTCATTTAAAGGCATATTATGTGATCTTTTCCAGAGAGCGCCCTCAATTCATGAAAAAAAATTAGAAAGTAGATTTTCTTGCAGATTTACATTTCTGATCATGCATACATTCCAAGTTACAGAGCGATACGATTCCTAATTACCTCAAAATCATGGTTTTAGAGTGAATTTAGAGTAAAAATATAAACTATCGTGTTATCCCGACAGTTTATTTTCACTCTAAAACCATGATTTTGAAGTAATTAAGAATCGTATCGCCCTGTAACTTGGAATGTATGTACGATTTATGATCAGAAATGTAAATCTGCAAGAAAATATGCATGCTTTCAATTTATATTTCGATGTTGAGGACGTTCCCTGGAAAGATCACATAACTTATACCTTTAATCTAAAAAAAATAATTGCAGAAAAGGGTTCAATGAATCCAACCATGATCATAAAATTGGCCATTTTGGAGAAAATTATATAAAACACGTTTTTTTACCCATTAAGTTAGGTTTTGGAAAAGATAACTAAATAATATTTTGTCAAATTTTGTCATACTAGTTTTATTATAATCCTAATAAAATTCCCTAGGAACGCTTTTGTTTTGTTTTGAATATCTTATTTATTTTTTGAATTATAGACCAAAAAGTGCACACTTTTCCCCGGACAGTTACCAAAACGGGGTCTGTTAATAAGACATAATAACTCTATAAATAGCAAGGGGCAATTTCAGTGATTAATGAGTGAAATGATATGTTCTTAGAATCGTGCTTTATATTGTCTGGGTATCTCTAGTATAATAAAAACCATCATTCATGACCATTTTAGTTTTAATAAATCTGTACTCTCTCTTCACATAGACGGATTTAGCATTTCGTGGACAGCTACTAAAATGGGTTCATTTATAAAAACGGGCATAACTCTTGATAGCAATTAAGGATCAATTTCAGTGATTCTTTTATTCATATGAGCGGGGAAATGTGCTCTTTGAATACGTTCCTCATTGGTTTGTCAAATTCATTTGGTCTTTTTGGGAACCAATATTCATTCCCGTACTACTTCTTTTATACTCACCCTGTGTAGGGGCTCAAGCCTTTGGCTCAAACCAAATGAAAATGCAAAAACTCAAAATGTAAAAAACATATTTTTCTCACCCTAAATGACACAAGTTTCTCCAAAGTAATCTTATCTCAATAAACTATACAAAAACTTAACTTTCAACAGTGGATGATCATCCCTATAATAAAAGAAACAAAGTTGTTGAACTTTTACTGAACTTACTGAAATTCTCCGATACACAATTTAGCGAAGGGGTAGAAGTCAAAAAAGTTCGCACGTCAAAAAATTTCGCACGGACACACAATTTCGCAGTCCAAAAAGCATGTTTTATGAGTAGTTTTACTATCATTGATATTTGAAACTAAGAAAAACGCAATTTTTACCTTTAAAAAAAATCAAAGGGGGGGGGGGGGCGTTCGCAACCGTCGCCCCCCCCCCCCCCCCATCTGACGGGCCTGCAAGTAGCCTACCGAATCTTCAATGGCATCAACAGCATCAACCCATCAGATCTATTCCAGCTATAGCTGAAAAGACAACAACCAGAGGCCATTCATAATACAAGCTCCAAAAACAACACATGAGGGTGGACGCCAGAAAAAAAAACAATTTTCAGCCAATCCTTTGAAGACTGGAACATCCTTTCTGCATCAGCTGTAACGCACCCACAATCAATACCTTCAAATTCAAAAAGTCACATTTGGGTTACTTTACGATCGAATAGCCCCTCACCCCTTAAGTTCAATATTGTCTATACTTTCTATGTAAAAGTCATACCATAAAAATGCATGTTTCAAATTCAAACTCTGTATAATCATGGGTCAATTTTTATTAATTCTTAAATTATAATTAAATTGTTTTAGTGCACTAAAACTCATACAGATCAATTTCACTCGAAATGACACCACCCAAATCTAAGACAAGAGACTTTATGTATCCGTTTATCCATCAAAGTTCCGCTTAAAATAGATCAATCGTGTAGGTGGCCATTGGCCAAATAGTCTCATGTCATAAAGTAGGTTTTTTTAATGTTTTTTTTAATATTATTGTTGCTTGTTTATCCGCTTGGTCCATGTAAAAGTAAAACTAGACACATACTTCGGGTCCACGGGAACAGACTACAGCAATGTTTGGACTACCGTGTAAACAAACAAACAAACAAACAAACAAACAAACTAAAAGAAGACTGGCTGGCTGTATGAAATAATCGCAAAGATGAAAAATGGCACCCGCAACAAATTATCAAAGTGAAACAATATTTTGCAGTTTGCAGTATTGGGTATTCCCCCGAGACAAAAATGATAGGACATGACACAAGAAAAGAAAGTTTTGATCTGAAATGAATTGATCAAACCTCAAATCTGTATTTTTGTTGCTGTTTTTCATTTTTGCAAATAACAAGTTTTGCGGGTTTTTTTAGTGGCAAACAATGATTTGCTGACATTTGGATGTTTTCCCGTTGTTCGTCGTAGGGATTTATTTCCTCTAAATTCAGTGATTCTTTTTCAATCTGGCAACACCAGGACTTCGGAGTCGGAGAAAACATTGTTTCGCGTCAGTTTGTCGTCGAAGAAAACAGTGTGTCGCCAAAGTTTCCACAATAAAAAGGCTTGATTACTAGTTTCACATATTTTTATTAAAGGTTTGTAGATACCTTATTGTACACATGTAACTTCTGCCTTGCTTTCGTACATGCGATATTGTCATAACGTATAAAACTATAATAATGAATGTGATATTAAATTGAAGGTAGACGAATTCAACAGACATGACTGACATTTTACAAGCGATGGACAATACAATGGCAATATCCTCAAATAAGTCTTACATACGGAATAAAGCACACAGCAGCTATCATGTTTACAATGCAAATCAACTGCAAAACAATTGCTGCCTTGTACTTTATTCTGTATGTAAGACCTATTTCATGATTTGAGGATATTGCCGACAAATTAAAATAACTAGTACTAGGCTACTACTACTAGGCTAGTCGTCGTCAGAATACTTTAGCACTTTTTAAAACCGCCAATGTAGGTATGTGACAATCAGTGCTGAGCAGCGGGTCTCTGTGGCACCCTTGTCTGTTTGAAAATGGATTCGCGCTGTGCATAGCGCTCTGTTCATATCGCTACAGAGATTGTTGTATCTTTGTGTTCCAATGGACATAAATTGTGATGATGTAGTTCAGAATTTTCTCTCTCTTGCCGTCTTTGAAAAATTGCCGAGTGATTTTCAGAAGTGGTGAATTTTATCGTCGGAAGTTTCGAGTAATTTTATCTACCTGTCATTTTTATGAAGCTATGTAATGTATGGCCATTCATAAAACTTATATGTACCGATAGGTAAGCCCCGGAATATAACGAGATTGCGTTATTTACCGCGTGATTCTCGCTTTTAGGTTCATTTCTCGGTTTATTGAAAATCGCCCGCGAATTCTCGGCATCGTGGGTTTTATCAAAGAAAAATTCTGAAATCGCTGTTTTTTTCAAAGAAAAATTTCAATCATTAAAATAGAGATCAAATCGACCCGTGTATCAAGCATTTTAACAGTCGTCCGGGAATGAGATTAAATGTCAAGTGCCCAGGAAGTAGCTTCGATTTTCCGCATCAATGCGGTAGAATACAATTACATCATAGCATGATTAGAAGGGCTTTTATACTAATTAGCGTACCGACCGATCAACAAAAATAACAATGAACTTTCCGTCATCCATCCTCGATTATCCACAATCGATTGCGGAAGCATACAAATATACATCGCAGCAGTCATATAATAACTCCTTGGTCTGAGCCTCGTATGCACGATCGACGATTTTGTCATCTAAACACATCGAAATACTGATGAAATCGACCCTTGTATGACTATTTTACGATCCAGAAATTGGATTAAATGTCAAGTTAAATTCTTCATTTTTTCAATCGTACTTTTTTCAAGTTTGGAAACCTCATGGGCGTGGGAACTGGAAAATACCCTTCTCTAAATGTAAACAAAAGCGATGTTGTCATAATCTTTTGACAATCTGCTTTTTAACAGTGTGATAATGTGGTTTGCTCTTACATGTGCGCCAGAGTCTAGATATCGAGCGAGTGTGGAATCGGAACCACAAAGTTCATAGTTCATGATTCCCGGTATTTATTTTTGGCGTGCAGCGCAATGGCAGTAAATTGGCTGATTCTCAAATTTGTATCCAGCGTGTGTGGAACATGAAACGGACGGAGCATAAAACATGAAACGGACGGAGCATAAAACCATGTGCGAATGAAAAAACAAATGTTTGACATAAAAAAAGTCAAAATACGGCAGCTACTAATTGGAATATATTAATGAACATTATGAAACCTCTTTATCTGGAATAACTTGCAAAATTATTATGCTGTCATGTAGGTAAGAAAATTGGACAAAAAGTAAGCTTATTTACTTTTTAAAATAGAATTCAAGGAGCGATATTTAAGGGTGATTTTCGGTCACAACCTTTTTGTTATTGCTTGAAAATGAGTGACAGCGCGATTTCTCGTTTTTCTCTCGCTATCAACAATTTCGGTGCGTTTTTCTCGGGTTTTTAGTAAATCTGATGAAATCTCGGTATATCTCGCTTTTGCTTAAAAGTTCGTGCGTTTTTTACCAAAATGAAATGCGTTTTTTTCCGGGGCTTACCGATAGGGAATATATTTATCTCAATGCATATGTAATATGAACTTGATCTGACGACAGAAACCATTTTTTTTATAATAATAACTGATCGTAGTGCGGGCCGAGACGCTGAAAATTTGCTTGCGGCATTGTTGAATGCAATAATCAATAATTAATTAATTAATAATCCATAATTAATTACAGTGTTATGATGTTTTTATCATTTAGTTTATGTTGTATTCTTTAATATGCTTTTTATTCCATTGAAATATATCAAAAATCAAAGAAGTTACAACAATTTATGTTTTTTTTCTTGAAGTTGAAGAAAATGGTCAAAAAGGTCACAAATATTGTAGCGCATTTCCATATGTTTCAATGTGTTACGAAGGACCAACATTTTGTGTAATTTATTAATATGAAAAATCTGTAAATCCATTAATATTTACCCTAGAACAATGGTTGAGATGTCATTTTAAAGCTTATTTCATGCTCTTTCCAATGGTACCAATTGCAAGTGAATTAATTAATTTTAATTTTTTTTGTCACGTACCTAGCCAATGCGCGCGTCTAATTAATGAGCGTGTGGGCGGGGACATTCATGGCCCATAGATACGATCGCAGCCAATCGGATTACAGGGGCCGCGACGCGTCGAACTGCTCAAAGATAACGCTGTTGTGACGCTGTTCTACAACGCACTTCCGTGTTTACGCTGTACGCAGTAGTCACAGAAAAAAGTGCCGAAGTATTCTGACGACGACTATAGTAGTAGCGGGACACCGGTCCTTCGGACGGGCTCTCACACGCTAGGAAGTAGCCTCGAGTAGGGCTATATACCAACAGGGTGTGGGGAAACGGGTAATAACGAGGGAGAATAACGCGATAATACAGATAAATAACAAAAAAATAATAACATATGGAAATGCACTGGGACAAGCAATAAAAATTGCTGTGCAATAAAACAACAAAGATATAACGTAACAATAAAGACCAACGTTTCAAGTGGATATACACCCTTCATCAGGGACAAAATATAAAAAACAAAAGTGTTAAGAACTATAAAGAAGATAATGAACTAGACAAGTCCACCACTGTTACTGTAATTATTTTTATAGCACAATGCCAGTAATGAGTATTAAATAGATGTTGACTACTAGACACCCAAGTTAACACTGTGTTAACTTAAAACGGGCAAAATCGGCATCAATTTAACGGGTAGTGATGAAATTTGTGTTTTATGGATTATATATGTTTTTAATGAGAAAGAAAACACGTCAATTTAAACTAAAATATTATTTTACCAGCCGATTTACACACACAGTGCATGCCGGGATCAGAGCCGAATAACATGCCACAAAATCACTAGGTCCCATTATATCGGCTGATATCAACAAATCTTGACAGCGATTCTGGGTTGATTTTCAGATAATAATAAAGTATACAGAATATTATGAAACATCCTAATTTGATGGATCACATCACTAGCACTCTGGATTTAGAGCGATTTGAATTTACAGTACGTAGCGTGTAAAGTCAAAAAGGACTGACTTAGTGATGTGCTCCCTTAAAATTAAAGCGTTCCCAAATGTATGTCTTTGTTGTTTAGGGATGGCATCCAGATTCGTACGGATTGAAAACCGTAGATCGGAGAGGGTAAACGCACTTGGATAAACGGACAGTTTTGTGTAGATAAACGGAATGCGGTTAAATAATGACCAATCAATATGTGTTTAGCCATGCTTAGCGAACGCATTAAACAACTCCTGTGAACAGACAGCTAGTGCGTTTACCCTCTCCGATCTACGGTTTTCAATCTGTACGAAACTAGATGCCATCCCTTAGATAAATGAAAATATTTAATTAATTGTGACACCAAGATAGAGGTTACAGTGAGGAATAAGAATGGTAGGGTATTCTAAATCTTAGCCTAATGGATATAAAAAATAAAATATAGTTTTGCGCCGCCCGTCAAGTCAACTCCAATACACCCGTATAAATTGATGGCAATAGGCTGATAAACCCGTGAAATGCATATTAACATTCTGCAAAAATATGATATTACACACCCAAAATTATTTATTTTAACTCTAGAGGCAAGTTCCCCTTTATAAATAAAAATAAAAACAACAATAAACGTAGCTGAACCTCAAATACATCATTTTATGTCTCAAACTAGGTATTATGTTGCCTCTAGATTTAGGCTGTTAGCAGCCAGTCCCCACTGGTGCGGTATATTACGTGATGTCCAGACTGCCAAATTCTGCACCTTTCAGCTTAAAAGTGTAATGGAGTTAGCCTTGTCGTACAATGGTAGGTTTCCGGAATACAGGGATGGCCTACTATTATAGGACAATGTTAGGACAATATCCGAAATGACCCACACAAATGATGTCTGACTATAGTGGGAAGTCCTACAATTGCGGTAGTATCATAATTGGTGGCAGTATAACCAGAGAGATGATCCTAGTAACACCTCCCCGGTATAACATTGTCCTAGTAATTACATTCAGTAATAGTGGGATTTTCCGGTAAAATGTTAATGCGCCCGTACCGACAAGCTACGCTCAGTCATGGCATGGCGCTTTTCTGTATAACATCCAAAATAACATAAAAAGACATGAATAATAAGAAATATACAGTACAAAGATGAGGAGAGTCACTTCAAACTTGACCAAATAAAAGCCATATTCTTTCTTTTCTATCTACATTGTACCATCACACTCACACACCATTTATCGTACCTGGTAGGCAGTGGCAGCACCAGTATCAAAATTTGGGGAAGGCAAGAATTAATCGGGGGGGGGGGGGGGGGAGAATAAAATGGGGGAGCAAAATGTGTGTGAAGCGCGCAAATACTTTGGCTTTTAACCCTAACCGTCCAAGCTATGTTTTTGTGTGGAAACCGGGGAGGGGGGGGGGGGACAAAGTGAGAATTTTTTACCCAACGAATATTGCTGCAAATCCCCTAGGATTCAACCCCGGACCCTCCAATCACCACGCCGCGTCCCTGACCACTCGGCTAACCTGCCAATGCTTGCCCGGGTAGCGATTTCGAACACACATATCGGCTCGGATGATGACGTCATCAAATCGAATGGTGTAGCATGCATGTGGACAGTGTTTTTTGCTGTAGTGAATCGTAGGTACCAGGAAGGTTAGGGTTAAGGACCACTGAAAATTGTTTTGCGGTAGTGAATTGGAGTTCCAGGAAGGTTTTGGTTAATGTAACAATTGCCTGAAATTAGCTTAATTTGGTCTGAAATGTCTAATTTTAAGCTAAGTTTTAAGTAATTTTGACATTAAAAGTCAACATTTTCTATTGTATGGGGGAAAATGGGGTGGGACTTGAGTTAGGGGGGGTATAGGTCGTGATTGGGAGTGTGTTTATTTAATAAAATGGTTTTAAAAAATGAGCCCTACCTTTCTAGATTACATAGATTTTTATATCTTGGCAACTTTGGGCTTGGTGTGTTTACTATGCACACTTTAGGGATTAGTGCACATACAAACATCAGCATTTAAAATTTAAAACAGATGTACCATTGGTTCAACGTGCTGTCCATAATGCATATATACGCAGATGAGCAACAAAATTTAAAAATTTCATAACTATTGTCTAAAACTTAAAATATTCCAGTCAGTCTACATAACATTTCTATATATTTGTGAATTTGGTACTAAATAGGAGATATATCAGCAAAATTACTTACATCATACTATTTTTGAGAATGTAAAATATATCCTACATCAAATGAACATTCAAATGATTAACACAATGAAATGACACAGCAAACGCATGCAAACAAATTGTAAAGAGGCGGACTGTATCAGCGCCCTCATATCGCTATCTTGTCAGTATGCAGCACATGTTAGACTGTTAGCGGTTATTATTAAGATTGCAGGGAAGTATGACCCTACAGTAATCTACTTCAGGATCACATCACTCTTTGTCTCCAATATCCACAAAATTGAAACGCCGGCTGTGTATTTAATCATTACTAAAAATTAAAACAATCATAACTATTCTTCACACCATGTTCAACAAACAACACCTACTAGTAATGTATTTATAGCATAATACAATTTTAACATACTTATTAACGTTAGTTTATTTAAGTATAAATAAATGATGTTTTGCATAATAGTAAGAAAAAGATTTAGTATGGCCCATCCTGTCTGAAATATAAGTTAACCCGACTTAAAAACAATTGTATTTCACCAGTACACAATACTTTTAAATAAATAATATAGTATATGTGTGTGAGATCAAACAATAAAAAAAAAACACCTTGAAACATTCAGAAGTAAGTCCTACTCTTATATATGTTTACAAAACAGTGTGGCATCTGTCTGAAAAGCCGGAGCCCAGTAAATGAGTATGTTTTGATAATTTAGGGACATCACTGCACTCGCCAGGTAATAATAATATTTATACGCGCAATGCTACAACAGTTGAGCACTTGCATTAATTGTTCTCAATTCTCTCAAAACATGACATAAACATAAATTGGCCCATAATGCTCGTAATGTTAAACATGCATAATTTTGTACTAAAAACGAACTTTTGTCTTTTGCAATTACAGTATACTAAAAAGATGACACCAGCAAACCTGTAACATGGCTTCATCTGACCCCCCTCAACCGTTACCAAGTACAGAGACAGCTTTCTCGGTGCCTAGCCCCAGCACAAGTTTCGCCTCTACATCTAGCACCAGCAGCAGCATACCTAACCAACCCACATCAATAGCTAGTGCTGAGAGTACACCGTCATCAAGTAGACCCAACACACGGGCTAGGACACCTACTACTGTCAATAATAGTGGGGTGACAATGTCAACGAGAGGATCTAGGGCTGCTGCTGCAAATGGGCAGTCAACTGCTGGTAAGTGTCACAACACAAACATGTGTTGTGATCTATCAAAATCAGTCGGAAGTCGGAAATATTGATTTTGAGATATAACCAAATAAAGGATAGAACTTCTTTTCTTTTCTGATGTTTTGAATACCCTTCAATTCTTACACATTAACTCATTCAATCTTTTCCTTCCTAGAGGTGGCTATCTGAAAAGTTCTAGTCAATTCATTGGCAGTTGATCTAAATGAAGCACAGAATCAACCAAAGTAAAAAAGCCTACAAGAGACAACCGCCTTTCATTCATTCATAATATTTATTAATACAATTCAACAATATAAAAAACTCAGAGATACTCAGAGATCAATTTCTGTCTATCCATATCCCCAGTCCATATATTTGTGTGAAAATATCGTTTCTAAATCACACTTTTCCTTTCCAGGCAGCAGCACTCCTACAAGTACATCGGCTGGTATCATTGGTGGAAGATCCAAAGGCAGTGCAGAAAAACTAGCAGCATCATTAAGAGGCTCCTCCCCGTTGATGACTCCACCGATGACAATGAGCACACGGTCATCAAGGAGGCCCTCAAGGTCTAGCTTATCATCGAGTCGTTCATCTTCAGGAGTGCAATCCTCCATGAGCAGCATCGCAAGCAACATCAAGAGACGGAGCTCGTCCCGATCCATAAAGAGGAAGAAGTTTGACGATGAGGTCGTGGAGAGTAGTCTGATCAAGACTAATTTACAGAAGGGGAAGGTGCTGCCTCCCATGTCCACACCGGTGCCGGTGGAAAAGGAGAAGCCAAAGCCTGAGACTAGTTCTGCTGAAAAGAAAAAGGTATTTTTGTGAACTTAGTCACTATTCTTTAATGCATTATGTATAGTGATTTTTGAGCATGGAAGTAGTAGATAGAGGAGGAATAACAATCAGTCACAGTCAATAACTATTCCATACACAAATGCATTGCTGCTAAACTTTGATTGTTAATCCAATCCGATCAAATAAATTTATCCCAGCTTATATCATCACATTCACGTGTGTCCATGTAATAAGTAGTAGGCCTATCTGAAACCAAGAATTTTGTGTTTGACAAGTATTATGGAATTGTGATTATAGTCAAATTCCCTTAGACCAAACCATCATGAACATAGCGTGCATGTGTTATTCAACACGTACTGCATCACCATGTGATTCACTTTCAATTTATTTTGGCAGGCATGCACACATTCATTCTGAAATGGTCCAAGGCATTTTGATTTGAACTGTGATATGTTTTGATGACAATACTAGCTTGTCATGATCAAAACTCACTTAACTAAAATTATGATTTAACTCATGCAAATAGTACTTGATCCACTAGTGGGGAGACTTTATGATTTTCCATTTTCTGGGGTCAGACATTGTAGAAAAGTTAAAGAATCAATCAGAGCTTAGACAAGGTATTCAACAGAGAGGAGGACACTTACTAACTGACTCATGTATAGGAACCAATTTTGTCACAATCTTTTGCCCAAAAAGTATTATCTTGACATCCTATAAAAACAAATTTGTACCCCTAGTCTTCTAGATCATCTTCGTCATCCAAGAGGAAAAAGCTTAAGACGTCACAGCCAGCGACAAAAGACCATGGTAGATGGAAACCTCAGGATGACCTGGCTCTTATTACAGCTGTGCAACAGGTATTGATAACCAAACAGATCAAATCATACAAGTGTTATACTTTGTATCTATACTCTGTATCACCTGTTGGTGAGTGATGCCAGCAAGTAGTTGATTGATTGCATCATAATGATACAATAGGTAACCTCAATGTGATCACTGCACAATCAAAGAAGAATGTCTGTCCTAATATGGACACTTTTTTGTCCTATATATATGAGGATTTTTATCAATGCCCATACAGCTGTTGGATGTAGAGTATGTGGGGCAATACTTCTTCCAAGTTCCAGGGTTGGCTAGAAATGCTAGAAATAGCTAGAAATGCGAACCGGGGTGTTTCAGGATTTCCTGGAATATTTTTGAGCGCTGATCTGAAAACATGAAATAAGAATATTAATAGGTGAAACATTTGTGTAAAAAGTAATTGGAAGCAGGACTTACTCTCCATAGATTCTCCATTTTGTGGCCATGGCCAAATGGCATCCAATTTGTGGAGAGAAGAAAAATAACAATTGTCCTAAATGTCAGAATCAATGCTAAAAGAGGGGAATAAATTAAGTTCAATTGATCAAGAAGTTAATCGGTATGCCACTGCACCACACATATATGGGTGACATCAGCACATATTCTAGTGATTGACCCAACACGAGTAAATGAGGCACAATGAGGTAAATATGAATATTGAGTTATTTATAATTTTGTATCATGATATTGTGTATAAGTTAAGGGCCTTTTTGGTACCACAGTCCAAACCAAAGTTACAGATGATTAAAAATCACTTTTGTCTCAAAACATCAAATATAAAGTGTCAAGTTATGGGCATTTAAAGTTTTGGTTTTGAATCGTCATAGGTGTGTTTTAGCACAGTAATAACTAATATACTGTTGGGCACCAGTTTTATGATTTCAATTATCTGACATTTTCCCGATAGCAATTTGAAAATGTGTTTTCTGCCACTATCTAATGTATCTATTTAATTTAATGTTTCGTAACCCTTTTTAAAAATCTTGTTTCAGACCAATGATTTAGAAGCAGTTTACCAGGGTGTAAAGTTCTCTTGTAGGTTTACATTGAGAGAGGTAGAGGAGAGATGGTATGCCTTACTCTATGATCCTATAGTGTCAAGGTGAGTTTATGTATTAAGAAGAAATTGGACTTGATGCTGGCAGAGGTAGTGGTGCTGCCTTGAGTTTGGGGGTCTCTGAACCATTACAAATCAAATTGGACTCAGATTCAGTTTATTTTTTGCCTGTCAGGATGCAACAAAAATGACTGCCCTATGATTAAGGTAGGGAATGGTGCATTAAGAATTGTACTTAGCTGTTCATTACAGACCCCTTATTTGTGGTTATTTCATGAGCTAAGAGGTCTTGTTAGACCCCTTTGTTTATAATCTAACTGCTTCCCCAGAACACTCTGCAGAGGGGCTGCAATATCATGTTGTCATATCATTTGTATTGCTGATATTTTAATCTTAAAAATGAATAATGATATTACCACATGCTATAAGATTACTAGTGCTTGTTATTCCTCAACATGTTATGATTTGCGCCTGTTCCGTATTAATTGTGTTATCGTTTCATTTCCAGTGAAGTAGGAACTTTTCTTGGTTTTGAGAAAGCAGGCCTCACATAAACGAAAACAAAAAGCATATCATATACTCACAAACTAATATACTCACAAGCTTACACTGTGAAACAATCTGAATTAATCAGTTCCTTGATAAGTTTAACTTTCATTCATTGGCCAGTCAAATGGCAGTTTATCCTTGGTGTAAGACAGCACAGAATTAACCTAGCACAAAATCGTCTATTGATGGATTAAAGGATTATACAGCTTTATTCAGTAATGGGGTCTTGAAACTAGTCTAACTTATGAATGCTCTACACCAAGGATATATCAAAATGGTGGACTGCTTCTTCAAATCTAGGGATATTTCAATTGGTACCACCATTCCTAATTGGTTTTCTACGGACAGAACATATAATTTCAATCCTACATTTGTATTCCTTTGTTTTGACAGGATGTCCCAGCAATCCATGAGAACTATGCATCCAGATGTAAAGAACTGTGTACTTAGCAAAGCAGTATTTAGTGAAGAAGAAGAGAAAGTATTAGGGACAGTACTTTCGGTATGTATCACAGTGGTAAAATGTCAACGTTTGAGGTGATGCAACCTCAGAATAAGCACTAAAAAAGAAGAAAAAATCCTGTTCTAAGGGCAAACAGACTATTCAGATTGGGTCAGGTTTTTTTTTTTTTTCATTCTCTCTTTTTTTCCCTCCAAAATGCCCATAAAAAATCACAAATATCTGCAAAAATGTTGCTGTATTTTGACAAGGCAAAAAAATTGGGTCGGTATTCATTTGCATGTGAACATTTTTTCACCGATTTCTAAAAAAAATGGGTCGGTTGGGCCATAGAACAGGGTTTCCTATTTTCGATGCCTAAGCAAAGTATTGTCGCAAAGTAATGTAGTGAGAATAGGTCATCAAACACTATTGCTTGACAAACCTTTCAACTGTGTAATATTGGAACTGATCGCATCAGTATTGTAACCGACCTTTCTCTATATGCAATCTGGTACGAAGGAAAGTGGTTTGGTAGTGTTGGCTCTTCATACCAGATCTTATTCTGTATATACTGTTTACTTCAAGAGACTAAGACTAATTAGAGGCAGACTCAGTTGCCACATTTACAATCATTGATAATCAACTGTTATTGATTAGAATTATTTCGTTTCATTTACAAATAATCATTTACAAAGCTCTATTCGGGACTAGGCGACCGTGTAGGCCTGATGCCTACATCGCACCCCAGTCCCGGCAGACAAAATTTATAGGCACGTCTGTCCGCCTTGATACTTTATCAAGATCTCTTTAACTTCTTCGGTCATCCAAAACAATAACAAACTTGATAGATTCTAATAGCATATGATATTGATAGGATGATTATCACGCATACATGACGTTGAGGCTAGGAGGAAATCTCCTCCCAAAGCACGCTCGCACACAGGAGGGAATCTCCTCCCAACGCAAATCAGCGCTGCCAGGCCTAAGAGATAATCAAACAACCCTAGCACCAAGATAAATACAAAATTACGAATTACAATGTAACAGTAGGTTTGTTACAGTATTTATCTGACAACTGCGATGGTGACAACAATTTTGACCAATTTAGGGCCTCCAAGTTCACTTATTAGCCTCTTGTTTTTACTGATAATTCCACACAAAACTGCATGATATGCACATTTGTGTGCCCATATGTTGTTTCATTTTGTAGTAGGGGCTAGAAATTGCGATGGGACATGTTTTCAGGCGATGTAGGATGGATTATATAACGGAAGGATAATAGTGAAACAATCACCTATTTTACTTTATTCATTTACATATCAACCTGCAACAATAGCATTATCTAATGGTACTAATTTTTATAAAAACAAAAACCTAAGATATGTGTCAATTAATAGAAATCAAGCTTAATCAATTGTTGAGCCACGTCAGAGGTCAAGAGTATGAATCAAGATTGTGTATCTTTGTTGGATTTTGGGTAATTGATTAAATTTTGTAATCTTAGCGATTGCTAAAAAGCTGCAAATGTGATACAATAAGAATAGACATTGGACGATGCACTCATGTAGTTGTCAGACAAGAACACATAACATCTTTTTCATTGTCATTTCTTTCCTTTCAGACAAGTCAACCAACATTAGAAAGTTTTCAGAATGTAATCAACAAGAATGCAACTGTATTTCACCCTGCAAGGACTGCCAAAGTAATGCAAACACATTGGTTAACAATGAAGCAGTACCATCTACTCCCAGACCAATCAGGTAAAGATGTCTTGTTAAATCTTCTAAAAAGCAGTGGTGTCTCTTATATATATATAGTTTATGTCATATAAAGTTGAGTAATGATAAATGTCACACATATTTCAGTTCTGGATTTTTATACACCAAACTCATGCTTTTATATAGTTTCTTATGTAATAGACTTTAGGGTCACTTTTCTCTGCGCAGTAAAAAAATCTGAAAAAAGTGCTCGAATGGGTTAGGGTTAATGAGAATTTTTTTCTTCCAAAATTTTGTAATTTTTGGTTTTATATCCCTAACCCTGCCAAATCCAACAGAATCCAATGAGCAAATCTCTATGTTCCACCTGGCGTGCAAGTTTTTCGAGGACAAAATTGACCCAGGCTATATACTTGGTGGAGTATATTCTGCCATAGCCTTGACACCTGTGGTGTAGTGGGGAATCCTAAACCGCTGGTGCTGGAGGTCCATGGTTCAAATCCGGGGTGGGGGTCGCCGCGGTGACTTTTGGGGTCACTTTTCTCTGCGTGGAATTATTTTGTTGAAAAAAGGGCCCGAATGGGTTAGGGTTAAGGGTCCAGAAAAATTCAATTGGACTCCTGACATTTTTGAGCCAGCGCTACCCCTATATAGAGGTAGATAACTGTTTGTCAGTGCTAAAGTGCAAGAATTTGGGTGACAACTTTAATGTGACATATTTGTTGTTTCCTGTTTCCTACAGTTCAACCCATGCCTAGGGGAGATCATGTGCTCAACTTTTCTGATGCAGAAGACATGATGGATGATTCACATTTACAGTAAGTTGCTTTGATCTGTGAATATCTTGTACAGGGGAGGCATTGGGGCACTTGCATATAGAGATTCAAATAGTAATTCTTTATTAATTATTGACAATGTTATCACACAATTTCATCCTAATCTGATATGAAAAGTTCATTATACTTATCCAGTGTAAGGTAATCATGTGTACCGTTCGGATACATTTGTATCTTTTGTCAACACTTTTGGTAGTGTTGATCTTGACAACCCACAACGGTTTTCCAGTCTTGGAGTTGCTTCCATATCGGATTCTAATTAACGATCCTTATGAAGCTATTTGGTAAATTTCATCCTAAGTTAAAAAGATTTCAATGGAATGCAATAATAAGTTAATGTACATACAAAGTTATCATACATCGTTATTTTGGTAAAGTGTGAAGTGTATTTGCAATAACTAATGATCTCTAAATGATGAACTTTCACTCTAACTAATGATCTCGATTATCAGAAATACCCCATTTGTGTGATTTCCTGGAAGCAGAGTCGCAAATGTCCATCTTTCCATGAAGTGCCTCGATATGATACAATGCATTCCCTTAAATACTAGACACATGACTGGAACCTTACATACACTATAACCAAAAACCGCACACATGCTTTTTGGTTTTTAGGAAATGTGCTCTACAGGCCACACCAACCCATTATTTCAGAAATGTTTGATTTATTTAAATTTTCTTTCTTTTCATAATTTGTTGAAATATTCTAAACATTTCACAAATTGTTGAAATTCATCAAAAGGGAAAAACACCCAACCCACGGACCATACCTAAGAGGTTGAACAGGGTTGGTTTTTTCGTTGCCTTATAGTAACAGTTGTGACTAATTAAATATTGTTTATAATTATTCATATTTATTTATTCTTTCAGCGATGCCAAGGATGATATTCTAGAGCAAGGTAAGTAAATGCAAAGCAATATTATTTTTCAAGGTACCCGGGTACCATTGTATCTACACATCAACACCAGAAAGTAATACATCATAACATGTATAGCAAATATTGATACATGTATTGCAGTTACATTTATATGCAAAGCATATTTTACCATAGGTTGTACTCTTGTTAAGATATTATATTAAACTTTTGATTTTGTATTCAAACATGTCCTGTCAATTTTATTGGTAACATTCAGAATGTCAACTTTTCTGTATTGCTTGTTTTAGAATTAGCCCAATTTGACAGACGACAAAAGCGTGAGATCCGACACCTTGAGAATGAAATACCTAAATGGCAGGTGATGGTAGACAGTGTTACAGGTAAGCTTGGTTTAGTAAGATGGACCAAATACAAATGATTTGGACTGACCATAACAATTTGGAGGATTTGTAAAAGAGTAATTGAGTCCAAAAATGTTGACATTGTAAATTGCAAATATTTCTTTTCACTAGAAATTCTCTCACACTATTCCTAGAGAAGTGTCATTAGATGATTTTGGTGCATTTTCGGCATGTTTTACCAACAACTGATTTTGTTACTTTTTTCCGAAAAATGTTGTGCCACAAATGGATTCTCCACCCATTTCCTTTCCAAAAATGTATACTTTTATATCCATCACATATTTCAAAATTACAGCTCTTGATACATTTCATATTTTTAGGGTTAAGTAAAATAATAAAAGTGGTCAAATAGGCTTTACATGTTATTTAGAGGCCATTTTGATTATCCATTACCCATCTTTTGACGTATAATTAAATAAGATTAAAAACATCTTTCCCCTTGCCAGGTCCTCCTCATGAGAGAGGTCTGGTGGACAACCAAACTCATTTGTAGGCAATATGGTCACTTATGACTGAGCTGCACCAGAAATACATTACTTAATTCTAACTTGACATATTCTTACAGGTATAAGTCCCCCTGATTTTGACAACCAAACATTGGCAGTATTACGTGGCAGGTTGGTCCGCTATCTTATGAGGTCTCGTGAGGTAAGAAATAGCTTCTATTCGTTCAGTCGTGTCAGTGGAAATATTTGGGGGAAAGCAGCATCTTTAGTGACATTGATTTGTCATCAAGTACTGCACAAGTGGTAATTTTCATGCGATGAATTGTTCACGCTTTGCCGATTTTGAACCTTTTGCTTGTTTTTAAATTTGCAATTTGAAAGACTTATAAAGAAAAGAAACATATTTGCGTGTTTTTTTAGCGGTAGCTGTATAAAGCCCAAAAAGCGCAAAAATATCCACTATCCACATTTACAGGAGCTTCCCCTCTAGAAGAATGGAATGTTATTGGAAAGCTTTGTAATGGATAAGTACCATCATGCGGAAATAGCAAAATGATTTTAAGAAACTCATCTGTTTGTTGATGAAATTAAAGTTGAGTCAAGTACTCTGAGTGCACACCGCCGGATGACATGACCAAAAGCAACATTGCAAGGGGCAGTATAAAAGCTTTGCATCTCTGAGATCTATACTCTCTTTGGCCATCTCGAGACAGTGACGTAACTGAACAGGCGCAGCTTTTACGCACGCGTGTGTATCTTCCGCCTTTCAACGCTCGTGTTTGTACGCCAGCGCCGCGAGTATGCGCGCGCGTTATGTGTTGCAATTAGTAGAATACGCAGTTACGTCACTGTCTCGAGATGGCCAAACAGAGTATAGTTCCATTTTAAACACTATAACATTATATTTATGCAATAGTAAATGTAGATATTTCAATAAACATGTACATATCTTTTACCCTTATCCTGAACTGTTTTCCTTACAACAACTCTACGATCAATGTTCATTTGCTTAAAATGTAAAATTGGTATTTAAACACATCTTCATCAACATTAATCACGGAAAGTGTCACATGAGTGACATTAATATTAGCAGAGATATTATCATTAAGATATAGACATATTTAGGGACCCTAGTAAAATGGATGACCCACCAGAATATTTTGTGTGGGAACTGGCCACGACCAGATAATTTTTGGCTATGGATGAAGAGATTTTAATCAATACCATGCAAATGGACATCTAAACAGCCGCTGTATGTAGGAGATTTGGGAATTGTCATTTGTATTTCGGACTAATTCATCATGTCGGCCTCTAATTACTAGGCTTGTATGAAGGTATTGTGGCATCCAAGGTCATGTCTTGAGCTTACTGTCCTAATTTGTTTAGTTTACTTTATCCTATGATACCCTTATACTGAGTATAAGTAATAAACCGACCAACAAGTATACCGCATGATTCAAATTATTTACAACTGTCAACAAATTTTCCACAATGATCTTTAAAAACGTGTTTGAAAAATATTGAAAATATAAAATCAACAGAAGCTAGTGTATCTGATTTTAACACCCATTTTATATACTTGCCTCCTACTTATTCTGTTAATTTCATCTAGATTTCTTTATTTTGCTTCTGTATGGCATAACATTATTAAAAATCGGTTAAAAATTATTCCACAAAAATGTTGTTCAAAACTGCAACCATGGGGGGGGGGGGGGGGGGGGGGGGGTCGGTACTCAGTCTGAATGCAAATATTGTTTTGATAACATCACAAACAGTCAATTGAGACTATCAGTTTTTGAGTACAGGGTTCAGGCAGCTAAAGCTTCCCTTGCAAAATAAACCCGTCTTACCGTTGTCGATTCAAGATAAACAGCTCCAAAACCTTATTGAACCCCTAATTACAAATAATTCTAATAAAAGTGTTCTGTGAACATGGAAAATGGCCAAGACTGAATTTGACATGTCCGAGTAGATTAGCCATAACGGAAGCTCCAAAATGGATAGAAACAAATTATTATGATACATTAAAGATTGCTGAACATGATTATTAGTATTTTGCGAACAATTTTTATATTTTTCATGGCCAAATAAAATCATATTTCACATGGGACGAACTATCATGTGTTGCAATTGCTCCATTCAGACATCTAGCCTTTAAAAAGCATTGTCTGTTTAATGACCCTTAAAACATTGAAAACCTGTGTAAGTCTCTTCAAACTTATGAGTTTGGGTAGCTATTTAATACTGGGTCCTTCGAAACCAGTTATTAAGTTTGATGTCTGTTTGATCATGGCTTTCACGCCGGGAAAACGCCAGGTATTACTTGCTCACGAATGAAATGGTTGTAAATTGACTAAGGGTAACGGGCCATGTATGAACTTGTGGTGAAAAACGAGAGTATTGTGCATGCCTGGTATTGTGTATTATTGCACCCGAGGCATCATATAAAAGAAACCTTGTTCTATGGGAGAATGAACCTATCAAGTTAGGTTGATCGGTCAGCCTTTTTCCCCTTCTTTTTTCCCTTCAAAATGACACACAAAAATCATGTAAACCTGTTCGAATTGCACCGGTCTTTTTGACAATCATCAATTTGACGCTACTCGTGTCTTTCATTCTTTAGGGACACGAGGCGTTGTGTCTATTGTTATTTCAGTGCCTTCACACGCCGCTGCCACTCAGTTCGGTTTTGGGCGGCATCAACGGCGGCATTAGGTTGTAAGCCTATGGCGCTCAAGTCCTCTTGGAGCTGCGCTTGATATGTACGGCGTAGTGCGCCACCGAGGCGGTACGGTTCAGTTGCCTGGTTTTTGGGGTGCAGGAACATGGCGAGTGGCAGTTCTGGTCTCCGGAGGGCATGGCCTACCAGACGAAGTCTATTACGGGTCAGTGTCAGAGTCGTGGGCTCAATCAGTGCGCGGGCATACAGGTTGTCATTTGAGAGCCGCTCCGGGTAGTGCACGCCAAGACAGTAGCGCATCAGGGCACGATGAGATGCATCAATGCGACTGCCCAATGTTTCTGTAATTGCCAAAGCTTCGCAACTGTACAAGAGGACAGATTCCACGGTAGACTTGAACAGCTGCATTTTGGCGCCGTCGCTGGCTGAACTGTTCCACACAGCTGTGAGTTTTCGTGCTGCAACCCATGCAATCTGTCGCCGTCGTTGGAAAGCACTAATGTTCTCTGCCACATTGCATCCCAAATAGCAGAAGTCGTCGCATACCGCAAGGGTGACACCTGATGTGGTATGAATGTCCGTGTGTGGAGTGTCGCCAACAAACATGACCTTGGTTTTAGAGGCGTTTAGACGAAGGCCGACCTTTGCTGATGCTGTCTCGAAACGGTGCAATTGGCGCTGGGCAGCCTCTCCGTTGTCGGACATCAGTGCAGCGTCATCTGCATATGCAAGAGCAGGGATTCTGACGGCAATATGACGTGCGGACATGCGCCTTCTCACAGTGTAACTGTCCTCAGTGGTGAGCGATGTACGCATGATGTAGTCCATGACTATCACAAATAAGTACGGTGCCAGCGTATCGCCCTGTAGTACTCCCGAAGTTGTGTCAAACTCATCGGTGCAACCAGATGATGTACGAACGCACGCAGCGGTATCAGTGTATAGGGACATAATGGCGTTGATGAAAGTCACAGGAGTGTCGTATAAAGCCAAAATGTCTTTTAGGGCCTTTCGATCAAACAAACTTTTTTTGACAAACTGAAACAAATTATGGGTAGGCAGTCATTTGCAGAATTTCCCTCTGGCGATTTCTCAAAAAAATGGGTTGGTCGGGCCCATAGAACAGGGTTTTTTCCTGTCGCCTAATGGTAAACTGCGGGGCAAAAACATGAAGCCAAAGTCATTATGTAACCTAACAAATGAGTTTTCACACCTGTGGTGAACAACCATGACTTTCAATAGATTATCACTACGGCTTTTATTTCTAAAGAGGTGAAGTAGTACTCTTTTGTTGGTGGTTGATGTTTACAATAGGACTATAAATAGTTATATTATAGTAGATTCCAAGACTTGGGCCAGTTTATCATATCTTGAAATTCATGGGGAGGCAGTGATTTGAAATCTTAATCTGATCATTGACACAGAATGGTTTCTGTGTTTCCTTGTGTCTTGAATCACATCGAATAGATTATTTCATATCCAGAATAGTGACAAAGTTTTCTCATGCCATTATCCAAATTGATTTTATTCATAATTTAAACCCCATCTTACAAGAAGGATTTGAAATGATGATAATAATAATAATAATAAAGACATTTTTGAGCGCCTAACAAGAGATAAATTCTCTAGGCGCTTTACAAAATCATCAAAACTGACTGCAGATGAACCAAAAACATAGGAGCGAAACAACAACAGATTTGGTCACTGCAGTCAACTATGATTAACATGATAAAATCAAATGGTCTTAAGCTACACAATATACACATTATACACAATATTAAAAACATGAGAAATGATTAAAAATTACAGTCCCGCTGTACAAAAATCACAAAGCAAGTTCATACAAAAATGTTAATCAGTACATCTGAAGAAATAAGTCTTTAAAGCTTTCTTGAAAGCAACAAGTGATTGTATTGCACGAATGTCAGCAGGCAAGGAATTCCAGATGGTTGGTGCAGCTAGATTGTGTTACTTGATGATCAATATGTGTGACTTGATGAGATGGCACATTTAAATTTGCGGAGTTGTTTTTGTGCATGTGGATGAACGCATGATATTTTGGGGTTGCTTCAACACTTTTAAGTCCATTATATCGCAGCGAAACTAAAAGCATCTAAACTATGCCGATATCATCAAGGAGTATATATAATAGGAGGAGATGCTAGCTAATGTGCATATGGATTTCATTAATTTGTATTGAGAAACGCCCACATTCAAGATGAGGGGACTTTCGTTTGTTCTCTGGCTACAAAGTGGTTGCGGATCGTATCAAGCATGGGGAACTGTTAACTGTGAGCTCTGCATCAACGTGTCAGTTGGAAACCAGTTTATATAAAAGCAATACTTATGAATGTGGTACTTCTGAGATTCAAATCACGTGTCTCATGCGTTAGAGGCGCCCAACGCAACCACCGGGCTATCGTGTTGGTGGTATTAGTGAACTCGTTTTAAAAGATGTGGAGTTAGTATACGAAACTTCAATGGAAAGTCTTTCAACATTTGTTTAAACATCGGCTCATTTGATCATTAAGCACAGTCCGCAAGAAAGTTTTTCCTTCTAAAACCAAGAATTCATTTACCAACAATATTTTCCCATTTTCATGTAGTCGGTTTTGGTTTACTTGCGCATGATTGTGAAAATCCGCCCTACCCTAATATTGGAGAGGGGTTTGGATTCAAGTGGACTTTCAACATAATTGGCAGGTTTTAACATCAATCATACTGTGTGCAATAAATGAAGAGGGATTACCCTTTTCCTTCATAGCTGATAACGTCACTTTGCCAATTCGTAAAACAATTAACTGTTTTCGTAATTGATTAGGCTAATGATATAGGCCCAAGTGAACACCTTAAATCCTGTCATACAGTGCACTATAACATTCACGCAAATATTGTGTTACAGTCCTATGATAAGCATGAATACAACCATGATGCTGTGACACTTACCAGGCTCTATCAAATATAACACGACCCAGTCAGGTTTGATTCAAAATCAAAATTCCTAAACACCGCGAAACCTGAAAACCGCTCTAGTTACATGTAAATTGATATTTAGCAATGCTTCAAGCTGTCTTTGAACTTAGAATTGTCCATACTTTATTTAAGGAGTTTCTTATGTTATTGTCTTCTTTAACAGATCACACTAGGTCGGGCCACGAAAGACAACAACATCGACGTGGACCTGTCTCTTGAAGGGCCAGCATGGAAGGTGTCACGTAAACAAGGGGTGATCAAACTGAGGAATAGCGGGGACTTTTACGTAGCTAACGAAGGCAAGAGGGCCATTCACATAGACGGCAAACCAGTTCTCAAAGGACAGAAGACTAAGCTGAATAATAATTCGGTGGTTGAGGTGAGTCTCGTCAATCTGAAGATTCATTGATCGTTTCATTGCATAACTGGTTAATATGGATTGAAATAGCAAGAGATGTACATCAACATTTAAAACCTAATACTGTAAAACCAGAAATGTTTGCGAATTTAAAATTTCACCAATCGTCAATACTGGCTGCGAATGTAAACTTTGGAGTTACATTGTGTAACTTTGCAATGTGCTGCTTCAAGGTAGATTGAAAATATTCGCTGCATGACATTTTCGCAATAAGTGCTCCTCACAAAATTAGTGGAATTTAAATACACACAGAATTTAAATACACATGAACATTTTTGGTATTACAATATATGACACATAATAAACATTTAAATAGCAAATTTAGATACATTATTATTGGGAAAGGAAATGTTGCACTTTTGCCTCAGTACACGTGCCCTGCTCTTAGAAACATTGTAGAAACATTAAAATTATAACATTTGGGACCATCAGGGGCTGGGCAATTTCCATATTGGGTAGTTTATGTCTTTAATTAATAGCATTTAATTTGTTATGTTCATATTCCAATATTCTTTCCTTCTTGCAGATTGCTGGATTAAGATTCATATTCCTCATCAATCAAGACCTGATCAATGTTATACGGGCAGAAGCAGCTAAAATGGGAGTCTGATGTATGTCTAGAAACAGTACATCAATGGGAGTCTGATGCATGTCTAGAAACAGTACATCAATGGGAGTCTGATGCATGGCAGGGTAATGTCTAGAAACAGTACATCAATGTCATGTGGGCTGAAGCAGCACATAAAGGGGGATCTATCTGATTATGGACTCTGTAATGTCCAGAAACATTACACCACATCAATTTATTTCCCTCTAAAAAATGCTGATGTGACAGCATCAAGGCAGAGACACAGTGTTTTCACAGGATAAAGCTACCAGAAAGCCATGTTTTCACAAATTGTGTTTCTTGTGGGCACAATACTCTCTCTGAACAGTCACTTTTGGGCTACTTAACCCAAGTTTCAGCATTGCCTAAATGGCTTAGATGAGGGGTTTCATTTATGGAGAGAGACCATCTACAAGAGCACAGTGCTATAATATTGAAGTCAGATAGCTCAAACCAGTCTTGACCAGGACAGTTGAGAGCCGGTCCTGGTCCAGAGTTAGATGATAATTTGGGCTTCTTTTTGTATCAAAATGAAATCATGCAGAATGAAATTATGTATGTTTTAACATTAACATGGTCTTTTAAATTGTAATACTACTGATTTTTGTGTCCCAAAATATGAAATTTATAGTTCAAATAGATTCCTTTCTTTGTTTTGTGTGGCCTCAAGAACCCTAGACCTGAATATCAACACTTCCCAAATCCAATGTAAGTGTTACCAGTCTTGACACTGTTTTTGCCTAACAAGTCTAGTTTTTTTTCCATTTTATTCAATCAAAATGAAACTGTATGCATGGGATTTTTGAAAGAAATTTGTCTTCATTCAATGTGTTAGAGATATACCTGTTTCTAATCTCTACAATTCATTGAGACATGTATGTGGTTCAGATAATCTGGGTCAAATATTTTTCTTGGAACAGGTGTTTATAAGAAGGGTAATATCTAATACAAAAGTGTGCATGATCCAATTTATTTCACCTGCTGTTTTCTAGTCGACATGTGCATCAGAAATAGTCTTATCCTAAAATATGGTTCTAATAATAGAATGAAAATTCAAGTTAATTTCCCCTTTAAACAGCCATATGCCACATTTGGGGATAGTGCACTTTCTTTTGCTTAAATGATATGTAAAGGACCTGGGGTGCTCAGTGGTCATTACAAGAGGGGTATCAGGCACAACTAAACACTTTCAAAAAGCACCCTAAATAAGTAATTGCATTAAATGTTAAAACGCACCCCTAAACAAGTATGGAGAGTATTTTACATATCCTAAGCAAGTAGTACCAGTATTTCCAATACCCTAAACAAGTAGTGAACCTGTTTTGATACCCTAAACAAGTAGTCGAAATAGTGTGATACCCTAAGCAAGTAATGTGTATAGTTTAAACCTTTATTAAGTATGACACATTTCAAACCTCCTTCCCTATAGTAAAAGTATTATGAAACAAAGATGAGCTGATCTAGATCCCATATGCGATGGATAGAAATTGAGAAATGTCCTGCCTGTAATCGCGGCTATTTCTTCTGTACAGAAAATATATGGACCCTACGAAAAGTATACCCTTTTTCTTAAGTTTGCATGAATTATTATTGATACCCTATTCACGTTACATACGTAACGTGCCCCGGCTTGAAAAACTACTCTAATTACGTGATTTCTTTTTGGACGCGCCTGATGCCCTACTTGTAATGACCACTGAGCACCCCATGGTAAAGGAAACATATTTTCAATCAAGCCTAACGTTTCTCAGGGCAGATAGGCTTTCTTCTGGTGCCAAAATCGCAATGGGAAAATGCAGATTGGATAGTGTCACACGGCCATTACCAACTTTAGTTATCAATGTTGAAGAGTATCTATCTTTGTTTATCATGTAAAGTGGACTTCCCTGCTGTTGACTGGTACAATTCAATATCACGTAACGAAACAGAAGCAAAGAATTTAATGTTTACATTAAAGTTACACAAGATGGAAGTGTAATAATGATGATGGCTTTTTATTACACTGCACTTGATGACAATACAAGTAATTGTTATACATTGTACATCTGAATATATGTAAATAAAGAACACTTTGTGATACATAAGCTTCAACTGTTTGTACTACTTTTTAGTATTTCTTATTTGTTTGTACTTTCCAACCTCGGTTATCCACCATAGTATGAAGGCCATTATGTCTGTAGTACTGCTAGTGCTTAAATAATACATTGTCACTGTAATTACCCCTCATTCAGTACTTTTTTGTTGTCCTAATTTTAGCCCATCAGATAATCACACGAATGTGCTTATCCAGAATTTTCACTTATCCGGCCATTGCTTTTCTTGGTACCATCATGTCTGGATAATCGAGGTTGGAGTGTACTAAAGTAAATAGTTTTGGCACTCTTTACTTAAAGATTCATTTCTCTGGTTCAGGCGAACCTGTTCTATGGGCAAACAGACCTAAGTTGGGACAGTCGGGCGGGCTTTTTTATCTGTAAAGATTGTGCCATTTTTTGACAAGCTAAACATTCTTTTTTGGGTTTTTTGTCACCTAATCTCACATTTTGAATATTATTCTTTCATTTGATAAGCTTTAAACTAATGTTAATTAAAGGTAGATGTTCTGATTGCTGGCCTGATTTTCAACTTGATGTTTTCTATTTACGTGAACGGTCATCCTTAAAATTGTCGCATTCCAATGTTTGAGTTGCATAACTCAAATGGTTCTATTTTTAGAAGCACAAGGTCACAAGAATTTTGCCCATTGAGTAGTACACAAACTGGTGGGTGGTTAACCACCTTTGCAGTTAGTAATTCACCATTTTAGCCTATAATTTATAAGTGGAACATTTCTGGCTTTACAGAAATAATGAGAAAAATATGGGGATTCTTCTGATATCAAAATATCTTGATGTGGAAAACAAATCATTGCCAAAAAAAGTGATCAGAACATAAACCTTTAACAGCAAACAAGAACACAAATGAGTACGAGTAACTATTTTCTTATTTAACAACTGGTGAATGGAAAACATCTATCGAAATGATGCTAGAACAAGTACATATGGAATAAACTGTAGCAACATTGAACTAAGATTTGTATCAAGATTAGATTGTGTGTTGCAGTCAGCAGTTGCACCTAACAAACACGCACACAAATTTAGGGTCTTCGGCTAGGATTTAGGAATCAACCCTCATTTTGAGGATACTCTCTGTTCCAATGACATGATTCTGTACCTTACTATAATTCAGTCAGTTCCAAATTAGCGAGAAATATGCGTGCAAAGCGAATACATGCTAATTTGCATAGGCAATCATCACACATACAATTCACAATGCTCCAGTTGCGCTATGCGAGCGTTTTGCGGGCCCTTGCTCTCAAGTAGGTTCACCAAATTTGAACTGACTATAACATAACTAGGATTCAAAAGATTTGCCATTTGTGGGGGAGTGGGTTAAAATATGTTCCTTTCAATCTCTTGACCTATTATATCAAGTCACTAAACATTGTCATCTGTGAAAAGCATTAACTTTGCCTGGCGAAAAGGTAGCATGCATGTCTAAATGGGCTTGTGAACATAGACTAGAAAATACTCTGGTTGCAGTCTAAGCTGGGTATGAATTATATATTATATGTCTGATACTTTCCAGATATTGAGAGAATACTGCAATTAAATTGTCCAACCAGTTTGTGCTAAAGCACACACCTATCAAATTTCTCTATCCCAAGTTTGTTATCATGCTATTTTATTAGTATAGAGAAACGTCTCACAATGGCCTGCCTACCTAGTCAAACTTTCAAGGGGTATTGAGAGATTGCTTAGAAAAATGAAATTTGGAAAAAATGAATTGTTTCAATAGATATGGTATGTAGGAAGCCTGAAGTGCAATAATTTATGGGGAAATAGTTGAATTTAAATAGTTGAATTTAATTGAAGCAATTTATGTGACGAGTGGTGCTGATAATTTCGATGCGACTTCGAAATGACCAAATCATGACATTTTACACAATAGACAGCAAATTAAGGTTAACGGTTTCAGATGTTAGATAGTATAGATGGGGTGACTGCAATGTTTATCAACAAACGCAACTGGCGATGGGACTGGACTGTTGATACATGCACTTAAGGGAACAGCATATGACCACAAAACTGTCCACTATGCCTTATTGCCCTTTATAATGCTTTGGCGCAAGTTTTAAAAGCATTGGTCCTAAACAAAACAGGATGCGCGTGCAAACTGCTGGACAAAGAACAATGGCAACTGCCGACCAAATGCCCGGTGTCACGTCACCTGTCACCCCATCTATTAAGTATTACGTAGGCGCAAAAAACCTGATTTCCAGGAAAATTGAAGGCGCACTCCTATATGTATCTCTAAATGCCCCTTTAAATACAATACCTTACTATGTACATTTTCTATTCACCATAGAAGTATGGAAGAGACAGTTTGAAAAAAGGTTGTTGACAGCGCAAGGGCCAGGTTTTTGTCAGTTTATCATATTGTATGCCATTGTTTGTCTAATGGTGTGAATAGTGCACAACTGGAATACAGTTTTATTTGCGTTAATAATGGAATCCACTCAAGGGACTCATACCATATCACCTGGAATAATCTTGACCCTTTGAAAATGTCTAATGAATTAAATGAAGATTTCTTTAGAAGAACAAGAAAAACATTATAATGAACCACTGTTGAAATTGTTTTACATTTCAAACAATGAGGTTCTGGTTGTAGTAGAATGTTCAAGGACAATCCCTGTGTATGAAGGTACAGGACGTGTCAAAGTCAAAAAAAGTGACCCATTCAGAAACATGATATTGTTGGCCATAAAAAAAAATAAAAAAATCTTTTTTACATGAAACAGTATTAAAGGTAGATGTTCCGATTGCTGGCCCAATTTTGAACTTGATGTTTTCTATTTTACATGAAAGGTCATCCTTAAAATGATCGCATTAAAGTTTGAGTTGCATAACGCCAATCGTTCTATATTTAGAAGCACAAGGTCAAAAGACATTTGCAAATTGAGTAGTACACTAACTGGTTGGTGGTTAACCACCTTTGGCAGTAATTCGCAACATTTTAGCCTATCATTTCCAAATGAAACATTTCTGGCCCCTAAGATTTTACATATATAATGAGAAAAATATGGGGATTCTTCTGATATCAAAATATCATGATGCGCAAAATATATCATAGCCCAAAAAAGTGATCGGAACATATACCTTTAAAAATGTCAACAATCTTTTTTCTATCCATTTTGGAGCTTCCGTTGTCAAATTATGGCAAATCTACTCAGGCATGTCAAATTCGGCTTTGGCCACTTTTCATGTGCAGAATACTCGCTTATCAGAATCGTCATTCAGTGTGTAATCATAATCAATAAAATCAAGAATAATCTACCTACTACATGTTGATATTTAGTTCATTTTGAGCAGAAAAAATATTTTCATCCATATTATCCATGAATATTTGAATATTAGATGTATTTTACACAATACATTGATGTATCCTATAAACCTAGGACTGAATCTTGAAGGCAGTTAGTTGAAAATCCAATTCCTGTCCAAAAGGGGCCATAGTGGGATTTGCACTCTTGTTACTGAATTGATCACATCTAGGCTGCGAAGGTGTGAAATTTAATGGGATAAAGTGTATGATAGAGGAGTATAAGGCTTACCAAAAGACTCTTTTTCTGAAAACAAAAACATGGGATGTACTTTTTATCCCCCTGGTTTGTAGGGGATTTTGTCATGTCAATGTGCGTATGTGGGGTGTATGTGTGGGGGGGGGGACGGATTGACTTCAAACCTTCAGCGATAGGTAGGCCATGGTAAAAAAAGCAGCGGCTTTTTTGGGTCTAATTTGCATAGGTCATCTGAGGTCAAAGGTCATCCAGGGGTCAAATCGTAAAAGTTGCCCGATTGACTTGGAGAAAAGAAACATGAACACCGGGTGAACATGTCTAAAATAAATTAGAGGTCAACGGTCATTAGAGGTCAGAGGTCATCCAAGGTCAAAGGTCAACAAGGGGTTAAATTGTGCAATGAATACCGGGGGAACATGTCAAACAATATTTAGATGTCATCCGAGGTCAAAGGTCATCCAGAGTTCAAATCGTGAATGTTGCCCGATTGATGTTAAACTTGGAGAAAAGAAACATGAACATTGGGTGAACATGTCTAATATAAATTAGAGGTCATTAGAGGCCATCCAAGGCCAAAGGTCAACAAGAGGTTAAATCGTGCAACGAACACCGGGGGAACATGTCAACAAATAAGTAGAGGTCATCTGAGGTCAAAGGTCATCCAGAGGTCAAATTGTAAAAGTTGCCCGATTGACCACAAACTTGGAGAAAGGAAACATGAACACCGAGGAACATGACCCCTATGTGACCTTTGACCTCATGTAGTTGATCTCCCAGCCAGGGGGATTCGCAAGTCGTGACTTGCAGTATTTTTATTATTTTTCTCCCTCATGGGACCACTTTTTTGACACACCCTGTATAATTGCAAACTGTGTTTGTGGTTGAATGTTCAAGGACAATCTCAGTGGATGGAGGTATAATTGCAAACTGTGTTCGTGGTTGAATGTACAAGGAGCAATCTCAGTGGATGGAGGTATAATGGCAAACTGTGTTCGTGGTTGAATGTACAAGGAGCAATCTCAGTCGATGGAGGTATAATGGCAAACTGTGTTTGTGGTTGAATGTACAAGGGGCAATCTCTGTGGTTGGAGGTATAATGGCAAACTGTGTTTGTGGTTGAATGTACAAGGAGCAATCTCTGGATGGAGGTATAATGACAAACTGTGTTTGTGGTTGAATGTACAAGGGACAATCTCTGTGGATGGCGGTATAATGGTAAACTGTTTGTTGTTGAATGTACAAGGGTTGATCTCTGTGGATGGAGGATTATTGGCAAACTGTGTTCGTGGTTGAATGTACAAGGGCAATCTCTGTGGATGGAGGTATAATGGCAAACTGTGTTGTGGTTGAATGTACAAGGGCAATCTCTGTGGATGGAGGTATAATGGCAAACTGTGTTGTGGTTGAATGTACAAGGGCAATCTCTGTGGATGGAGGTATAATGGCAAACTGTGTTGTGGTTGAATGTACAAGGGGCAATCTCTGTGGATGGAGGTATAATGGCAAACTCTGTTTGTGGTTGAATGTACAAGGGGCAATCTCTGTGGATGGAGGTATAATGGCAAACTGTGTTGTGGTTGAATATACAAGGGGCAATCTCTGTGGATGGAGGTATAATGGCAAACTGTGTTTGTGGTTGAATGTACAAGGGGCAATCTCAGTGGATGGAGGTATAATGGTAAAATGTGTTTGTGGTTGAATGTACAAGGGTTGATCTCTGAGGATGGAGGATTATTGGCAAACTGTGTTTGTGGTTGAATATACAAGGCGCAATTTCTGTGGATGGAGGTATAATGGTAAACTGTGTTTGTGGTTGAGTGTACAAGGACAATCTCTTTGGATGGAGGTATAAATGGCAAACTGTTTGTTGTTGAATGTACAGGGTGTCCCAAAAGTCTATGCACGACTTTGAAGCTTTGTATTTCACAAAATATAAGTCGTATTGAAAATATGAATACATATTTAGAAAGAGGAGATGTGGGAAATAATGTTGATACCAAACATTGGAGTAACATCTGTTTGTAATGCCACCCTAGAAGTAAAATATGTATTACTGCAAAAATGTAATTTTATACTTCGGAGGAATAAAGTTCATAAATCCATACCTATTGATATTAACAAAAAAACGGGTAGAGTTGGTTACACGGAAAGTGATCCGTCAATTGTAATATTTATAATTTTACATTACAGTGATCCTATCATAATAACAAACTATGTCTGTCCGCTGCTTTAATGTTTTGTTTGATCTGAATCTTGTATGGAAACTTCTTCAAGTCCTTACGCAAAATTCTGTGAACAGTTGATCTTTTAATCTTGATTTCGGCGGAAGGTCGGTGAATAGATCTCTTTGGCTACTGCATGTCTTATGACATCAATGTGACTTGTTGATCTACCAGTCTTTCTACCACATCGATACAAATCATGCACAGTTCCTGTGTTCAAAAATGTATCCACCAACTTCAGAATGGATATTCTTCCTGGTGCGCGTTTCACTTTGAAATGTTTTCTGCATTTTTGTTGAGTAAGTTGAACTGAATTTGATTTAGCGTAGAACCATACAATTTGTATTCGCTTATCTATGCTGCTAACCATCTTGAATGAAGACTTTTGCTGTGCAATGTTGTCTACTACGCCTATTTATGTTATGAGTGACCGAGTTTGGTAATAACATTAATGTTGCAAGGTAAGCAGTGAACTGTGACTAATGCGCAACGTTGCTTTCATACTGTTAATTTATGCGCACCTGATTTTAGCAACAATGTGTGGTACTTGGTATGGGTTGGTCTGGCATATGGCCAAAAACTTTCAACCAGTTTCATAATGTTATGAGTTCACCAATAGGGTTGTGTTTGGTATCAAAATAATTTCCTAAGTCTCGTCTATCAAAATATGGTTAAATTCATACCATATGCTTTATATTTTATGAGATATGACTCTTCAAAAACGTGCATAGACTTTTGGGACACCCTGTACAAGGGCAATCTCTGTGGATGGCGGTATAATGGCAAACTGTGTTTGTGGTTGAATGTACAAGGACAATCTATGGATGGAGGTATAATGGCAAACTGTTTGTGGTTGCATGTACAAGGGGCAATCTCTGTGGATGGCGATATAGTGGCACTCTGTGTTTGTGTTTGAATGTACAAGGACAATCTCTATGGATGGAGGTATAATGGCAAACTGTGTTTGTGGTTGAATGTACAAGGGGCAATCTCAGTGGATTGAGGTATAAATTCAAACTGCGTTGGTGGTTGAATGTACCACGACAATCTCGTGGATGGAGGTATAATGGAAAACTGTTTTTGTGTTTGAATGTACAAGGTGCAATCTCTGTGGATGGCGGTATAATGGCAACTGTGTTTGTGTTTGAATGTACAAGGACAATCTCTGTGGATGGAGGTATAATGGTAAACTGTGTTTGTGGTTGAATGTCCAAGGGGTCATCTCTGTGGATGGAGGTATAATGGCAAACTGTTGTTGAATGTACAAGGACAATCTCTGTAGATGGAGGTATAATGGTAAACTGTGTTTGTGGTTGAATGTACAAGGACAATCTCTGTGGATAGAGGTATAATGGTAAACTGTGTTTGTGGTTGAATGTCCAAGGGGTCATCTCTGTGGATGGAGGTATAATGGCAAACTGTTGTTGAATGTACAAGGACAATCTCTGTAGATGGAGGTATAATGGTGTGTTTGTGGTTGAATGTACACGGACAATCTCTGTGGATGGAGGTATAATGGTAAACTGTGTTTGTGGTTGAATATACAAGGGACAATCTCTGTGGATGGAGGTATAATGGTAAACTGTTTGTTGTTGAATGTTCAAGGGTTGATCTCTGTGGATGGAGGATTATTGGTAAACTGTGTTTGTGGTTGAATGTACAAGGGGCAATCTCTGTGGATGAAGGTATAATGCGGCAAACTGTTTATGGTTGAATATACCAGGACAATCTCTGTGGATGGAGGTATAATGGCAAACTATTTTTGTAGTTGAATGTACCAGGACAAAATTCGGTGGATGGAGGGATAACTGCCCCTTTTACATTAAACCACAAAAACAAAATGCCATTATACCTCCATAGACAGAAATTGCCCCTTGTACATTCAACCACAAACAGTTTGCCATTATTTCCATCCACAGAGATTGTCTTTGTACATCCAACCACGAACAGTTTGCCATTATACCTCCATCTACAGACAGAGATTGCCCCTTGTAAGCTCTTGTACATTCAACCAGAAACACAGTTTACCATTATTCCTCCATTCGCCGAGATTGTCCTTGTACATTCAACTACAAACACAGAGTGCCACTATATCGCCATCCACAGAGATTGCCCCTTGTACATGCAACCACAAACCGAGTTTGCCATTATACCTCCATCGACAGAGATTGTCCTTGTTCAAAAATGGTAAACTGTGTTTGTGGTTGAATATACAAGGGGCAATCTCCGTGGATGGAGGTATAATGGCAAACTCGGTTTGTGGTTGCATTTACTTACAAGGACAATCATAAACAGAGAGGTTGAATGTACAAGGACAATCTCGGTGAATGGAGGTATAATGGTAAACTGTGTTTGGGGTTGAATGTAAAAGGGGCCATCTCTGTGGATGGAGGTATAATGGCAAACTGTGTTTGTGGTTGAATGTACAATGGGCAATCTCCGTGGATGGAGGTATAATGGCAAACTCGGTTTGTGGTTGAATTTACATGGACAATCATAAAACGAGTGGTTGAATGTACAAGGACAATCTCGGCGAATGGAGGTATAATGGCAAACTGTGTTTGTGGTTGAATGTCTAAGGGGCCATCTCTGTGGATGGAGGTATAATGGCAAACTGTGTTTGTGGTTGAATGTACAAGGACAATCTCGGCGAATAAAGGTATAATGGCAAACTGTGTTTGTGGTTGAATGTACAAGGACAATCTCGGCGAATAAAGGTATAATGGCAAACTGTGTTTGTGGTTGAATGTACAAAGACAATCTCGGCGAATAATGGTATAATGGTAAACTCTGTGTGTGGTTGAATGTACAAGGGGCAATCTCTGCAAATGGAAGGACAATCTCGACGAATGGAGGTATAATTGTAAACTGTGTTTGTGGTTAAACTTACAAGGACAATCTTCATGGATGGAGGTATAATGGCAAACTGTGTTTGTGGTTGAATGTACAAGGACAATCTTGGCGAATGGAGGTATAATGGTAAACTGTGTTTGTGGTTAAACTTACAAGCACAATCTTCATGGATGGAGGTATAATGGCAAACTATGTTTGTGGTTGAATGTACAAGAAAAATCTCGGCGAATAAAGGTATAATGGCAAACTGTGTTTGTGGTTGAATGTACAAGGACAATTTCGGCGAATAAAGGTATAATGTTAAACTGTGTTTGTAGTTGAATGTACAAGGACAATCTCAGCGAATAAAGGTATAATGGCAAACTGTTTTTGTGGTTGAATGTACAAGGGACAATCTCTGTGGATAGAGGTATAATGGCAAACTGTGTTTGTGTTTGAATGTACAAGGGTTGATCTCTGTGGATGGAGGTATAATGGCAAACTGTGTTTGTGGTTGAATGTACAAGGACAATCTCGGCGAATAAAGGTATAATGGTAAACTGTGCTTGTGGTTGAATGTACAAGAGGCAATCTCTGTGGATGGAGGTATAATGGCAAACTGTGTTTGTGGTTGAATGTACAAGGACAATCTCGGCGAATGGAGGTATAATGGCAAACTGTGTTTGTGGCTGAATGTACAAGGGACAATCTCTGTGGATAGAGGTATATTGGCAAACTGTGTTTGTGTTTGAATGTACAAGGGTTGATCTCTGTGGATGGAGGTATAATGGCAAGCTGTGTTTGTGGTTGAATGTACAAGGACAATCTCGGCGAATAAAGGTATAATGGTAAACTGTGCTTGTGGTTGAATGTACAAGAGGCAATCTCTGTGGATGGAGGTATAATGGCAAGCTGTGTTTGTGGTTGAATGTACAAGGACAATCTCGGCGAATAAAGGTATAATGGCAAACTGTGTTTGTGGTTGAACGTACAAGGACAATCTCGGCGAATAAAGGTATAATGGTAAACTGTGCTTGTGGTTGAATGTACAAGAGGCAATCTCTGTGGATGGAGGTATAATGGCAAACTGTGTTTGTGGTTGAATGTACAAGGACAATCTCGGCGAATGGAGGTATAATGGCAAACTGTTTTTGTGGTCGAATGTACATGGGACAATCTCTGTGGATAGAGGTATAATGGCAAACTGTGCTTGTGGTTGAATGTACAAGGGTTGATCTCTGTGGATGGAGGTATAATGGCAAACTGTGTTTGTGGTTGAATGTACAAGGACAATCTCGGCGAATGGAGGTATAATGGCAAACTGTTTTTGTGGTCGAATGTACATGGGACAATCTCTGTGGATAGACGTGCATAGACTGGACGTGCATAGACTTTTGGGACACCCTGTACAAGGGCAATCTCTGTGGATGGCGGTATAATGGCAAACTGTGTTTGTGGTTGAATGTACAAGGACAATCTATGGATGGAGGTATAATGGCAAACTGTTTGTGGTTGCATGTACAAGGGGCAATCTCTGTGGATGGCGATATAGTGGCACTCTGTGTTTGTGTTTGAATGTACAAGGACAATCTCTATGGATGGAGGTATAATGGCAAACTGTGTTTGTGGTTGAATGTACAAGGGGCAATCTCAGTGGATTGAGGTATAAATTCAAACTGCGTTGGTGGTTGAATGTACCACGACAATCTCGTGGATGGAGGTATAATGGAAAACTGTTTTTGTGTTTGAATGTACAAGGTGCAATCTCTGTGGATGGCGGTATAATGGCAACTGTGTTTGTGTTTGAATGTACAAGGACAATCTCTGTGGATGGAGGTATAATGGTAAACTGTGTTTGTGGTTGAATGTCCAAGGGGTCATCTCTGTGGATGGAGGTATAATGGCAAACTGTTGTTGAATGTACAAGGACAATCTCTGTAGATGGAGGTATAATGGTAAACTGTGTTTGTGGTTGAATGTACAAGGACAATCTCTGTGGATAGAGGTATAATGGTAAACTGTGTTTGTGGTTGAATGTCCAAGGGGTCATCTCTGTGGATGGAGGTATAATGGCAAACTGTTGTTGAATGTACAAGGACAATCTCTGTAGATGGAGGTATAATGGTGTGTTTGTGGTTGAATGTACACGGACAATCTCTGTGGATGGAGGTATAATGGTAAACTGTGTTTGTGGTTGAATATACAAGGGACAATCTCTGTGGATGGAGGTATAATGGTAAACTGTTTGTTGTTGAATGTTCAAGGGTTGATCTCTGTGGATGGAGGATTATTGGTAAACTGTGTTTGTGGTTGAATGTACAAGGGGCAATCTCTGTGGATGAAGGTATAATGCGGCAAACTGTTTATGGTTGAATATACCAGGACAATCTCTGTGGATGGAGGTATAATGGCAAACTATTTTTGTAGTTGAATGTACCAGGACAAAATTCGGTGGATGGAGGGATAACTGCCCCTTTTACATTAAACCACAAAAACAAAATGCCATTATACCTCCATAGACAGAAATTGCCCCTTGTACATTCAACCACAAACAGTTTGCCATTATTTCCATCCACAGAGATTGTCTTTGTACATCCAACCACGAACAGTTTGCCATTATACCTCCATCTACAGACAGAGATTGCCCCTTGTAAGCTCTTGTACATTCAACCAGAAACACAGTTTACCATTATTCCTCCATTCGCCGAGATTGTCCTTGTACATTCAACTACAAACACAGAGTGCCACTATATCGCCATCCACAGAGATTGCCCCTTGTACATGCAACCACAAACCGAGTTTGCCATTATACCTCCATCGACAGAGATTGTCCTTGTTCAAAAATGGTAAACTGTGTTTGTGGTTGAATATACAAGGGGCAATCTCCGTGGATGGAGGTATAATGGCAAACTCGGTTTGTGGTTGCATTTACTTACAAGGACAATCATAAACAGAGAGGTTGAATGTACAAGGACAATCTCGGTGAATGGAGGTATAATGGTAAACTGTGTTTGGGGTTGAATGTAAAAGGGGCCATCTCTGTGGATGGAGGTATAATGGCAAACTGTGTTTGTGGTTGAATGTACAATGGGCAATCTCCGTGGATGGAGGTATAATGGCAAACTCGGTTTGTGGTTGAATTTACATGGACAATCATAAAACGAGTGGTTGAATGTACAAGGACAATCTCGGCGAATGGAGGTATAATGGCAAACTGTGTTTGTGGTTGAATGTCTAAGGGGCCATCTCTGTGGATGGAGGTATAATGGCAAACTGTGTTTGTGGTTGAATGTACAAGGACAATCTCGGCGAATAAAGGTATAATGGCAAACTGTGTTTGTGGTTGAATGTACAAGGACAATCTCGGCGAATAAAGGTATAATGGCAAACTGTGTTTGTGGTTGAATGTACAAAGACAATCTCGGCGAATAATGGTATAATGGTAAACTCTGTGTGTGGTTGAATGTACAAGGGGCAATCTCTGCAAATGGAAGGACAATCTCGACGAATGGAGGTATAATTGTAAACTGTGTTTGTGGTTAAACTTACAAGGACAATCTTCATGGATGGAGGTATAATGGCAAACTGTGTTTGTGGTTGAATGTACAAGGACAATCTTGGCGAATGGAGGTATAATGGTAAACTGTGTTTGTGGTTAAACTTACAAGCACAATCTTCATGGATGGAGGTATAATGGCAAACTATGTTTGTGGTTGAATGTACAAGAAAAATCTCGGCGAATAAAGGTATAATGGCAAACTGTGTTTGTGGTTGAATGTACAAGGACAATTTCGGCGAATAAAGGTATAATGTTAAACTGTGTTTGTAGTTGAATGTACAAGGACAATCTCAGCGAATAAAGGTATAATGGCAAACTGTTTTTGTGGTTGAATGTACAAGGGACAATCTCTGTGGATAGAGGTATAATGGCAAACTGTGTTTGTGTTTGAATGTACAAGGGTTGATCTCTGTGGATGGAGGTATAATGGCAAACTGTGTTTGTGGTTGAATGTACAAGGACAATCTCGGCGAATAAAGGTATAATGGTAAACTGTGCTTGTGGTTGAATGTACAAGAGGCAATCTCTGTGGATGGAGGTATAATGGCAAACTGTGTTTGTGGTTGAATGTACAAGGACAATCTCGGCGAATGGAGGTATAATGGCAAACTGTGTTTGTGGCTGAATGTACAAGGGACAATCTCTGTGGATAGAGGTATATTGGCAAACTGTGTTTGTGTTTGAATGTACAAGGGTTGATCTCTGTGGATGGAGGTATAATGGCAAGCTGTGTTTGTGGTTGAATGTACAAGGACAATCTCGGCGAATAAAGGTATAATGGTAAACTGTGCTTGTGGTTGAATGTACAAGAGGCAATCTCTGTGGATGGAGGTATAATGGCAAGCTGTGTTTGTGGTTGAATGTACAAGGACAATCTCGGCGAATAAAGGTATAATGGCAAACTGTGTTTGTGGTTGAACGTACAAGGACAATCTCGGCGAATAAAGGTATAATGGTAAACTGTGCTTGTGGTTGAATGTACAAGAGGCAATCTCTGTGGATGGAGGTATAATGGCAAACTGTGTTTGTGGTTGAATGTACAAGGACAATCTCGGCGAATGGAGGTATAATGGCAAACTGTTTTGTGGTCGAATGTACATGGGACAATCTCTGTGGATAGAGGTATAATGGCAAACTGTGCTTGTGGTTGAATGTACAAGGGTTGATCTCTGTGGATGGAGGTATAATGGCAAGCTGTGTTTGTGGTTGAATGTACAAGGACAATCTCGGCGAATGGAGGTATGATGAATGGTAAACTATGTTTGTGTTTGAATGTACAAGAGGCAATCTCTATATGGATGGAAGTATAATGGCAAACTGTGTTTGTGGTTGAATGTACAAGGACAATATCTGTGGATGGAGGTATAATGGCAAACTGTGTTTGTGGTTGAATATACAAGGACAATCTCGGCGAATGGAGGTATGATGAATGGTAAACTATGTTTGTGTTTGAACATGTTGAATGTACAAGAGGCAATCTCTATATGGATGGAGGTATAATGGCAAACTGTGTTTGTGGTTGAATGTACAGGGACAATCTCGGCGAATAAAGGTATAATGGCAAACTGCGTTTGTGGTTGAATGTACAAGGACAATCTCTGTGGTTGGAGGTATAATGGCAAACTGTGTTTGTGGTTGAATGTACAGGGACAATCTCGGCGAATAAAGGTATAATGGCAAACTGCGTTTGTGGTTGAATGTACAAGGGGGCAATCTCTGTGGATGGAGGTATAATGGCAAACTGTGTTTGTGTTTGAATGTACAAGGACAATCTCTGCGAATAAAGGTATAATGGTATACTGTGTTTGTGGTTGAATGTACAAGGGGCAATCTCTGTGGATTGAGGTATAATGGCAATCTCGGCGAATAAAGGTATAATGGTAAACTCTGTTGTGGTTGAATGTACAAGGACAATCTCGGCGAATAAAGGTATAATGGCTAACTGTGTTTGTGGTTGAAAGGACAATCTGGGCGAATAAATGTATAATGTTAAACTGTGTTTGTGGTTGAATGTACAAGGACAATCTCGGCGAATAAAGGTATAATGCCTAACTGTGTTTGTGTTTGAATGTACAAGGACAATCTCTGCGAATAAAGGTATAATGGCAAACTGTGTTTGTGGTTGAATGTACAAGGACAATCTCGGCGAATGGAGGTATAATGGTAAACTGTGTTTGTGGTTAAACTTACAAGGACAATCTTCATGGATGGAGGTATAATGGCAAACTGTGTTTGTGGTTGAATGTACAAGGACAATCTCGGCGAATAAAGGTATAATGGTAAACTGTGTTGTGGTTGAATGTTCAAGGACAATCTCGGCGAATAAAGGTATAATGGCAAACTGTGTTTGTGGTTGGATGTATATACAAGGACAATCTCGGCGAATAAATGTATAATGTTAAACTGTGTTTGTGGTTGAATGTACAACATTGTACAAGGACAATCTCGGCGAATAAAGGTATAATGGCTAACTGTGTTTGTGTTTGAATGTACAATGACAATCTCTGCGAATAAAGGTATAATGACAAACTGTGTTTGTGGTTGAATGTACAGGGACAATCTTGGCAAATGGAGGTATAATGGTAAACTGTGTTTGTGGTTAAACTTACAAGCACTTTGTGCAAGATTTTCGAAAAAGTTAGCCCCAAATTTTGTTCAAGCTCAGAAGACTTGAGAGCGAGGGGGGTTGGGGTCTTGCAGTCAGCTCAGAATTGAGAGCGGGGGGGGGGGGGGGGGGGGGGGGGGGGGGGGGGGGTGTAAGGGCATGTTTTACACAAAACGCGCTCGAAAAATGGTCCTTGTACTACGCCACTGTAACAGAGAGCAACGCAGCCCTGGGTTAGTGCTAGGTAGATCGTGGGATAATGGCCAGCTCATCGTATATGGTGATACAATAGTAATACAATAGTCTGACAATAATGGTGGGTAAGACAGGTTGTTTGTTGGATGTTCAAAGATCATTTTTGGTGGTCGGGGGTAATAGGCCTACAGGAAAATTCCTTTTGTGTGTGATAGTCTATAGGCTGTGACATTTAGAATTGTGATTAGGTACATTAAAGAATATTGCATCATAGTTGAAATCCATTTCATAGCTATTTCAATTTGGCTGTTTGTTCTCTAGAGGAGGAATGTATACATCTGGCATGTCGAAACACGACTCATAAGTACAACTTGAACTTGCAATCTCTGCTGAACTTTGAACATTTTGTATCCGTTTAGTTAATAGGCCTTGCTATAAAGAAACGTGATGGGGGAAAATAAAAAACCTTTTACAGCTGTTATTTCTATCACCGCCTCTTTCGATGACGTAAATTGAAACGTGACGTAGGCCAGGGCATTGAGCATGTTGAGAGTGGGTCGATGGGCTGAAATAGTATTGCGTGATAACATTACATGCATTAGTAGGCTATGTGTTGAATCGTGAATTGTGTCTAATGTTCCACATCGTGTGATTCAACATATTTTGGTTTCATGGTTCTATATCATATCATAGCATGTATATGAACGAATATTAAAGCAATAATATGTGATTTTTAAAAGAATTTTACACATATTGTTTCTCTCGTTCATAATGAAGTCGGGAATGAAGTTTGACTAATCAGGAAAGAGACTTTAATACTGGACTCATAAATCGACCTTAACTGTATTTTTTCCATAAAGAAAAAACATCACAGAAATACTAAATCATAATGGCAATTTGCTTTCAATTTTTCATGTCAACATTTCTTCCCGATTTCATCATAAAGCATTTCAATTCAGGGGGCAAGCCTTCTAGCAGCCCCCTTCTCTCGGTACGCCCTGCTTCCGGGTTAATCCCGACAGTTTATTTTTAACCCATTCAAAGCATGATTTTGGGAACTTGGGAAACGTATTGTTCTGAATAACTTAGACGATATGTTAGTTTCATGTTTATAAAATGTAATTCGACAAAGAAAGGCATTTAGAGGAAAAACACAAAGATAGAGGGCGTTCCATGAAAAAGATCACATAATTATGCCTTTAAAAGGTGTAAATTAAATGTTCCTGCATTTGAGGTAACAACTGTTTTACTTTATTTATTACCTTATAGGCCCAATTTCTTTGCGAGAGTCAACATTTCATTCTTCATTAATGCTTTTCATTCCTTTTTAGTTTTGGAGTTCTTTGAATGAATAAACAACATAATTAACATGATTAAGAGGGACTCGATTTTATATTACAGTATTTAAGTAGGTTTGATTGTTCGGAAATGTGCCCTCTATCAAAAAAATATTAAGTCTAACTGTCATTGTTTTGGTCAAGCACTAAAAAGGTTTCTAAAGAGGTTCTAAAACTGTCCTCTATAAATGTTGGCACCTTTACTGGTTCTCCATCGAACCAGAAATAGTTCTAACAATGAAAAAGGTTTATAAAGAAAAAATATTTGGTTGATAAAGAACCATTTTTGGTTCTTCAAAGTATCTTTTGGGTTCCTCAATTTTTAAGAACCATTTTGCGGGCTTGGTTCCATTTAGTATAGAGGACAATAATGGTAGTTTAACACTTTTTTCTGAGATAGTGTATATCGCCTAAATCGGCATGGTCATATATTGCGGAGATTGGTGTGGGTTTCAATTCAAAGTCCCAGGTCAATGATCATCGATAAGGTAAGCCCTATCGATATTGATATGCACACAACATTCTGATCCGTCAAAAAAGACCAGCAGAGCGGCCGGTCGGTTTGTCGAAAAGTTGGGAAATAATACCAGACTCGAGCTTTTCAGATCAAAGGTCGACCAAGGCAAGCTGAGATCCCATTCCCCCCTCCATGCCATGCCGAGGTAGAAATTGTGTCATGTCGAACGGATAAAAGCATGTGGTAATTCATGAGTTTGAATTTATCAAATAACCCAACGGGATTAAATCAACCTTGTTGCCGGCTGCCCAGCTCACCGCGCCGCACGTCCCTCGCGAAGAGTCACTTGCAGGTGAAATTTAGAGTCAGTTATTTTTCTGTCCGACTGAAGTTGTGGTGAGACCAGACGGATCGAGATAATCATTTGAATTGAGCAAGTGCATGGTATAAGTAGACCGACGAGGCCTAAAATAGTTTTTAACAACTGTTATGATTAGTGAAAAAGAAGGCTAGGTTCAACATTGAGTGGAGATGAGAATCTTGTGAGTGGAGATACAAGAAACTTGTGGAATTTCTACAAGAACACTGAAAACGAGATTGACTAACATTGCCATCATCGTTGGTAACTTGGTCTCCATTGCGTTTTCCAGGTTTATATAATATAATAACATCAGCTTCTTTTGGATACTTATTTGTCATCGACGTCGCGTCGTCGATGAAGAGCTTCAGATAAGTTCTGTGATGTTAAGATAATGTAATATACATTTGACTGGAATTTGAACACGCTCCATCAACTCTGTTGCAATTTGCTTTGATTTACTCAAGTTTTGGCAAGGTAAGGAATGCCGCTTTCGTGTCAACTTTCTGGAGTCCAAATGGACTAGAACTGATAACTTTTGTATTGAAATAATGTCAGTTACTTCTCATAATAGAGTTTTGATTGTTGAATTTGTCCATGCCTGTATTTCTTTATTTTCAAACCCAACGCCATGCCAACTGTTTGAAGTAAGGCAATCAGGATAGTCATGTGATCGATATACTATTTTCTCATAAGTTACTTCATTGCATTTCGAAAGTTTGCTTTGGACACACTTCACATAGGCCTACATGGTATAGTAAACATGAATCACTTGTTATTTATAATAAGTCTTGTGGAGCACTATGTTTCTTGAACACCCAAAGACCCTCTCCTACTTTTTGAAAATCGTTCACTCCGTTTTGTCAGTTAAGTTGTTTTCCAATGTATAGACCAATGACAAAGAATATTTCTTGAGCAACCGACCAGCATGCTTCACTTTCATCACATGGCCACTGATAGTTCTCTCACCAGTGTCTACTGGTTCATATTGATATTTATTGCAATGAGGTCTTTAAGAAAACTTCCTGCTGCAAGTAGCACAATTGATGTGACTTAATCACAGATATGGTAGTGGTACAAACCATCTGTGCTTTAATTCAGTCCTCTCTAATTAATTCAGTTCTTCTTAAAAATACCCTTTATTTTTTAATAACATATTTTAGTTGTTCAACTTCTTTTCATATCCGTGGCCAAGATCTGAGACTAGTATACTTCAGGTATACTAGTCTCAGGCCAAGATAACTATCTGTGGAAGTCACACAGTCTCCAGCTGTTAATTACTTTAACACATGGTTGCACTGTTTGTTTTGGGGAAAATTCGTGTGGGGACTACACAAGAAGGTCTTTGGGTCAATTACTTTCAATTCGGGGTTCACGTTCTCTGTCAACGAAAGTTTTCAGTGCAGCCTTAATAGATACATTTCATAACTGAGTGCCCCCTCCCCTCTGGGTTGGCACGTTCATGGAAATGTAAGGTGTCTGCCCTCAATTTATCTAATTTATTTGCTAAAAATACCCGTTGCGTTAATTATGCCCTTTCAGCAACTTTGTTAATAATACAGTGTTGCCACATTGTTTCTCGTACTAAAACAAGAAGTGATAATTTAAATCCCGCAACACTATATTTAGGTAACATCAATAAAAATTCTTTTAAAAAGGAAAAGGGGCGATCAAATGAATACTACATGTAGCAGCACTTCGTTCTTAAATATCATGCACTTTGAATACCTCTGTGAAGGGTATAACAGAATTACTCCTAGTAGAGGAGGATAATCCGGTTTCAGTTTTCAACTAAATTGCGTCTTTATGGTTTAATTTCAAAGATAATAAAATAATAAGCAAATTTAGTCACATATGTATCCAAACATGGCTACAAATCAAAAGTTCCACAATAGGTAGTGCTGCTGGGAGTATGACGTAAACTTAAAGGGGCACTTGAGACTGAGTTACGTATGGGAGTGCGCCCTCAATTATCCTGGAAATCAGGTTTTTTGCATCAAAGTAATACTTAGGCGCCATATTCCATCTGAAACAGTTTACCAACATTCGCCGTTATCATTTCCCGACCACAACGAACGCGGGCCCGCACGTATATAAATCTCCAACTTCAGAGAATAAGGGTGTCTTTTTCAAGGTGAATCTGCGCTAATTCCCCCCCCCCCCCACCCCCGCACATACACTAGTAAAATAGATCAAACATGATGTTGCTCCCAACATTACCAGATGTTTATGGATCTGTGTTTATGAACTGCCGCTGCCGGGATGGTGGATTGGGTTGTTATATCAGAGAGATGTTGTAATAACTTCCTGGTAACATGTTCTGATCAAATCATGGACTCAAATCAAATAATTAAAAGAATACCAAGGTGGAGCAGAAGGATTTTATCAGGCTTGGGTTTGATAGTCCATTTGATCAGGGGAAAATTTGTATTACCCCGGCCTTATTCCGAATTTCGCGGAGATCGAGACTGATTCACAAGTTTCGCGATCCTCGCTGACACTCGAAAATCACTCGAAAATATACCCTTTTGACTTTTCCTCGATATACAAAATTTTGTTTTACAAAATTCACAATCAACATGTTGCCATTGACCCAAGCAACTATCTGGTCTCCAAACAGCTACAAAAGCCCACTCGCGTAGAAAACTCATGTGCCTACAACATTCCATATTCGGCTAGAGACTATCATTTGTCTACATTTTTTCCCCGCACCGTACGCGATTGGAACACCCTCCCCCAATCTACTGTCCAGCGCCCTACTGTAGAGTCATTCAAAGGAGCTCTCCAGTTAGACTAGCCTGCACACAGCCTACCAATCAGTGCAAGAGTCTTCAAATCTGAAGTTGGCACTATACTGGATGAAGATGAAGATGCAAAGGAACGATCAATATTTGTAACAGGGATTTTCACGATATTTATTTAAGGATGTTTTATGAAACTAGCTTTTTGTTGTTGTCTGGCAACACCCTTCATGTGTCATTTCTCGACTCTCGTATCAAAATACGAAACGGAACGGAATTACTACCGGCGTTTATGCCTCAGTGTCTTACACCAATGAGAAGGGAATTTCTTGTTTTATTTACTGACAACTGAATTTATTATACTCAACGATGGCTAGGAAGCATAATGGCACAGGTAATGTGGTTTTAGCTTGCTGTCATGAATTGTGTATGTTGTATTTTACCTCTAAAAGTTCACTCTGAATACTGATGAATTGAATGTGGTGATGGGTATCGACGCAAAATTATGCAGCCAGGCAGTGCAGCGGATAATATATTCATTGACCATTATGGCTAACTCCTGTCCATGTTAAATGTACTGTTTAAATTTAATGTATAGAAGAAACAATTAGTACATGTCCATGACTTCATTTATATTTTGCAGAATGTTCAAACTCTTCCAGCCTCTCTGAAACCCCTGCTGTAGCCTGTGCTGTTTGTGTAAAATATAACCTTTAAAATATAATATGGCAGGGGTTGTGTCTGAGACTATAGTCGTGGTCAGAATACTTCGGCACTTTTTTCTGTGACAACTGCATACCGCGTAAACACGGAAGTGCGTTGTAGAACAGCGTTACAACAGCATTAACTTTGAGCAGTTCGACGCGTCGTGGCCCCTTTAATCCGATTGGCCGCGATCGTATGGGTCATATGAATGTCCCCGCCCACACGCTCATTAACTATGGTAAATTAATAATTAAACGAACAACGCGAACGCAGTACAAAGATAATCGCGCCCGAAATTATCACGCGAATGGTTGTGCGTGCTTCACGCAATGTACGCGATACGCTGCTTAGTTGTGTTCGTTCAATTATTAATTTACCTATAGTCTATAGGCGCGCGCAATGGCGGTTTAAAAAGTGCTGAAGTATTCTGGTGCCGACTATAGTATACATGTACTAGTCTCAGGGTTGTGTGGGGTCCTATTATTAAAACATGATTAATTATATATAGTAAAAATAAAATTTATATACATGTATTTGCTATTTAGGCTATACATTTTATTTTCAATTGGATAAAAGAATTGAATTACATTGCAGGTCTTAAGACCTAATTGTAAATTGTTTCCTTCACAACTGCCTTGCACTTGCAGCTCTGATACACACACACAGTGTAAATTAAAATAACCAAAACAGTATTACTTAAGTTGTGCACCTGTCACTTGTATGACGCACTAATGACCCCCGGGAAATGTGCGTCATGGGTGGGTCATTTACCACCACATTTTTGACAGAGGGGTGCATCATTTACCACCATATTTTTGACACAGGGGACCGTCTTTGATGGATTTGGTCCGTCACAAACATGACAAATAGGGTGCGTCAATGATTTATTGTGTCACATTCTGCGATGCTATACCAACTATTTAAACGCAGACGCTGGGACTCATTTAAGACAGTCATGGTTTGTAGCAATCATTAAAAGGTGCGTCACAAAACTGACGAGGGGTACCGTCATGGTATGTGAATGTCAGTCAAAGTTGAGACTCGGGGGTGAGTCATGGTACAAGTATGTGAAGTGTCCGTCAAAGATGAGACTCGGGGGGGGGGGGGGGGGGGGTGTCATGGTATGTGGAAATCTGACGCACATTGGACAAATGATGCACCATTCCTGGGGGGTCATATGGTGCGTCATACAAGTGACAGGTGCATACTTAGTTTCATTACTAAACTGAAGTATGTTTTAACACGTGCCCCATATGGTGAAATGGCTCATTTTCTGTTTATTAAATTAAGAATTTACGTAAAAGTACTATACTCTGTTTCCCTTCTTCCGGACAGTGACGTAACTATTAAGGTGCAACATACATGCACACGTGTCTTCCGCCTTTCTACGTGTGCATGTGTACACCAGCGCTTCGACTATGCGCATGTTTATATATTATATAAAACAAAAATGTTAAGATTTGATTTACATATACTGCAATTGGTGAATGACGCAGTTACGTCACTGTCTCGTGGTCAGGGTTGTAGCTACGCCGGGTGGTGCCGGGCGGGCCCGCCCGACGCTGGGCCCGAAATTGGGCTGGCCGCCCGGCACTCAATTTTTTTTTTTTACAATTTGTGGATAAAATCATTAAACTGCCTCATAAAACAAGACATTATGTGGCAGGAACCCTCAAAGTGCCTTAAAAAAGCCTAAAAACATCCCGGCCCCTGAGCCGCGAGAATTATGTAACCAAATAGCGAAATATTGAGCCCAAATAGCGAAATATTGAGCCCGGCACTCAAAATGCTCTGGCTACAACCCTGCTCGTGATGGACAAATATAATATGGGCAGGCTATTTCACTTCCAACGTCTTTTCGTCTTCGTCTTAAAACTGATTGCAGTGAATAAATGCGTTAGATCTAACGTTATCTCAAATTTACAATACGAGGAGCTAATTCAAATACAGATTCTGCCCACTATCAAAAAAAAAATTCCAAAAGAAAATTATTAACACAGTGAACAGCTAAGTGTTTGCAAGTATGTTTCATAGTATTTAGTACAACATATCTCTGGTCTCAATTACTTACCATATTTCACAAAATATGCACTGAATTTGGAGAAACTGCAATTTATTCAAGTGTCAACAATTTGACCAGTTATTCAAATATTGCGGTGACAATTCATCCCTGATGACTTAGCGATGCTTGTTTGAGTGCGATAAAAGTCAATTAAATAATTAAAAATCGACTTAATCTACAAAGGTACATGTAGGACTCTTATAGGACTTCAAATGCACAGTGTTGTGTGGCTGTTTTGGAATGCAGTGCATCACATGATCGCTTTCAACATTTGGATGAAGGGTCGGACTGAGTATTGACAATTATTTGTTTTGATTATAGGCCTACGTGTACAAAACACTAACAAATTGCCTAGGCCATCATCTCTAACATGTATTTTCATATTTAAAAGTTGTAAATCACTGTAAATTTCATATGGAATCTGGTTAAATTTGGAAGTTTTGCCAATCAATCAAATGTGGCAAAGTCATGCTCATCACATTACACTCATGAATAATGTACACAGTAAACTTGGTATTTTTCATATCAAACTTGAATGATCAAAATATATCAGGTACCGGTATTGTCTGGTCTTGTAGGAATACTGGTCAACGCCCCCCAATGTTGGAGCGGACAGACCAGGGAGCCCATAAGACCCGCTTGCCCTCTGTGACCTAGGACACCTGTTTTTGCAACTCTTTACATTTACAATGTACATGTATCAACTATCCCTGAAATTAATGGTCTTGTTCGTTCAATGGGCATCTTGCAATCAATGGGGTACAACAGTCAAGTGAATTGTGTTATTTTCCATAGACCTAGAGAGATGAGCTAAACAATTCCTCAGCAGTGTGTTGATGCACTGTTTGAACCTACATGTATAATTACATACATGTAGCTCTAGTGTTAGTGTTATTAATCTGTTATTTCATGGCCACTGATATAACTTGGACAGTTAGCTAACTTTGATTACAAAAAAAGTTGCAAATGTTAGGGTCAATGATTTGCAATGAACCAGAAAATCCCAAAAGCATTGAAGCTAAAGATAATTGGTGTAGTTTTAAGGGACGCACCATTTGATTTCAAGGGGGTGGTAGGAAGTTTTTGGAAGAAAAATAAAACTTCACACTATACAGGCAAAAAAAACCCAACTTCACCCACTGAGTAATAAAAACAGAACCACCTTTGCCCACCCAACTCAATATAAAAGGTACATATTAAAAACAACAACTTAAAGGCGGCAAAAGAAAATGCTGCAGCAAAAAGAAAAAAAACCTGACCCAAACTTCCTACAGTGCATCCCTAAGGAGAAGTTCAAACTGGTGGAGTGGTGTGGTGTGTGATGTTAAAGAGATGTAGTGTATTGAATTGCTCGTCATTTTGTGATATTTTGAAGCGTTTCTTTTTTCAAAGGTCCCAATAAAATCTCCAAAATGATATTAAGATACATAACAATATGTATAATTCCGATCATATCATCTACATGTATGCTGAGAGTAATGGTTCATATAGAAAGGTTAATTTACTGTGATTTTGTAGGAAGTAGTCACTACTAGCCAGATGTTGCGTTAAGTCGGGAAATAAATATGGGTCTGCTAAGCAAGCTTTAGGCAATCTGACAGTACAAAAATGAGGTCTAGATGATTAGGAATGGTCACACTTCCTGATGATCATCATCATACTCATCTATAGGCACACTGTCATAGACAGGCAGTCGAATATCTGAATATATATCCTAGGGGGTGATAAGCAAAGTGATAAATGACAGGTTGGAGCCCCAAAATGGAATCCTGGTTGTACGAACATTGAGGTATGAATGATGTCGTCCAGAAAAAAGGCACAGCTAGCAAGCTGCTAAAGACATAATTTCACAGAAAATTATAACCTATCAAAATGTTCTCAGAAAGACAATTTTTTCTCTGCCTTGGCGATATGTGCAAAATAAGTGCTCAAAAAACAACCTCCCATCCAAATAAAAACCAAAGAAAGAAAGAGAAAAGAATCCCCAAAAACCTTCCTTACCTTGCCCTTATTCTGAAAAATGAGGACTGAAACTCCACTTCATGTATAATGTATGAACTTATTTGATTATTTCCAATGGCATTATTTTACTTAACTGGCAGTGGTGGTTTCTTGGGGTGTGGGGATGCGTCTGTAATTACTTGCAAACGAGGATGCACACACATTTTTTACATTCCAACTGCGGACACACCGCCAAATGCGGACGTCCCCATTTCCCTGATATGTGCCAAGTATTGCAAACAACACAAAAACGCTATCTAAATGAGGTTCTCTTTGGTGATACTCTCCCCCATACACCCTTTAGGCCTCTGTTGGATAGCACACAGTCAAGTTGGCGGTTTGACACTCACTTCAGCCACCAGTTTGGTCCTCGTTTAAAGGTCATTACAAGTAGGTGGGTGTGTGTGTGTGTGTGTGGGGGGGGGGGGGGGGGGGGCGGTATGATGGTGTTGAGGTGGTACAGATATTTTAATCATTTTTAGAAGTGAGTAGATATCACAGCACACTGAGCACAGCACAGTCAGGTGTAGACTTTTGGAGAAAGTAGAACCATAATTCTCCACAACAAACGACCCTCCCTCCCTAAAGGTCACTGTTTTAAACTTTTGGTTTTCTTAGGCAGGTTTACAATATACTTGTTGTTTTGATTTTATCAAATAAGCAAAATTTTATTTATTTTCAAGTTCAAAACATACATTGGAATGTAATGTTGTTTGTTCCCTTTGCTTGAAATTGTACTTTCTTAATAATGTTATATTATTAATAAAATCCTTTGTCTCAAAGTCACAGCTCTTCAGTTTTTCAAAACCTAATGCGGAATGCGTTTTTTTAAAGTTTTTTTTAAAATGAAATATTGAAATCCTTGTAAAAGTGACCTTTTGTATTTAATATGGTGTGATCAATGAAAATCTAAAAAAACCAATGAAACTTTGGGATTTTTAAATAAAAAAAATTATTTAATCTTTTTATTCTTCTAACGCACACCAATTAACTAACGCGCGCAAAATATTACATAACACGCGCATTTTTTTAAAATATAGCCTACTAATCATTTGTAATTATTCAAACAATTTTCTAAATATGATTATTAAAAATGTTATGGTTTTGGCCTTGGGTTGAAATATTTGTACAAAAACTAGTATTTATCCACTGCAGTGCACTTGTGAATTTGTATGATAACCAGGTTTTCAATACAATCACACCCACCATTGTAATTGTAATAAGGGTGTTTCCGAATTCTAAGTCCAGAAAAAGGCTGTCCTGGGTCACCCATTATACTTGGTGCACTCAAGCGTTGTGTAGTATTTATACTACATCATGATGTATTATGCTAGTCTTTTTCCAAGGTCTGTCAACAAATAGATAGGCCTACAGGATCATGCACTCTATCAAGTTTTTGGTACAGTCTAGTTAAATTGGCCTAAATTTAACCTTAAAAAGGTAAAAGTAAAAGGTACTTTTGACATCATATGATTTCATTCTTAAAAAAAAGGTCCAGTATGAGTACAAGCCAAGAAGTCTGCTATTTATTTGCACATTATTGAACAGAAGGTGCATATCCCCATGAAATACAAATGGATGGCCGGTTGTTGCCTGTTTTGTGGAGTCTGTGCTGTAAACTGTAAAACCACTTAATTTTGTGAGGGATTAATTTGCTGTCCCGGCTCCTGGGGACCCTGGCCTTGCGGGGACTTTTTAGCGGGGAAATTACTTTGCCGAAAGGGTATATCCCCCCGCTATCTCCAGGTATTGTCCCGGGGGTACAGGGCACTAAATATCAGAACATCCCTAGTACAACCCCGGGTACAGTCCCGGCCCCTGACAGCCAGGCAAAATGTCACAGCCCTGGCTCATACAACATTGGGTAACAGTGGGGTAACAGTCCCGGGTACATCTCGGTACGACAGACGGGGGGGGGGGGGGCTACCTAATTGTACATCCCCGCTAAAACCCGGGCTATTGTCCCGGGTACCTGGGTATCCATTTTGTATTCCCCCGCTAAAGTCTCGGCTATTTTCTTGGCAAGGCCAGGGTCCCCAGGAGTGGGGACAGCAAATGACAAGCGCATTTGGCAATTGATGTTGATTTGCGAAATAAAATACCCGCGAAACTGACAATTTTGCATTGAAAGTAACAGTCAAATTTCCAGATTCGCCAAATTAAATGCCCGCTAAAATAGCAGTAAGTTTCAATAAAGTATTCGCGGAATTATAGTGTTTAACAGTATTTGTAATGTATATTATAAATTTAGTTTCACTAATTATATACCCCAAACCCCTCCACCCCATGCTAAAATATATTACTTTTAAGCCCATCTCCAAGCGCCTGTGTGGACGGTTTTTGATGATGTAACCAACCATGCCTATATAGTGATGAGCGCAGTATACTGCGCAAACAAGTAGCTGAGGGCCGTGGCTAAGAGGGTGAGGACGATGTTCAGAGGGTCCTTAGATCGATTCCCGGGCAGTCCCTGGTGATATGTTGGCGTTTTCTTTTCCATAATTGTGATCCGATTAAAAACCCTAAATCAGGGTGAGGGTTTATCAAGTTATTAACCCTAACTGTCCTAACATGAGGTAGCCACTTTTTTCAGATTTGTTTTCCGCAGAGAAAAGTGACCCCAACCCCTCCCCCTGGATACTGAGCCAAGTATATAGACTGGGTGGTTATACAAAGAGGCCAACCACACAGTTGCGTGTGGTATGTAGTAGGGTAAGGGTTATTACAAATGTTTGAAGAAAAAAAACAAAAATTGCTGCATTACCCTAACTCGAAGTAGCCACTTTTATCAGATTTTTTTTCCACAGAGAAAAGTGACCCCGACCCCCACTACACCACGGATGTCAAGGCTACTTGGCTCAGTATACTTCACCAAGTATATAGCCTGGGCCCATTTTTTTGCCGAAAAACTTCAACGCCAGGTTATACATGTACAAAGAGGCCAACCACATGGTTGCCATGTGGTGTAGTAGGGTTAGGGTTTAATACAGTGCCTTGTCTATAAGAGATGTGCTCTTGGGCAGAGGCACATATATATCAATTACTATAAAGTCTCGGGTATTTAAACATTGAATAAGGAGTTGGACAAGGGATAGCAAAACTGACTCACTGTGTGGGAGTGGTGGTGGTAGACTCTTTCAGCAATAGACCCTATTCACGCGGCAGCCATTTTCCAAAATATACCACCCAAGCCTCGTTCCCGTTTGGTCTATCTGCGCCTCGGCGCATTCAATAGAACCGCGCGACGCGTTGTTCCAAAGCGCGCGGCGTACGCATCCTCACGCAAGTCACGCAGGCGCAGGTATGCATAACGGGAACAAGGCTTCGGTGGCAAATTTTAGAAAATGGCTGCCGCGTGAATATGGTCTATTAGGGAGTCTGCCCTAAACCGTGAAAAGCGGGTGAATTATGTCACAATTAGGATTCGGGTGTTGTGCGGATATGGAGGGAGTTTTAAGAAGTGTACTATCGGTGCACCAAGCATCCCCTAAATGATACTATTTTCAAAGGTCATATATGGTCATTTAAGAGTTGACAGTATTATTTATGTTTTATATCTAATCTAAAGTATACAGTGATCCCGTGTATCACGGTGATGACACATGTAGAAAGATACAGGGTTTACTAAACTTGTAGGTTGCACCATTGTTCTACCTACATCATCCAGGTTGCTATCTCTAGCTGCCAAGATAACTGATACGGCACTGCTTTATCGTTAGGTCACTCACAGATAGCTAGAGATGCACAGGTTGTATTAGCAAACCAGGCAAGGAGATTGTAACAGGCACAGATTTATTTACCAACTATATTATTGTGACACAGCAGAGGAGGGTCAGTGGTGTAATGGTGTTCACTTCTACATTTTTGTACCTTTGAGTTGAGCTTTGGGCTAATGTCATGTACCCTGGATAGTGTACCAACCAACTCTTGTACATTGCAATGCTAAAAAGCTCTTGGCTACGCTGCACTTTACTACTCCTAGTTGTACTTTTCGCACACTGCGCTTTACTGCTCATAGGACTTGTTGTACTATTAGTATACATTTGGAATTAGACTGGACTTTTCTGATTAGGAATTGATATTCAGTAGGAGTTTGCCAAGTTTGGTGAGTTCGTGTAGGTGAGTTGAACTTGTGTTTTAACAATCAGGAATTGTTTACATACAAAAATTAACTTTGATATTTATATTGCACTCAAACTATAAGAGTATTGGAATTGGATCCCTCTAAATTGCAATGCAACCTTGAAAGGCAATGCATTTGTGTTATAATGAAAATATGTACAAACAAATTATGCTTGACTATAAGTTGACATCTTTATGCAGAATAAAAAGTCTTACCAATTAATGCTTTTTAAGCAAGATTTTTGATTTGAACACAACATGCTCGCAACAGGTGCACAGTATGTGCATCATATGCACTAGTTGTGCGTATGTCAAATTGTCCACTATATATTTCTCTCAAATTTGGAACTGACAAAACTATAGACATGCTTCTGCATTGTATTGAGCAGTTGTGTGCATATTTGTCTTGTCTATAGAGATGTAATCATGAGAAAATTCACAATGTTTCAAAACATGAATCATTGCTGTTCAGATTTTCTTGTCAGAGGTAGAGGTGGATATTAGTGTTGGTCAATATGAAAGTATTTGATTTATCTCACAGAAGCTCACAGAAAGTTTCAAGGTTCTATGTTGTTAAAATATTAATAAATATCATTGTCGCTCAAGTTATCCTTAGTTAAAAAGATGGGTCAGGTTCGTTATTTGTGTTAATTTAGCTTTGATGCCAGCGTCTGCTGACTTAAATTGTACTTACATGTATTGCAATGTATTGAATTGTAAAATTATTCACCCAATTAATTTCATTCCCTTTGTTCAGCTCAAAAACCTGCCACCAAGATTGTAGACTCTACATATTTCTTATTGTCTCCTTAAAATAAGACCACTCCATTTATGTCTATCAATCCATTAACCCTAACCTTACCAGAGGCCATAAAAGGCCACATCAAATCACTGCTGTATCGCAATCTTCATGATTCTATCTCGTGGCACGGTCCGGCAAGCTGTCAAATGATATTGAAAAAGTTAACTTTTTAAAGAGCTTTTTCGAGCTCCCTCGTTAGCACAATCAGTTAGGCGTCCTCCTTCCACGCTAGCGGCCCAGTTCAATCCCCGGGGCGGGCCCCAACATTTGACCTGTTTTTCTCCCCTGATAATTTGATTGTCAAAAACACGTTTAGGCAGTTAGGGTTAATTAATTAGCATTAGTAAATCACTGATGACAAGGCAACCCTCAGAAAACTTCATGAAGGTGTTGCATCAAACATCGAATTGATAGAGAAAAAAGACTAATTCAGAGAGAATATACATATTGGCCCTTTTCCAGAACTTTTTGTATCCAATTTGTCAATTTTTGCTTAACTCTCTGATGTTGAATAACAGTCACAGTGTGTAAAACAAAGGAATGGCTCATGTGTTTAGGGATTTAACGAGTGTTACTTGGCGGTAATGTGAAGTTGCATTCATGTACATTACATGATACCACCCGGGGAAACCCATAATTGTCAAATCCATGTGACTTCTTTGGCAACTACTTGTACTTTGTAATTGGATTAACTCGAGTGCAGTTCCGTAAATAATAAGCAATAGTTGTTGATCTAGGAATTGAACCATAAATACTGGAATGATTGAACTCTATGGGCAACCAGTTATGTAATGCATTCCGTTATCACAGTATACATGTATTTTGCATTCTATGAGACATAAAAGTTGCATAAATCGTAGCCCCTGATTCATAATAGACTGGTTACATGTACTTTTGAACTTAAATATCACGCTGTGATTGTAGAGTATCGAAGAGCAGTAGGGGAACATTCTTTCTTATTTTTAGGTTACCAGCCAGTGTTTTGTAGTACATGTACTAGTATGTCTATTAACATAGTACTTGCGGTTAAAAGACTAATTTAATCAGGCCTAGAAAAATGGGGAGTTCAGAAATATCAGATCTTGCAGGGACATTTTTGGTAAGCCAGGAAATGTTAGTCCTGAAAATAAAGAGAAATAACAATTAGGAGAGGCATTTTCTCTGAGGGAAATTCTCATTTATACAGGCCCTGCACATGAAGCTAGAAGACCCCCGCGCACGTCGTAGTTTACCAGAATTAGTGCTGTTATCGAGATCTTTTTTTCATGTCGACATGTTGCTATTCTAGAATCTCGATATCGACATGATGTCGACATATTATGATCCAAATACCAAGCGGATTGCCCCGCCTAATAATGTCCGCGATAGTATAGAATATTACCGCAGATCAAAAATATCGCTAAGTCAATGTACACAAGTTAAAAATCATTTAGTATAATACGGCAATACGCCACAATCAGTAATTTTCGCCGATTTTCTACATTCTTTTATTACAAAATCATTTTGAAACAATGTCAAACATTACGGACGGTTTAATGTCAATTATATCGGTTTAATGTCAATTATATCGGTTTAATGTCAATTATATCGACATCCCAAAGTTGATATCGACATGTCGGGATAATAGCCGATATCGACATAATGTCGACATCTTCCATGTCGATGACAGCCCTAACCAGAATAGTGCACTTTTAAAGGACTGAGACCAGTTTTTGTTCACATTTGTTCTTGCATGCATTTGCTGCACATTGAGAGTTATCGCACCATGCTCTCCTTTGAATCAACTGTGGTAAGCTTCATTAATTACTTTCAAATAAGCCCCAGGTCCAATGGAACTTTTAGTATACTATAATGGGATCTCAATTATTTGACATTCTTTCCCTTTGTGATTTATCAGTTCCAATGGTTATTGATCTATGAATGGGATTAGACAGAATAGAAAATTTGTCCTTAAAAAGTAGCTTTTCACACACCCAAACTTATTGTCAAATTGGGGTCACTGTCAGTTCTACCATGTATTAACTAACTATCCTGCCGGTGTGAAATATTGACACAAAATGAATACAGTGGTATGATATAATGTACATTTACAACTGGTTTGTGGTTGAAAAATTGTGGTCTGCTGATGGTCTTGAATTAAACTTTACGCTAATCCGTGGGCACTTTCTATAGGCTATAGTTTATGGTTTGTTAGTGTTTTTGGCATGGTACCAACCAGACCGTCAAAACATAGGATATCTGGTCATAACCTAAACATTGAGTAGGGTCTGACTCATACCAAGGTTCAATATAAAGCGCTATCTTGGCTGTAGGGATTGACAACTGAACAGGGTCAGGATTTTTTCAGGTTGCAGCGCACCTAAGTGCCAATGATTCCCTGTTATTCCTTCTTTATGTTTAGCCAGCTACCAGATCTAAATTTAAAACACTGTTTTTGTTTTGATATTGAATCTGTTGTTTACATTCATTGCATATGATTCATTGCTACTACTATTAGTTACTATTATTATTTTGGAAGCGATTCCAATATGCAGAGAGCAGACAGGCCACAAGCCTATTAGGCCTACAAGCCTGGAAAGAAAGTTGTTAGGAGTGTGTACTGCTTCTGTCAGGACTGTTCAAAGACTACATGTTTGGAATTTTAAAAGTTTCCTTGCAAAGATAAAAAATAGATACAACAACTTGCCTCCAAACGGAGAAAATTCCCTCCAAATTCTTATTTTCAAAAGAATTTTACAAATTTTGTCGTGATAAAGTTATTTCTTTTTTTTCAAGAGAAGGATTAGAAAATACCACTGGATCATGAATGATAGGAATTGCTTAAAAAGTAAAACATGTAATGGGGGTCCTACATGTACTTTCTCTGTTTATAAACAGTGTTCTCTGCTCTCTTAGTGCAGCACCCATGCCTATCATCCTCATTTTGAGATTTCATATAGATATAAAATTGAGTTTTCATTTAGAATTCCAGATACTGAAACTGTGTTTAAAAAAATTGCATTTTATACCATTTTCATACTCTGGAATTGTCTAGAGACTGTCTTTTACTATGGCTGTTTACTTTTTTTTTGATGGATAATTGGGTAAAATCACAATGACATTTCCATTACAACAAAACACTTCATACATGAATTAACTATGTTTTGATTATTTCTGCTTTTAGAGGATATGATTAATTGAAAACCCAGACACTCAACATTGTAGGCCTTTATATGTTTCGGGAAAAGTAGGCACAACAATTATTCAAATTTTGAAGGTTGAAATTGAATGTTTTAATTTGTCTTGTTACCTTGGTAGTCGGAAGTATACAGTTCAGAAAAATAAACAAACAAGAGAAATGCTATTTAAACAGTATTGATTACATCCAAAACATTTGTTCAGAAAAATCTACTCTTCTTTTAGGCCAAAAAAAAGAAAAGTTGACTTCAGAGTGTGGGTCGGACGGTCAGATTTTTATTTTGAAAATCTAAACAGGGAGATACTACACAAAAACATGTTTTAAAGATTTTTTAATTTTTTTAATTTTTAATTTTTAATTTTTTTTTTAAACAAGCATATACTACTCAAAAACACGTTTTAACCTTTCTTTATTGCATGTGCTTCTTTCAATTTTCTTCTTCTTTTTTTTCTTCAATTTTTTTCATTTTTTTTTTGAAAAAAAATAGCGACCCTAGATTTCCGATCGGAAAGGGCAAGTCAACTTTTGTAGTATTATCAGGATGGGACTTTTTAACCATTGTCTGTATTTTTGACATTTTGTAGATGGTGAATATCTGCCTGCACATTAAAAAAATTGCATTAATTCCCAACAGAACGTAGCATATGTGATATTATTTTGTGTATACACAATAGACATATTCATTTCAATATGGAATTAAATGTTGAAGGTTGAGATTTCAATAAATGTGGCTCTTAAAAAGTGCAGGAGTCTCTACAATACAAGTGCAGATTAAAATACATTGTAGTCACAGTTTTCATTTGGCAAGTCATTCAATGTTGTTGGTTAATGCACTATATATTTTTATTGTAGAGAGCATATTGATAATTGAATCCCCTTGGTGCAAATTCAGTAGGCCTAAAATATGAATACAACATATATGGCAATGTTTTAGAAATTTTGTTTGAGCAATATTTAATGTTAATAATTATTAGGCCATCTGCAATTGAATTATAGTTTCCTGTTGGAGATTTAAAAATTGTAACAAGGTGAGAATTCATTATTCATTAATCATTATTTTGTGTCAATTCATTATTGACTTCCAAATGAATATAACTTCCAATATTTGAGCGGTTTGAATACCATGATGTACATTGCTCCCTGTATGCATCATATATTATAGGCCTCGGAAAAAAATGTGATTTTTTTAGGTAAAAGCCGAAATGCTAGTTTACTAAAACCGCCATTTCATGTGATGCTAAGGGGTTATTCAAGATCGTGTCCAAAATGGCCACCCAAACGGGTCAAATCTCATAGAATGACATAGCAATCAAATTGTAGGGTGAAAGTATAGTTTTAATAGTGGGATGTATGTATTAGACCACTAGACACTCATATCCAGAACTTTTGCTTTGTTAACACACCTTAATCCAAAATGGCCTCCAAAAATGGTAAAATTCCATAAATTGGCATAAACCAACATGTATGATCAGAGTATAGTTTTAACAATTAGATGTATGTGTTAGAGCACTAGAAACTCATAGCATTTTTGCTTTGTTAACATAGTTTAAAATCCAAAATGGCCCCTTTGACAATAATTTTCATTCATATACCAAATTTAATTTCTGCCGTATTGATTTTTATTCATACGCCCAAAAGTTTGTTTTCATTATCAACAACAGCGCAGCATTTGCGGTGTTATGTCATCTCATTCCATGTGCGATCAGTAAATTGGTGGTACCAAAAACCGTAATTACCTCAATAGCATACCATGGTAATAATAACACACTGGGAACCGTGTGGACCTCAGATCGAGCATGCAAAATTCTTTCGCGTAACGTTTGTTTACATTGATAAAGGTATTTCCCCAAACTAGCAAAGTACGATTGAAGGATAAACATTAATTTCAAAGAGAAAATGCAGTTGTATTTGTACATTAAATGAATTATAACAAAAATAATAAATTATTTGACCCGGCAACCAATTCCGACCTGCCCGCAAACAGGAAACTATGAATCAATTGCAGATGGCCTTAACATATCTCCTCTGTTCAAAGATAATATGATAATTAAAATATTTGATATTTGTGTGGTCGCATGCAAAGCATGCAGGATTGTGAAACATAAATGAGATGAAACAATCTAGAGATATATTGAGCAAAAAAAAGTAATTTTTAGTGTGACAAAGACATTTAATTAGCCACATATTCAGATGTTTATAATTTAAATATTTTCATGCGACACAAAAGCACAGGGTACACAACAAGTGTCAGCCATTTGCCGTTGATTTTTTATAATTTTTGCAACTTTAATTCTTAGTCAAGTTGCAAAAATTAACACATGGAAAAGTACTGTGTAGCATAATTTGATGTAGTGAAAGGTTTAGCCCTAATTTCACCAAATATGTTCACAAATTGGCCATACAGTACTTTAATAACGATGTGCACGTATGTCATTGAGTTTATTTGATTTTTCTCATCTTGGATAAGATTTATAAATATCATGTAGTAAAATCATAAATTAATGTTAAAAACATAAAGGGAAAAACCTTGCTGCAGCGAATCAGTTTTATAAAACATCTCTAGAAGTGTTTTTTCTTTTTTCTTCTTTGGTCACTCATTGTCATAAAGTAGGCCCTATTGGGAAAAACAGGTGATATGTTTCAAGTCGGAGGAAAACCACTTTTGAAATTTGAAAAAATAACAAGTTTCATGCAGTTATTTTTCCTTCTCCAACATTTTAGGGAATCCATTTTTTCTTGACACGGTTCATGGTTCATGCAAACATCACATAGAGGTTTAAATGTCAGCCATCTGACAAATCAGCTGTAAGGAAACACAATTTGTGACACCCCTCTTGATGACCTATAGTTATCAAGAAGAAAATCAAGATTTGGGCTCCTTTTCATCATGTTTTGGGACATCATTTTCAGCAACATGGAGCACAGTGCAGTATGTTTTCTTTGCGCAGTTATTGACCAAAGTAATTGTGCACATTTTTGTTTACCATCTGTGAGCAATGCTTCATAATAATTGAGCCATTGATTAATATAGTTTGTTATAATTATACAATCTCACTAGGTTATAATTGGAAACACCTCCTTTTCTGCAGCATATTAGCGATGCAGTCTACTTAACTTGACCCTATATTTTTGCAATGAACCCAGGGGGAAAATGATTTTATTTTTATTTTAAGAACTGAAATAACATTTACACAAATAATTATAGTGGTAGTATTTAAGCTAGTCCTCCTTGTACGGTCGCTATTTGAAAAATCAGCCTATACTAGGGAAATACTGAGATTGAATAATAGAAACGCTGACTCATGACATGGATGATAGTGGTTCACATATTGGGAGCATATCTCTGGCTTACAGGGGGGTCTAATGGTAGGACTAGTACTATTAGCTGCCAATAGTTTTTTGTTGTTGTGTGTATCTAAATCTGATGATACAGTGCAGTATTGAACTCTCGCTTCATTTATTTGTTACGTTTTGTGACAGTGTCATAAGTGTTTGCGAGTTTGCGGCATTATTTAATTCAGATTTCATCTTAAAGTGGCGAAGTAAACAGTCAAATGATTGATGATGGTTTTGACTTTAAAAGGTGTGCATGCAATTAGGAGTGTTTTTGGAAGCTTTATCCGCGATTAAAAAAAAAAAATAGGTGTCATATTGGAAGCTTTGTCCCCGAAAAAAATAAAAAATAAGCATGAGTTGTGTCATGTATCAAATTGTCTCGGGAATAGGAATGGAAAAAGGGTTATTTTGAACCAAACGTGTCCTCGTTTTTGCACAAAAAGAGAGATTTTTTAGAAAGTGTCCTTGAAATGGTGAAAAGGGGGGTTACTTTCAGACAAAATGTCAGCGCTTTTGGGCGAAAAAAGGTGTCAAATTAGCCAAATAGTCCGTGAAACGCTGTCAAATAGGGTGGTATTTCAAGATTTTTGAGCGATCGTGTGTTACCCCTCTGAATACAGAGAGAGAACACCGGGCAAGGAGGCTATGTCAGATGCGTAGTTTATTTTTTAAAGACTATTCTTGTTTTATAAATTGTAATTAATTTTCGCGTAGTCTATTTAAGGAAGCTCAAAATCGCGAAAATAAAAACAAGCAAACTTTTCAAAATGTGTGAAGTGCGAAAATGTTCACGCCACGAAAATGTACACTTTTACAGTATATGCAAGTTTATTGCCTGACCCGTAGATACCAAGTCTTTGGGTTGGATTTTGTAGTGAGTATTTTTTACTTGTTCAAAAGTTAATCGTGCTATGCTGCATGTAGCATTTACCAGGATACAATTTCTGTTAGCTTATGGTCATTTTGTGGAGAAAAAATGAAGAGCTTGGGTTTATTTTGCAGTGCGGTAGCATTACTTGTGTGCTGTGCCTATATCATAGTCCAATGGTCTAAGGTCAAGTTAAAAGTTATGCTGTATGGGCTATAAGCTTGTTCATGCTCATGTTCTGGTTTTGCAGATGGCAGCGAGGAACTAGCAAGCTAAAAGATATGCCCTAAAGTAAAAAAGAACTGACATCTTACATGAGACCTTGAACCTCATTTCAAGCTCTATAGAGGGACATTTAACTACGGTTATACACACAATTACAGTAATTACCATGACGACGTTTGGTTATTTCTAACCTTGATCGAAACTAAAAATGGAAATTAATTATTTGTTGTTTCAACTCATTTATTTTGAATATATGTGAGTTTTCAGCAAGTTATCCTTGTATTTGCTGTCATTGTTGCCATTCGTTATCGTATAAGTTGAAATATCTGCAATGGTTTTATTTTTGCATTCAGGCAATTTTATCTGATTCGTCAAAAGAACAATTAATTCCAAGAAGATGTGTTTTTAAATAGGGTGAAATAGATGTATACGCTACTTGCACGGTACATATGGAACCATTGAAAGCGAGGCTCTCCCCTTACCACGCACTATCACGCCACACTGCGTCATGGTTTTACGCAGGTGTGTGCAACGCGTGACGCGGTTTGGGGCACGGGCGACGAGGGGAGTGCCTCACTTTCATTCTAAAATGGCGATTGCGAGCAAGTAGCGTATACCTGTTTAAGAATGTAGCAACATGAACAAATTTATAATAATTCTATAATAATAATTATGTATGTGAAAATAGTAGGAAAAAAAGTATTTTCCACTTCATTTACATTATATTGACAATGCCAGTGTTCGTCTTTGATCAAACAAGCACTTTCACCATTGCATTAGAATCATGTTCTGGGTACTAATTTGCTCTAACTGAAATGCGCTCTGACATTGCGTTTGAACGTAAAAGGTGTACAAAATAAACCAATATATTATCTACTTTTACTTGGGCTGGGGTATACTTGCATTTTGATGTAATAGCACCCATATTAATCAAGATTTTAGATGACAGAAATTGTGAATGTTTAGGCCTATACATAGAGAGCTACACATGTAGCAGAGACTGACATCACTAGTGCTTGACTTGACATAATCCACTGCTTGGGAGTTACTGGATTCAAATTAAGTCAAATGACAACTCGTAGCATTTTAATAAAATGTATGGGTAGCCGCCAAGATTCTCTCTAAAGCTGATATCTGCTCAGACCTTCCACACAGCAAGCTTACATTATCTAGTGTAGCGATGCTTGCGAATCAAATGTAAAGCCATGCTTCTGTATAAACTGACAACAATGAATCAAATGTAAAGCCATGCTTCTGTATAAACTGACAACAATTTATTCAAAATTGGTGTCCATTCAGACTCACGCCAAGTAAGTATTGCATTCAGGTAGATAATCAGGTATTAATTTGTGGCTTCATACATGTAGCATCATTGACCCTAGGGTAGGTACCTGAAAAATGGTCAAATGCGAGTCATCTAAGGTCCTGTTTTGGACTTGGCAACAAAATTAAAATGTAAAAAAAAGAAGAAATTTTTTTAATTTTTTTTATTTTATATATTTTTTTAAATTTCAGGTATTTGGTACCAAATTTGGTAGCCGGGACTCAAAAATTTCGGGCGGGTCTCGATTTCCTGGGACTCCCTCCTATCACTACTGATTAGTGATGAATGACTGAGCACCTTGAATAAATTGTCTATCTACATATAATTGATGCATAATTTATGCATATTTAGAATATCAAATGGGTCAGTGTGCATGACTAGATGCTTTCCATCTTATTAAAATGCCTTTTGTTATTATGTGTTAGCTGGTTACTATAGCAGAGGTCATAACAACAAACTCGAAAGCCATGAAAAAAAGATGTTGAAGAATAATTAATGAGCTGCATTATGTTACAATGCCAATGTTCTCTGGTTGTTTGAAGGGGAATTGGTAGTGCATTTTGCATTGACATGGCCAATTTGCATTTTTATGGACCTAGTATATTTATGCCAATTAAATGCCGCTAAACCCCCGGGGGGGGGGGGGGGGTACTCGGATTTGGTTTGGTCGGGGGTGTGCCGCTGGAGATTCAAAACCCATACCCATTTTTAGGGGTAATTTTTGGGAAATCGGTACCCATTTTTAGGGGTTTTGCTTCATTTTAGACCAAATTTTCGCGAAAATATACCTAATTTTTTGCAATATTCGCGAAAATAGACAAAAATTTCGCGAAAATAGATCCATTTGTAAAAAGTGACCCCATTATTAGGGATTTCCAGCACAAAATCATACCCCATGTTTAGGGATTTTGTGCCCAAAAAGCTACCCATTAGAGCGGCACACCCCCGTATACCGTCTTAGGCGAGTACCCACCCCCCCCCCCCCACCGGGCTAAACCCTATGTATCTTAAAATAGGTGATGCCTGCCCATGTTATTACTCTATCATTTTTAGTGATACAAAAATGCAGCAGCTAAAAGATATTTACAAATGTGAATTTGATTACATGCACAATTAAATGAGTTGTAAGAGTGCAATTAAATTAAATTAAAGCGTATAGAAATTACTCTTTACAGTCCCGTTGCCACTTGACGCTCAGAAAGTATAACACTGACCAAACCAAAAATTGCGGTTGCCACCGTGATGATGAGAGGCAAGTCTGCCATTTATTTTCCACTGACTATATACGCCAAAACAATTCAAACGATAAAATATAATTTGCAGTAATTAATACGAATCTCTGACCTACGTCGCGGAAGGGGATGAGATATTTCCCGACCGATCCTTAATCGAGGTGCATTAAGGGCTGAAGACAGATTTAATTATATTATAATTTATAACACATACCACTATGCCTATCCGTTCTATATTCAACATGGGGATAGGCAAACCTGAATTGAATTGAAATAGTCACAACGAGCATTGCATTATTGAGGCAGAACCACGAATTATATTCAGTTTAAAAGGGTAGACATGCAATTGTCGCCCTTACATTCAAATTTTCAAATTTGAGGCCCGCTGCCGCTTCATTTTAACACACACTTGAAATGAAGTCATATGGGTTAAATTCAAATGATAATATATAATTTGCGGTAATTAATACGAATCTCTGACCTACGTCGCGGAAGGGGATGAGATATTTCCCGACCGATCCTTAATCGAGGTGCATTAAGGGCTGAAGACAGATTTAATTATATTATTAAACATTCAAATTTTAACATGCACTTGAAATTTTTACTCCTTTGTGTGAAAACGCACAATTTGCATAACATTTTGTACAACTACTTGTTGAATAAACAATGCATATCAATCGTTACATTTTAAAATGATTGTAAAGTACTTCTTTACAATGAAAGAAAAAACAAAACTGCCACACAAGTTTTTTCATTTGAACGCCGGAAAATGGGAACACTTGCCCAATCCCCCCCTTTTTTCTTGAAAAGGATTAGGAAGATTGTGGCGGAAAACCTTTCATACCGGGATGAGAGTTGAAGTATACTAATGCGTTTTCCCAATCAGATATCAGAATATCCTTACCTTTCTCTGATAGATGCACTGTATCGTACAAATACAGAGACGATTACTGGGCTTGAAAGCCGGGTGCCGGATAAAGCATGTGTTGGGCCGACTATGGCATACACAATGTGCGAAATAGTTTATATTGGACAAACATTTCTTACCGGCTTTCTGATTGCGAGCATGAAGGTAATAGAGTCTGGGCAGAATATCCGACCAGATAATCCGAGAATTGGGGTACAAATTGCTAAGAGCGGACAGAATTTCCTCTACCTGAGACCGTAATTCAGTAATTGTATTACCATTGAAGAGATCATTTGAGCCAAGTTATAATTACATGTCAATACAAGATGTGCGCATACAAAATCCATATCTTGGACCAGGGAGACCTACATAATATATGCACAAAAATAAGAATTCAATGCGATAACCAGCAATGTTTTACTAAATTTGAACATGCGCTCGATAAATAAAACAGTGATGTCACCAATTATCAGAATGCACAAATTCCGTTTGGGTAACGCTCATCCTCTGGTTTTCATGAAACTATTTCGTAAGAGTACGTGTTAACAAAGCAAACAAGAGATGCCATTGGCCCCGTAACCCAATCCGCCAGTCATCATTATCCATTTTACTGTAGCTCAATAATCCCCAAATGTATACGTTAGAGAGCTTGAGATACTAGTGCTGACGTTGAACTTGACGATAGCGGTCGAGTAACAAGAAGAGTCTTTAAAAAGACAAACAGCGTTCAGAAGGGTTAAACACCAGCGTAATAAATCTCAGTACTCCGAATGACGACTTGTTGTTGCTATACACAAGCATACAATCCAAGTATAAATTGACGTGAAAATTCTGTTGTAGTATAGTCCACGATGCTCGTGGTTTACATTTGTTTAAAATAGCAGATGGTAAAGCAAATATCCGAGAGGGATTCATATCCTATGTCTCACGATCATCCGTTCCAAGAATAAATTGAGGCAAACAACAACCGTTGTGTGTAGCAATATTTAGTAAACAATGAATTGTCTACCCAGATGCTAAGATATACAAGCCATATGCGGACAATATCCTGACCTAGTTGGGTTTTATTGAGAACACTGTTTTGGCTATTGGTACTACTGAAGTTACCATATTAGTGCAGAACGCTGACAGCACCAAAAATGGCGTATATAGTTGTAGTAGCTTACAGGCATTTGCAAACTGGTGCAAATTATTTAACAGCGGCTTTTATTATTATTATTATTATTATGAACTCAACAATCAACACTTGTTTCAGAGTAATCTGAAAACAGCGATACCTTTGTATGAGATCGTGCCTCCGCATGACGCAATAATAATCCACTGCAAGTTGTGGCTCATGGACGCGTTGTCACCAACCAAGGACTAGCTTCTTTACTTCACGGACGACTATACTCGGAACAGGCTGGGTACGAATAAAAGGTCTCTCCACAAAGCCATACTGAAGAAAACACGCCGAAGAGCCGACGCCTATAACGTTCAGAACATTCATGGTAGTGGTACTACTGCTAAGCATAGACACATGTCCTGAAAGAATAATAATAAAAAACGGCAGAAGCAGAATCTGGGCAATTTATATCCTTAACCTTAAGTTTCCCCTTATACATGTACCAACTGGTAGGCAATGTCAAAATCATCGCCCAACGATGATTATCAGCAGGAGCTAATTCCAAAAATATAAGTATACCAGCCGGCTAATGATAAGTACCACTAAAGTATCCATGTATTCCGTGTATTTATTTAGATGTACCCTAAAATATATATATATATTTATTACATTATAATTATTCCCAATCCCCATCAGTTTCACATTTGCAATAATCTCTCAAGTAGATTATCATACCAAGCAAAAGTCTAACAGATCGTATTTTGCCCCTTCCCTCATGGATATACCAAATATAGTTCTCCCAGTCCCCATCTAGGCAACCGCATTTACGTGATAAAAACTGGCAACACCCTCTAAATTTTCTTGTGTCAACCCAGATAGACGTTTGTTCGCCGAGTGGGTAAGATTGACCAAGTATTTGAGCCCTTAAGTAAGGCTCAGTTATCAATAATGTCAAGCATATTGTTTAGCATATAGATCGTAATTCATCTGAGATGTTTTGGTAAATTTCGTATTTTCAGAATACGAGATTTACAGCCCCTTTTTTATTTTTGCTACGACGAGTTCGTTCCAAATTGTCATTCAAAATGGCGGCAAGTTAGTGTCGTCGAATTCGTGACCCATTGATCGGGACTGTCGAATTCTCTTCTATTGCTTCGGAGGCCGGTTATATTTTGTTATTGTATTATATATTATAATGTTTATATATATATTTATATGACCTATGTGACTCCGATTTGTCCTTATGAATGCATGCAACTGTTTAAAGTATCCCGCATGTGAGTTGTTTCCCGATCACGCCGAGGAACGACGGACATATTTTCATTACGTCTTATTGTTGTTTTATAGATATTATAGACATATACGACGGGTATAAAACAGATTATAGATATTGTTATTTTGTTGTTATACTGATTAAAAATTGATTCTTGATGACCTATGTGACCCCGATTGTCCTATGCTCATGCTACTGTAACTGTTTAGAGTACCCCGCATGTCGGTTCCCGACTTGATTTAATTAAATAGTTTATTTCACGCCGAGAAACGAAGGACATTTCTTCTCATTACGTATTATGATTTTTATACTGATTAATTTCACGCCGAGGGTCGACGGACGAATATTTATCATTACGTATTATGGTTATTATACTGATTTATTTGATGCTTTATGACTCATTGTATTCATTTTCTACAACCTGTTTCCCTTTGTGTTTAATCATGAGGTATTGCCGACGTCATCTTGTTATGTACATCGTAGATGTTCAAGATTTAAATAGATGTAGCTGGACTCGGATAAACCGAACTCATTCTGGGAGGAGATTGAGCAGCTAAAATTGTCATTTCCCCTCCCAAGTCTATACCTAAGATCAGACCCATAACTAACTTAGTCAGGTTGTATACTATAGTATTTATAAGGTAAATCCTCTTCAGTCTGATTCCCTTTGTTTACATTCATTCTACTATGAAGTACTACCGTGTATACTACCCCTACCAGAGGGGAACCTTCATTCATCCCGATATATACACCACCGTTGTTCCAGTAATAACTTTTGCAAGCTAGACGCCGATTTACCGGCCGCTTTTTGGGATGTATTTGTGCAGTACGGCAGCCATTGTCTTTTCCCCTCCAAAGGCTTTAACTAGACATAGACCAGAGGTAGATCTGTTTTCTAAACCTCCTAGTTTTCCGTTTTTCCTTTCCCTCCCTAGCCATACCTTTACACATTTCTAGAGTTTATCTGTTATATAATAGACCCTACATGTATTGTATTCGCCACTCTGGTCGCTGGTGTACGCCCGTCTATTCTTTATTAGGCCGTTCGATCACCCGAGGGGTGCCACCTCCCTCGCAGAGGTGACGGTGCTTTGGTGTCAAGAACAGCCAGGGTAGTTTTTACAAAAGAAATAAACTTCGCTGGCAGTTCCTAGTCACACCAAAATTTTTAACCCCCTGTTCCTAAGAGACTAAAAGTGTCGAACAGGGGGAGGCCACTTTTTGTTTTGACCACTGTGCGTTAGGTCTGTTGTAAATCTGTTTCTGGACAGCATTAGATTTACCCAAATTATACTCGCGATTCTGAGCTGATCGCAGGTGAACGGTCGGCTATTCTGTTTAATAAAGCTGATCGATCACCCGAGGGGATCCACCTCCCACGTAAAGGTGACGGTGCAGGGGTCGTGAACAGTCAGGGAAGCTTTACAGCTCCTCTGACGGTTCCTAGTCATACCAGTTCTGATGGTGTGCAGATCCCCTCTCCCTGTTCCAATCAAACGAGCGAACAGGGGGAGAAATCCATTCCGGTAGTATCAGGAAACACCTCACGAGGGGGTGTTCTCCCTGCCGTTATGACGTTCAGTAACAGAAAAACAACCTCCCATGATGGTGACCGTGCTTATAATAGAGGTTGTTGTGTTTCCCCCCCCGGAAATACTGGTGAGACTGTTACTGATGAGGGGAGCACGGAAAGGGGAGCTCCTGTATATAAACAGGTGGTTCCACTTTCCACTCAGGCATGTGAATCTATACCATCAAACACGCACCCAGATCACATCCTGGCTCCACCGGGCGGTGTAATTTCCTCACGAGGCTATTATACTGCTCCTATTGTTGCTCTAGAGTCAGTTGTCGCACACCACCCCTCTTTACGGGGGGGTTTTGGTGCACAGCTACAGAGTAGGGGATCTCACCGGGGGGACCAGGGTACGCTATTTTATAGTAGTAACCTAGTCTCCTCCCCCAAAGACGCTTCTCGTACGGTAAATATTGACCCTCTTACCACAGATCCGGTCCGTATTGCCCAGAGTCGCGCCCCTGATTATCGCGCAAATATTTCCCCCCCGGAAATATCGGATATCAATCAGGGTATTTGTGACAAAGGTTCTTTAGAACCTATTATGTCACGATCCAGTGACAATAATCGCTATCCGAAAGCAAACTCGTCACGCACTGACTATCGAGATGATTATAGATCGAGTGGTCTCGCTTACCGTAATCCCTCTTTAGAGGATAACAGTGCAAGTCAAAGAGATGCATACAGGGGTACTCAAGGAGAGTTAAGCGATGCATACAGTAGACAAAGGAATTCACACGGGGGAGACTTTGACTATTATCCTGGCTCTTACCGCCAGACAATTCACCCTAATTATGGTCAGCAAGTAGCTACCACTTCAAGGGTCATTGAACGACCGACCATGGGATCGCTTGAGGATTATAACTCATTCTATCAATGGCAGCAGTTTAAAGCTTTTCAGGCTAGAGTTTATACTGAGGGAAATTCCCAACCAACTCTTACACAGCCACGGGCGAATCACAATGTCACACAACCCACGGCTGCCCGTACTAGTACTAACAGTACTCAATCATCCCAGGTAGTCGCTACTACTGTCCCTTCTACTATACTACTACTACTACAGTCACGGACTTAGTCAGCGTAGACGAGGAGGAGGATATCATCGAAGAGGAAGACGATGATGATTATGGGAATTATGATGATGATGATGATGACCTGTCACAGGGTTCAGGTGAACATAACTCAGACAATGATCCTGACAACTCTGGTATTTTCCCGGCCAATGTCCTGATAAGGAAGGAAATTTCTGAGGATGAACCTTCTCCTTTTGGGTTGGCTTGGCAGTCAAACAAAACTAAGAATATCTTCCAACGAAACAGAGTTGATCCTATCAACAGCTATGCAGCCAGTGCTATGGGACTGGCGCCCCCTGATGTTCCAGAGGAGTATTCCGGCGGATCTTTTTTTCTTCGATAGCCTTAGTGAGCCGGCAGCGACGACTTCGACTCCTACTCTTTCTCTTCCCAACGAAATTTTCACGGAAATGTCGAAGGTTAGGAACAAGGACAAACTGACTCTGGATAAGGAAGCCAGAATTGATAGAAGGGAAGCCATTGCGGCATTCAGAGTCTGCCCAACGGATGAAACCGAGTGTTTCGGTATCTCTTCCATCGATAAAGGAGTCATGGACTATATGAAGCCGAAATCTTCTTCAGTCAATAACTTCTCGAAGGAATGGGAGGAGGTACTATCGGCCGAACAGGAGGAACTTTCTGTTATCAGAAGACTCAGTATCTTCCAGATGTCGGTGATTAACGCCCTTGCTTTGGATCTCCAGCCTTCTCTTTTGAAAAAAACCTTCGGAGGAAGTACAGAGATCGTACGCTTCAGCACGACTCGCCATGGACATGTCAGGTCGTGTACTTCAGGGGACGACGATAGACATTTGTTTTTTCTCAAAGGATGAAGGTCTCTCCTTTCGATCAGAGATCGCACAAACGAGATGGATTTTCATCTCTTTTTTCTTTCCGTCATTTGTCCTTGAAAACAACGGAAACATGGGGAGCCAAGTGATTTCCAGGACTCTAGTTATTTACATATATAACTTTGTATGCCGCGTGCCTGTCTACGGCCATATCACGTCGGATAGATCGGTTTTCTCATCCAATTACCGAAGTTGAGCGACGTCGGGCCCGGTAGTACTTGGATGGGAGTCCGCCGGCCTGGGTATACCGGGAGCTGTATATATTTTTTATAAGAATATACACATCGACCTAACTTACTTTTTCAGCTGACTCTGATGTCAATCTGACAAGTATAGACTGACTTTCCTAGTTTGAATATTTATCTCTTTCAACGTGGGCCTTGGAGCCAGGCCGCGCCTTTATCGAGTTTTTTCAATTGGAAGTTTTTTCTTATCGTCTGACACGGAAGCGCTACGAGAAGAATCATCTATACACTATTCTGCGAGACGGCCTATATAGGACGGTCTTCTTTTTTCCTGGTTGGAAATCTTTGTTGTCTGTTATATATATTTATATATATATCACTTTTCACTACATTGGATCCTCTGAGTTCATTTCATGATCTCTTCTTCTTCTTCTTTGATGCAGTTCAACACTCCCGGTGGAGTAATGCGAACCGTATCTCCTTTTTTGGTTTCATGACCACATTATGGAAGGTGGACACTTGTACATATTTATCCTGATTACGGTGCGAAATGGACTTCTGACTTCATTTCTTGACCTCCGATAGCGGGTCTGAACCGTCTCACTAGCCTGATCTATTCACGAGTTTTTCGAGGCTAGAGGACAGGATTTATCACGAGTTTTGGGGTTTTTATTCTTCACTACATTAGATCTTCTGAGTTCATTTCATGATCTCTTCTTCTTCTTCTTCTTCTTTGATGCAGTTCAACACTCCTGGAGGAGTGATGCGAACCGATTTTCCTTTTTGGTTTTACGCCCACATTATGGATCATCACACGTTGGTATTATATTTTCATTTTATGCCATTTTCTATATATATTCCTTTCCGTGTTCATTTAAATCCGACACCCTCTGTTGTCCGATATTGTGTTCGGATAGAGACTTTGAAACCTTTTTAGCTTTTACAGTAGTTCATTGTTCATTCCTTGAACGGAAATGAAATGGGAATTTCATGACGATCCTCTGTGTGAGTTTGACGTATCCGGGCTCGGACTCTGGAGGTTTTTATTTTATTTTTACGGAATAAATCGCATCTTTTTATTTATTCAAATTTTTCCCAGGAATGTTCAACGATTTTCTACTCTGAGAAAACGTGGAGGGGTGAAATTCAGAGTAGGGTTTTCACCCCCTTGTTGGGACAAGTGGGTCTCTGACGCCCTCGAAAATAACTTGTATAAATTCGCGTGGTACCGTCGTTTTTATCGACTATATCACCTTTTCAGTTTACAAGTTTTTTTTATAGTTTTTTTTATCTGTTTAACAGATGTCATTAAAAACAAAGACCCAGTCATTGGGCATGGCAATTACATGTTTATATTCTCGCAGACTATTTACCAAGAGGGGTATTTTTTGCGTGCATCTACGATTGGTCTCTCTCTCTCTCTCTCGAAACCTATCTTTCGGGACCTCGTGGCCGGGCTCTTGCGATTCTAGTTCAACATATGTATGGGGAAATCGCTGACTCTGTGAGGTCAAGTTTGGATCCTGGTCTACATTCATCCAATGTCTATGGATATTTATCTGTTTTCATACAGACTGGGCCCAGTCCTTTTCATACAGGATGCCGGGATGGTGGTTCTATTGTCCACAGTCGCCAGACATCACATCAGATGATGTACCGTATGGAAGGTTGATCCAGGTACGGTAAATGGGGAGACCACGAACTTCCCGAGATCAATATTCGACCTTGGCCTACAAGCAGCCACGGTCAACTTTTATTCCTAATTGAGGGCATGGAGTTTTATTTTTCTTCTCGTCCCTTAAACTCGTATCATATGGCCCTCATATAGGCCTACAATTGGAGCCTTTACAAGCGACGCCAATAAGATTGATCGCTATATGACGTTCTTTTCTTTTTTTCTTATAACCGTTGCATCAGGAAAGTGTTGCTCGGAGCCTCTTTTCTTATGCATAGGGATGTTATACGTTTCTTTGATTTATGTAAACTTGGGTAACCCTATTCTTTTTAAAGATAGAGAGATGTTGCACGATGTGTTTGGAACACCCTGTAATTATGTTTACGTTTACCATATAAGGCTTAATGGTCTTTGCACCAATCTACTGTACGAACACAGGCTTGGATTGGGAGACAGGCTCCGTTTAGCTGGGCAAAACGTGCTTCGTCCTGCCGAGAACTCGCAACAACTAGCGTGGGGATTTTTACGATTTTCAGCAAGGCGACGGGAGTTACTCTCTATTTTCGCCCAGGATTTCTAGCTAAAAACGAGAGAAACGACTACTCCGCGACACCCTTGTTCTTACCTTATCTATAAAGGCAGAACAGTAGGGATCACTTATATGGTATCTAGATAAAACCAGTAGCTTTTTAGAGGCGAGGAAACACGTCTGTCGTCTGTTTATCTCTAGTAAAAAGCCATATAAAGCTGTCGCAAGGATCAGGTTGGTTGGTTGACGCGATTCGATTAGCGAAAGCCACGAATAACGACAGCGTACCACTAGGCCACAGTGGGACTGTTAGAGCATACTACGCGACTTGCACACTCGCTAAAGGGATTTCTATTAACGAAATCCCCAATACAGTATCATGGAAACCCGATACGACATTTACCTCTTCATATCTGAAGGATATCCATCTCAGAACTGATTGAGGCAGGTATGCTTCGGCCGTCTTGGACGGGGAAAGCAATACCAACTAGACACACTACCAACTAGACGATACACCCGTTTTTGCGACACATCCCCGTTTTTTATGACATCACTTATGACGTCTTTGAGACAGGTTCGTATTTTAAGATGATATCTTTAACTTATCCTATAAGGTTTACTACACTATTTACGTTTTAAGTAAGCTTAATTAACCTGTATACTAGGTTAATACGGTTAGTTATTTATATCAAGGTGGTTTTATTATTATGGTTTCCTATCGTTTTTTGACCCCTCGTGTTTGTATACACTTGTTTCCCAATCCCTATCAGTTTACTGCATCCGATGATTGGCCTTTCACCGCCATTCGCCGTGTCAATCGATTGCAAATGTGAAACTGATGGGGATTGGGAATAATTATAATGTAATAAATTAAAAAAGGACCCTTTAGGATGTCCTTTTATTTATCAATTATAGTATTATTCCCAATCCCCATCAGTTTGTCCCGCCACCGGCCCCTGGCTTAATCACGATGCCTTCGCTCGTCGTTTACGTTTTTCTCCAAAGAGAAATTTAGAGGGTGTTGCCAGTTTTTATCACGTAAATGCGGTTGCCTAGATGGGGACTGGGAGAACTATATTTGGTATATCCATGAGGGAAGGGGCAAAATACGATCTGTTAGACTTTTGCTTGGTATGATAATCTACTTGAGAGATTATTGCAAATGTGAAACTGATGGGGATTGGGAATAATACTATAATTGATAAATAAAAGGACATCCTAAAGGGTCCTTTTTTAATTTTTTTTTATAATGAACAAATACATGACGTAACAGTAATCCCCCAGACCCAGATGTCCCTAACAGCAACAAACAACACAACTCCATTATCGTCTGCAGAACCAACGTGGAAGAACATAACAAATTATAAACATTATTGACGACATCGCTGTATGAACGCGATGACAACCAAAACGTCTTCGGTATAACACAAGGAGGCTGTGGTGAACCTGTTGCAAAAACAACCCGGACAAACATTTACCAAACTGAAATACCATGAAAACAAATTCCAAACAAAACGACAACAACCATACTATGTATTATATTGATATAAGAGTACAATAGAATCAAACAAAGTATTGTCAAAATACCTGACAAAAATGCAGCGCAACTATTTTTACTAGCTAGGTGGCAAAAACCAAACCTAACGCCCGAACAAGTCGTATGGCTAATAGTACAGAGATCCATTAGTATTTCCCCCTATTTTATAGCTATAATTTAATAGAGATGCAATGATTGACCCCCTCAAAAAATGAATGGACCATTTATGACACCCCATTTATGAATTAAACAAACGAGCCGCGGAGAGGTAAAAATGTACATCGATGAAACTATGCACGAATACACAAAGTGAGATGGCTTACAAACACGACAAAACACATTTAGACTCACGGTCCCATGCGCGATCGAAAAGAATAACGTAATTATACCAATTATTGCGACACATTTAAATCTGCAATGCATCTATATACCAACTATAGTAATATGTATACCCATCCAAAACCAGCCTGGTTGAAAAACGCGATGAAATTATTATATTTATAATACAAAATAAAAACTCGATCGTAGCGGGAAAATGGTAACCAGAAAATAAAACGTGAAAACTATGACCTGACAGATGACCTTTGAACTTTGGCAAAGTAGACTTTTTGTAACAGTCGTTTCCGGAAAACTCAATACCGACCAATAAACCAGAATTTGCATACGGAATACAAAGTTATAAAATGTATCACCTATTCCACGTTATCAACAAACTGTTTAAAATATTTCAACAAAGGTACAGTACAATATTTAAAATTTGCGCACCAAAATAAAAAACCCGTTGGCGTTAAATACGGTTGGAGAACAAAATTGTGTTAAAACGACCTCGCTACGCGTCGCTAAACAATTTAAATGACGGGCTAACTATCACAGCAGGAGATCGATAATTAGGATGTTAACTAAAAACAAGACGAGGGCGCGTAACAGAAACTTCCAACAACCGGTCCATGAACAGCATCGACCAACTACCAATCAATATCCCGCTAATAGATCCCTCTTAAGCTTATATTATCCAAATGTGAAGTTGATAAGTTGTAAAGTGGGGATTACAAATTTAAACGATATGCCTGCTAGATTAAATTATTCCATGTATCGACAACCTCTTAATATTTCAAAGAGGGTACATTCCTATATTGACATTTAAGCTACAATAACACCCCGAGCGTTGATACATTTTAATACTGTTGGAGAAAATATTGTTAGACAATCAAGTATGACAAACAACCTCGCTTACGCAACGTTCACAATATAAACGACGGATAAACTTTACAAAGTGGAGATCGACAAGCTATTAACTAAATCAAACGATGGATTACAGCATGATTACAGTAACTCCAACAACTGGCCCATGAACAGCATTACCCACTACCTAATCAATATCCCGCTATAGAAACCTCTAATATTAACCAAATGTGACGATTGATAAGAGCATGGAATTATTTAATTCCATGAGAGAGTAAAAAACAGAGTGGGGATTGAACGATAACCCATGAGTAATTTGTGTTTTGCACGTACACAAACAATAACAACCGTAATTGCTGCGGACATATTACAACGATTAATATGAACTTATTTAAAACAACGGAATAGATTTAAAGATAACGAATCAAAACGGCGAGGACAAAATCCTAAATTGAACAATGTATCACGAATCTAACTTTTTAAATAAAGACAATGGACTACGGGAGGTTAACAGGTCTAAACAGCACATTAGATTTAGTATAAATATAAAAGCTCTCACCATTGAAAACTGAACTTCGCCGGCATTCCAACCGTCTAGGCTAGCTGCGGTTACCTGACGAACACGGAAATTGTCCAACCGCTACCATATCATGGCTGCCATAAACTGGAGGCAAAAGTTCGATGCTCTTCCTGCTGAATTGATGATAGGGACCCAGTAACATCTCCTAAACCGGCCCGAAGACGATGCATTGGCTTGGCACATTTGTTTACGCCACAGAAACGATGCTCACACTACATACACAACATACTAAACGTGCCAGAAGAACGCTGATTGATTTGATGCAACCATCCGGTTGAACGATATTCAGATAGTTATAACCGCCGATCTATTGGTGGTGATAGAGTTCGGGCGGTCAAGGATTCAATCATTGAACCTACTAATATTACCAGAAAAACTCGATGAAGAACCAGGTACGATGGATAGTAATTAATAGTACTCACTAATAACCATTATTAGTTTTACAGGAAGTCAGATTGGCCATCACCCGCCTTGAGACCTGGTTTCACGAACGGAAGAACCTTAAAATTTATATTTGCTGAACTGGCTAGAACATGCTCTCTCATCAAGAGCCACGGAGCGAATGATCAAAAAACTGAGATGGAAAAAGCAACTCACAAACAAAGAGTGGATGAAAAACAAAAAACGCCCACAAGAGCACTCATTGGCTAGTCAACAAAGAGCCCAAAACGCTCGAGCGCACGCGAAAAAATCGATCTTTACGCAAGTAGCAAAGGGAAATTTATTAACACTAGGTTAAGTAATTTCTTATTATTAAAAGGTTGTTAACCTATTTCATAAGTTGGCTCAAACATTAAATATTAAAATATTTGAGCTCTTTTAGATTTAGATTATCAAACACATTTATAAAGGGTATAAAAAGAGAACAAAAACTAAATTGGTTGAGAATATGGGGTGGGGATGGGGGGGGGGGGGGGGGGGGGGGGGTTGTGGGTGTTCAAAGCATATAGGGTTTGGTTTGATAAACAGGGTCAGAATTTCGTCAAAGGTTGTGAGAATCCATTTAGATTCCTGCAGAGGGTTTTGCGAGAATCTATGAATTCTCCTCCATTCAAATTATGTGTAGACAGAATATCTCTACGAGAATCAACATGGATTCTCGCAACTTTACCGACAGGAATCTTTGCGAGAATGGATTCTTGGATTCTCCTTGAAATTCTGACCCTGATAAAGCTTGGTCACATAATTGGATACTGTCAGTCATCCTAGAGTACTTCCTTCTCTTTCTTTCGTAGGATCCAACCAACAGCTTCTCCCATCCCCACCCACCTCATACCCAATCTTAATGTAGAAACCTATTTGTTATAAGGGCAAGGTATTCATATTTAAATTAAAGTTGTTCTATTAATTATAAATAATTAAAGTTGTTCTATTAATTATAAATAATTAAAGTTGTTCTATTAATTATAAATAATTAAAGTTGTTCTATTAATTATAAATAATTAAAGTTGTTCTATTAATTATAAATAATTAAAGTTGTTCTATTAATTATAAATAATTAAAGTTGTTCTATTAATTATAAATAATTAAAGTTGTTCTATTAATTATAAATAATTAAAGTTGTTCTATTAATTATAAATAATTAAAGTTGTTCTATTAATTATAAATAATTAAAGTTGTTCTATTAATTATAAATAATTAAAGTTGTTCTATTAATTATAAATAATTAAAGTTGTTCTATTAATTATAAATAATTAAAGTTGTTCTATTAATTATAAATAATTAAAGTTGTTCTATTAATTATAAATAATTAAAGTTGTTCTATTAATTATGAATAATTGTAGTTCCTTTTATTAGGTCATCTGTAAGTAATGTCTGCATCTTTGGTTTGCCATTGTACATGACAGGCTAGCAGTTTGGTGTATTTAGGTCCGTCTTATGAGAAGAGTAAAGCTGGATCCTTCATGTGAGAGGGTACATACTATGTGTTTCAAATTGTTGAATTCAATTTCATCTATTCTTTTTCATACAAAAACAATGACAGCCTAAGAAGTGAGTCTTTGGTTTGTGGTGCCAAATCGGTTTGAAATGATTGAATCGGAGACTTGCACATACTACATTACATGTATAACTAACCCCGACACTTGGGATGCAAATGTTAAAAAAAAATAAAAATCTGGGGGTGGAAATGGTAGAAAGTTTGCTTAGAAAAGTGGACCCGTCGGCAGTGGGAGTGGAACCCGGGTCCACCAGCATGGATTCGGTGTCTTGGTGTATTCGCGGGGAGGCAGAAGATGGTGTGTTTTAGTTATTGAGGCGACACATAATAGGCCTACACTTTGAACTGACTCTGACAGTCCATAAAACATCCATTGTCACATCACATTAGTATGTGCATCTGAAAGAACTTCCAACCAAATTTAAACTATGGATGGATTTTAAATGGATAACCTTTGGATTATTATATTTAATGAGTTTAATTGTTGGTTTTTCTATTATGAAACATTTGTTATACAATCATTGTGATTATCATTTACTGATTCATTATAGAATGCCTACCAATTCAGAAGTGCACTTGATGATAGATAAGGATTGTTTTTTTAAAAAGTTCACATTGAAAACCTGTTGATATAGGGTATTCTGTATGAACTCGTGAACTTTAAACATTGAGTCTTGTTTAATTAAAGGATAATGACTGCGTATCAGTTGTTTAGAGGTAAACTATGAAGAATCGAAACATTTTCACTTTGGAACCAAGTAATTGCTCGAGTGGCTTTGCCCCGAGGAAAATTCTGAGGTCCCAAAGTAAAATGTTTGATTATTCACAGTTACCGACAAAGCAACTGATCAAAGTCATTCAATCCTGATTCAAAACGTCAATTAAAATAGTAATTTTAATAATACGGACATTTATTATTTATTTAAAAAGTTACAATTTACGGCAATTTAACCATGCTTCACCCATTACAAATAGATCAAACTGATCAAAACTTGTGCACTCGAACCACTCACAAGTTGCGTAACTCCTGCGTTGTTCAAATAGGCCATCCGTTCATGACATTACACAAATTGTTTTGGTAATCGAACTTGATACGCATTATATGCAGGGTTACTTATGTTTATCGTAGAAGGTGAATCCCTTTTCACCGTCCATGTGTTTATGCAGAGCATCCCTTTTCACCGTCTATGGTTCTTCATAGTGACCAGTAAAGGATGGCATTTGATTGGGTCACACACATCGCATAGATTCATTATGTTTTGAATGGGCTTCGATACCTTGATTGAGGTAATTTGAAGTGAAGCTGTTCAAATATGAATTGTTGTAAATGGGCCTTTGTCGGTAAATAGGTCTTTGTACTTGAAGTTGAAGGCGGATTCTCCAACAGTGCAAGGAATTTTTCTAGAGCTGTCTGAGCTTGACCATAAGGGAATTAACAGGAGAAAACGGGTGCTTAGAACCATTTTTGAAGATACCGGCAAGTTAACTTTAGAACATTCTGCGTTGGAATGTAGGTGCTCAGGAAAGGTACCCAGTGAAGCTGCATGTAGTTGGGGGGGGGGGGGGGGGGGGGGGGGTGGAGATAGCAATCTATGCATTTTGAGTTATTGATGGAATTTAGGCATAGAAAAACAAATAAAATGAAGACATTTTACAGTAATTATTCTTAAAATCAGAAAGCAGTATCCAATCTGAACCAAAAAGGTGTCGTTTTCAAAAGCATTCAAAAAGCTCCTTTTGTTGGTATAAAGATCTCATCTGTTTTTGACAACTGCACCCTTATGCTGTGGCTGTACACATATTATTAGTATTGTAAAATATAACACCTTAAATTACATGTCTATCAAGGGTTTATCTACATCTCAAAGTCTAGCAAATACTATCATTGTCAATAATATTTGAGCTCCAAGGTTTATCAGATAGCATGCATTGATTTTGCCTATTGTTTTGTATTACCGCAAGATAAGCCATAATTTTCTGATATAAATACTTTGATACTGTCAGAACACTGGGTATCATTTCACTCTCAAATCCGTCGTTCTGTACGTGTGCTGAACATGCTCTCTCGTTGATACATTTACTTGACACAAAGGTAGGCAAATCTATCAATTAATAGTATTGATACCCAATTCTGTTAAATCCTGCTTCATATCTATTGTTTTAATGTCTATTAATTATGTTGAAAACATTATTTTATTGACCTTAAAGTTCCTTATTAAAGTTACATCATTGCCCTGTAGTATTCATTGTTGCCCTAAAATTAGGCCTCAACCGAAATGACTTATGTTTACCGATACGATATCCGATAATCATATTAAACTATCGGCAAATATTCGATACGATCCGGTAATTTATTATCTAAAATGAAATCTTTTTATCTTCCCAAATCATCTGTAATTTTCTCCTCTCCGCGATGACTGGATGCATTTTTGAAACTCCAGCAGACGAAACTCTGCTTTCGCTACATAAACAACATGGCGGCCGTAGCAGAGCATGGAAATATCGTTGATGCCAAGCAGTTAGTATGTAATGTGCTGATTGGTTGTAAATGCTTTTGTTTACAAGTCACAAACTAATCACGGACACGCTATCGTAAGAGATCGGGATATGTTCTGCTGCTGACCTATAGTCTCATTCGCAGCCGTTTTCAAGTTTTTTTTCAATACGGTAGTCGCATTCGCATCGTTTTCGAGTTTCATAATTTTTGTTTTAATGGGATCCAAATATTGGTAAGCTTTACCGGTAAGCATTTTATAAACCAATTATTACCGAATCGCGATATCTCCGGCGACACCAATATCGGCCCGATACAATATCAAATATGATAGCCGGTATACATGTAGGCCTACCTAAAATGCCTATGGGCTGTATCTACAGAACTTCAAAACTACATGGAAGTGACATGAATGAATAATTTGTACAAACAGATTAATCTGATCAAGTTTTGAGATTTAACCCGTAAATTTGTTTCCCCTTCCCACAAAGTAGAAATTGATGTTATTGTGTCCAGCAAGCTCCTCATGTATACAAAATTCAATTTCTCTGTCACCCAAAATTAGAAAGTGACCAATGCGGATTCTAACACATGTTTCTTATATTTAATTTGCTGCCATTTTAGAAAGTAAACTCTGAATCACGCAAAGTAAAATCTTTTCAGACGCTATAAACATTGGTTTGTTTATTAACAGTGGCGTAGCCAGAGGGGGGCGATCGCCCCCCCCCCCCCAATATCGACGTCGCGTCGGTTGAGATTGGCACTGTCGGTTCATTTGACCAGAGGAATCATGGAATAATGATGGTTAAATGTACACAGATGAATTTTGAGCGCATGTGTCCCCAAAATGAAATATTCTTTACTACAAGCTTGTTTTAGAGCCAAAATTTAGCTCAAACGTGCCAAAAACGGTGTCAAGTCCAAAAAAATCTTGTCGGTTCAATTTAAATTCTCGCCTCCCCCCCAATATGAATAACCTAGCTACGCCACTGTTTATTAATATTTTTTCAGCTGCAACAATTTGTTGTTCACTTGCCAAACATGGATCTATAAATGTATGTTATACTTTTTGACACACCCTGGGTTTCCAGGTGATTTTATATATCTGAAGTTTGATACCATATGAATCAAGGAACATTAACAAGCTGGATAGTAAACTATCTTATTAAACACCTGCTCAAAATGTCTTGCATTGTAAAAATAGATTGAACTTTTTACTAACCATTAGAAACTTGTAAGCCAGCACAGATGCCAACCGAGAAGACACATGTATGTATAGCATAAATGTATGCACTTCAAGTTGGAACTTCTCAAGCCAGTTAACAATCTGTGAATCTTATCAAAGAACACTCTGCTCATTGCTTTGATATAAGCCCAATAGCTCAGCTCACAAACTGTCAGTGTTTCACTCTGCAGCTATTTATTACCCTTGTTGTAATATGAAAATAGCTTTTTCTATTCCATTAACCATTAAAAGCCAGTGATTACTGGCACCTGATAGGACATATTTTTAGAGACACTGTTAATTGGATGACATGGTCACTGAATTTTTAGTCAGTCAGTGTATCTTGATAAAAGTTGATGAAAAGAAATGTCAGACTGAGATAATGAACAACCCATTTTGTGTTGATTATATGCAAAAGTTTTTATAGCAGAGAGGAATGGCTCACAGGGTAGGGTAACGCTCACAGAAATTGATATATTAATAAGTTTAGGCCTTCCCTCTTCTGCTATCAAAAACACTCAAATGAAATAAATGTGTTAGTTTTAGACTGCCCAACCCAGTCTCCAGCAACTTCTTGACCAGGAAACTAAATTAGGCCAAATGTTATAAATGGATTGGGCAGTCCACTTCCACGTTTAGGCCAATTACACAGTGGTCAATTATAATGTAATTGTGGATTAGGTTAGTATTAGGGTCTATGAATAGATCTAGAATGCGCATGCATAGTACTGCAATAAATTCAGCTTGAGAAATGAAACTGTAAAGAAGGCTGACCCGAGCTCTATCCCTGAATATAGAGTAGAGCTTGGGTCTACGAAAAAGAAAATTGTGTAGGAAATCATGCAAGATCAACTTCATGAAGCTGGTTTTGCGGCGCGATCCGTTTTACAAATTTATGTAATAATTGTATCCCTGATAAAGATATATTTTATGAAAAACAGCAGTTTTATTGGTTATTTAAATGAATAGATCTTGTAATTAACCAATCATAAACATTAGATAGGCTGCTCTTGCTAGGGAAACGGGTAAAACAAGGGAGTAACGCAATAAAACAGAAATAACCAATAACAATAGAAGGGAAGTTTTCAAAGAAAAAGTGTGTATTCTGTTCTGAGTAGGTTGGCATCTCTTCTGTGGTCTGCAGTCAGGCTGTTTCCATTATGTTTCAACAAGAATAATTAGATCCATGTTTAGAAAGTGCACCAAGTTCATGTACCCAACAAAATAAACATGAAAATATGTTTCTATGATTGAAAATTTGAACGGCAGATCATTGTGTTTTGCTTGACTCTCATGTGATTGGGCTGATTTAAATGCTAGCTGTAGTGCCTTGTATAACAGTGATCAAAATAGTAAATGCTCATTATATAAGTATAGTCTGTGTAATGCCTGTATGTATTTTGCCATTGAAAAATATTTTTCCATAAGGGGATGCTTTAAATCACAGTGGCAAATTGTTTACTGTTGTGTTGTGTTGCACTCAGTGCCCCAATACTGTCATTCTCCAAACTTTTGGATACCCAATACCAATGCTGATTATGTACAGAATTGAAAAAGAGTCCCCTTATGCATTTTCTAGTGTATCTCAAGCTTTTAACAAATATACCACACCCTTTTCAAATGCAACATGAAGTATAAGCAGTCAGTAAAGAAAACATGAAATTTCATCTGGCCGAAGCAACTGTCATAAATCTCCACTTTTTTGGCGCAAAATACATGCACATACAAAATATAAGATAGTATGGTGCACGGTGCGTCCTCTAGCAAACCATGTCATGATGTTGTATTATAAATTGTTACTGATATTAATACTCGCTCACGTTCATATTGTATATATGTACAGTATTGTTTAGGCTCATAATATCTAAGGATGTATGTGCTCAAGATTTGAGTATTGGTGCTGAGGGAACATGAATTACATGTAGAAGGAGACTGCACCACATTTAGTTTCAAGTATACCTTGTTTCTGTACAGAAAGTCAACACTTTCTGGGAAAGAAGTATTAGTATCAAAGGTTTGGAACATTTTTAAATACAATTCATGAACCTAACACATGGTACAGTCTTGAAGGATTGTATGGTTCCAACCGTGTGTCTCGTTTTCTGAAATAGAAAATCCAGCCTTTTTTGGGAAAAATAGTGACTGTTAGTGTAAACCACAGTTTGGAAAAAATTTGCTGCTACTATTCATGAACCTATGCATGGGCACAGCCAGAAGGCACATGCTTATCAGGCATGATCACTGATTATAACAACTGATAAAGGTAACTTTACAAGCCAGAACAAAAACCTTCAATCTGTCAAAAAAACGTTTCTAGCCTAACATGTACACAAGCCGTTGCAGGGGTCAGAGGATTTGTCCCAAGGCTCATGTAATTTTTGCTATTTTTAGGTTGAGGGCAACAAGTCAAGTAGACTGCAGGCTGTAAACTGTAGCTGTATATCAATTTGAAATAAAATGTATTTTTATGTAGGCCATGTATGGAATTACAGACATTGTGTGTAGCCAGCCCTTGAATTCATTTTGGGGGAAAAAACTGGTCAAATTATGGGGCTGTGGCTGGAATCGAACCTGCATCGCCTGGGTGGGAGTCCCGCCCTACCTGATCACGCCACAGAGTCAGCTTCAAACAATATTCCTCAGCATATATGATAGCCTACCCCATCACACCACAAGATGATGAGGAAGGAGGATTATAAGGTGCAATAATCCCTTTTCATGGGATGTAATTTGTAAATCTAGTATTACAATTTTGCACCAGAAATTGTATTGCAAAAGATTTGGGGATTGCGATGCAATACAGGGAACACAATTTTGTGATCTTCAGTGTGCAGTGTGCAATTCTCTAATCAGTCTGCAGGACCAATGATACATGGCAATTTCTAAGAAGTTTAGTCTGTGAAAAACTTTACGGTCCTATGCCAAAAATACAATAATAAATAAATAAGTAAAGATGATAATTTAAAAAAAATGAAATAAAGGAGATAGTATAATAGAGGTACATCTTCAGAATTATGCACCCCTCTCCCAAATCCACATACCACAGTGACTGCAGTATTTAGGAACACTTATATACAACCAGTTTATAAGATTTGAAACTTGGCTTGAAACTGCACACAATTTGGCCACCTTTGTATAACAGGACTAGAGAATGCTGCAATTGGGGCAAAATAAGAGATGCTGTTACAGATTGGATTGATATCCAGCTCATCTTCAACCTCTGAGGGAGCCCCAACACCAAATGACCTACTATTCACTATTATAAAGATAACACAAACTTCAGGAAGTTCTTTGTTTATTTATTGTACAGTCAGTCAAGTGGATGATTACATTATAAACCAGTTTTCAGGTACCTGCAGCCGGTACATGTAGTAAAACCAGGTTAATTGGCTCAAAACTAGTAAATATTAGGCCAGTGCCTAAAGGGGAAGGGCTACAAAGTTACACACATTATCTACATATATTAAATTTTAGGGACATCAATTTGAGAATTGTGAACCAGAAAGCAGACTATTTGATCTACCGCAGTGTTTTCCATGCATGGCCGGCAACTACCAAACCGTCAATAATATAATTTGGGATGGCATGGGATGGGGTCAGCAGGAGGAGAGTGAATTATTGACTATAATTATTAATATTACATATAAATTTGTGAATTAGTTGGATCAACACTTTTGACATTCTTTGAGACATTTAATTGTGAATTGTAAGACATATGGTTAATCCTTTGGGTGGAAATTCTCTAACATTTTGAAGGGAAATAAGGCCTAGTAAAAAAATAAACATGTTTCCCGTCCCCGCCCGCCTCCTTTTTGGCCGCCGCCTCCTATTCTTTACTATTTACTATTTCCAAAAATTCTGTAAAAAAAAAAAAAAACTTTTTTTTTTTTATTTTTTTTTAAATTTTTTAAATTTTTTTTAGTGATTGATCCTTTGCCCATAGGAATGGCAGGTGTAATAGAAATGCTGTATCATTTCATAGCATGTTCATGCCATGCATGACACGGAATTATTGACATGGCTTCTCAAATAGTACCATGCGGACCAATACATGTAGGCCTACATCCTTTCGATCAATAATGTTTTGTTCCTCATTCAACCTGAAAAATGAAGAAAACATAAAGAAACAATGTGTACTTGCTCTATATGTATTAGGTAAACCTTTTCATATTTGTATTCCTCTGGCAATTAGAGTGGAAATTCCTGTTTAGGGGTGTCTGCAACACCAGTCAGTTGGTCACTTTCGACTTGGCGGCCATCTTGAAAAAAATATCAAAAAATGGGAAAATAGTAAATAGTAAGGCCCTCCCTCCTCCTTTTTTTAAAAAGTCCGGACGGGAAACATGTAATTTTTTTTACTATGCCTAAACTATTGCAATTTTGCTGGAAACATTGATTTCCCCTTATTTTAGCCCATTTCCAGGTTTCAAGTTAGATTAGATCACTTGAATCATCAGGTGGACATCATAAATGTTTAAACTATCTTCGAAAAATTAAATTTAACATGTGACTACAATGTACTCCCAAGCTCAGAACAGGCACCTGGATGAATTGACAACCAGGGGCCAATACAGCCTCCATAGGGAGGATCCAATGAGGGTCTATGATTCAAAGAGGCTCCTATCCTGGCCTAGCCTGTACAATGTAGTGCCTGTGAACATGTAGTCCTTTCCTAAACCACTGCTATGTATATCCCATCTGACCTGGTTGACATTGACCTGACAAAGGTTGATACTTGGTGTACCATTTAATTTGCTTGTTGACATTCTGTTTATAGTAATAGGAAAGTAGTCTAGCAGCAGGTTGATCTATACTGCATCATAATGAAGGTTGGATTTGATCCATATAACAGGTGCCTCAATGCAGGTTGCAGTGTACAGAAATGTATGAATGAAGGAACTGATCTAAGCAGTTTTATTTTGGCTCACTTGCTAACAGTAACAGGCATCTGTGAGGTCAGGTTGGGTACCAGTCACGTAGTGGGTTACACAGTGCACTTCCTTGCTCAGAGCATCCTCTAGCTTGCTACCTACTATACCATCTGATGAGACTGTACAAGTAACATACTATTGGCAGCATCATCTCCTCTCTGGTCTGGTACATGTATAACACTGGATTACACTTTGTTGCCAAATCTTCAATCTTAGACATTGAATGCTGTAGTTTTTAGTGTCATATCATAGGACTGAACTGTGGACCCAAGCAAGGAAGTTTGGTACATGTGTGCACGACATTCAGGTGATGCCATGAACATTTTTCTGATTGATTTAAGCGTAAGGTTGGTCTGATGATTTAGATACCTGTATCTTCAACATTATGAGGTATTCCATGAAGAAGCAAAACAAGTACCTTGCATAGGATGTACAGCATGAGTAACACAAATTTTACACATCAATCATTATTCGATTACTAAATGTGGGCTTTTGGGTGTGTGTGCTGTTGGGGAGCTAGCTATAGGTGCTTGTGTGTTGAACTCCCTGGTTGAAACTCTACACATAGAGGCATTTGCAAGAAAGGTGTTTGGGCATAAGAAATAGGGATCATGCAACCTATAGGTAAATTAATAATTGAACGAACATCACGAACGCAGTACAAAGATGAACGCGCCCAAAATTATCACGTGAAAGGTTGTGCACGCTTCACGCAATACGTTGCTGAGTTGTGTTCGTTCAATTATTAATTTACCTATAGCATCCATTCTTACCCTGAAACATGCAGTCGCATCAGGGTTTGACCCGAGAAGGAATCAAAATGCAATGTCCTGTGTATTTTCCATGCATTATGTTCTAGATCAAAACTATATGTCTGACTGTATTTGTGTTTTCTTTTTGCTTTTATATACAGAATCAAGTGGGCTATTGCACTTTGATTCCCGGACGAAGGCAGTCATTGCCCAGGCGCATACCATGGATAATATGAAAGAAAAGGTAAGAAATGGGTGTTATCTTGTCAGCATCATAGTCCCAAAGGTTTTAAATCATTTTACTTGTTTTTGTTTAAGCAGTAGTTGTGATAGCAGTACTTTATGGGCAAGCTCATAAAATGTGACCAGTTCTATCAAAAAGGATATGATATAGGTAAACATAATTTTAGATTTTTCCATTATCAATTGGAAAATCATGTTTCATGAAATCATATCTTGATCTTAAACCTGTGATTGGAATGTGCTCTTTCCACTGATATAAATAACGTAGATTGAAGGCTTCCAATTATATCTCCACATTGATCTGACAGGTCACATACAAAAATGTTAGTCACACTTACAAAAAGCCTACAGGTCTGAGAAAAAAAAGAAAGAACAGGTTGAAGTTAGAGAGTATAGGATGAAGCTAACAGATCACTTCCTAACAATAAAGAGTTCAATTTTACTTTACTTAGAACTAGCCTAAGGAATGGTTCTTAATGGAATGATATTTGTGGAATATAGCTTTATTGTCTGGCTTATAATGTCCTGTCTGGCTCATAATTCCTTGATAAAATCAAGATGGGAATGGCTAGCCACCATGGTTTAAATCCACCATGAAATGTCATTATCCGTTTAGTGTCCTGCAGTGTTCACTCAATGCATTTCTTCACAGAAGGGTCGCTATTGAAAGGTTAGATACTACTATAGTTTAATCCGTTCCAAATTGGCGAAAAATATTTGTTTTTTATCTCTCCGCACGTGAATGTGATCCAAGCATAAGCGCAACATTGTGACATCCGCAAGCATCATGCATGATTCTCAATGCGCCATGCAAGCGGGAATTAATTCACTGATGTTAGCAGGTTTGCCAATTTAGAACTGACTGAACTAAAGTAGTACCTGTCCGTACATAACCATGCACTTTCATGGTTATAAATGAGGATTTCTATCAAATTAATTAAGAAACTCAGTGACATTGAGAATTTCTTTTGCACAATAAAATTACAAGTGGCTTTATTGCTGAAAATGACAAGCAGAGTAGGTGAATGAACATTGCTTAACGTCATTGGCATCTTGGGTAGAAGACGTTTATTGCAAGGTGAGTAACACACAAAAATTGACTGTGTTTAAGTTAATATCACCACCTGGTTTACACTGCCCTTAACCCTAACACTCTTGAGTACTACGAATTACTATGATGCGGTGTGCTTGTGTCACCCGGCTTGGCAGGTTTTCGATGACATAATGGCCCCAGGGTATATACATGGCAGAATATACTCGCCATGTACTTGCCATGTATGGTAGATCATCTGCCTCTGAACCAAGAGGTCCGGGGTTCGAGCCCCGGCCGGGGGCGTGGCACTTTTTCCCCTCGCTATTTGGCAGCGATTTTTTTGTTGTGGAAAAGGTGCCTCAGGGTTAGGGTTAAAGCAATAAAACACTGATTTATACGTTACCTGGTCACAAGCAGTCTAGATGAATGTTTTTCAGACACATAGGATGGGCAATGGCTGGGGACTTAATATTATAAGGATAATTTTAAAGTCATAAGGAAAGTCATGAATGGTATAATGGCATACCAACTATTGAACATTAAAAACTAAAAATAAGATGGAGATCATTAACAAGAGAGACTTGAAGCAAGTCTAGAATTTGGTTTGTCATTTTGTACCATTTGAAACAACCATAAGTGATGGTGTTTGTGCATAAAATTTCACTCTGCACTACAGTAAGTAATTTTCTAAAATTGGATCTGAAAGTGTTTTCCTTTTCCTTTTTTTTCTTGCCTAATTAGTCACTATTTTGAGCATTGTCCTTGTATGTGTAAATGGTGCTTGAATAATTTAAAAACTACCTCAAAACAATTATATCATTTTATATTTTCACCTAACTATAGTCTATATACTACCTACAAATAGAATTGAAATTCTGATTTTAGTTTGGCGGGAAGTGTAAATAGTGATATTTTAATCAAATTTTGAAGAGCAATGTATAAAAGGTTTTAAAATGAATGAATACATTTGAAGGGTAGTGTGTCTCTTAATCCCATAGGTGTTATCCCTTTGGTCTTAACCGGTTTATTGCGCTCTGTGGAAACATATCGGTTAAGCGCCGTCACAGAATTTTCATTCCGGGTAAGATAAACTGTTGAACTAGCTCTTTTCTGTGGAAACACGCTGTTTGATACTGCCCTCCTCGATTTAGGTATTGATAAACTCAGCGACCGCCGGGAACAACTGGTTCTGAAATTTCGGCCAGAAGCTCCTCAATTCGGAGCGCCACCAACATCTGCTCCCTGCGAAAACTGCAACAACGTATTCCCTAAGGAACCAGAAAAAATACCAGGAGCCAAAAACAAGAACTGTCAGATGTTACAATTCAACTATCCCATGTCATTCGTCTTTTAAATCAATGTTAGCTGTTTATAATATTATGTATATTATATTTTCTATATTTTTACTATGTATGATATGTAACTTGTAAGCCAGTGTTATCAGCTGTGCTGTTTTGCTGGCATTTGTATACCATGAATAAATAAAATAATAATAAAATAAACCAAGTATTTCAATAACATACGGCAAAAACAAAACAAAAGTTTGTTTCCGGTAGGTGGTCGGAAAACCAAGATGCGATATGCATTTTTTTTGAGGGGGGAGAAGAGGGGTGGGATGATTTTCCGAAGGCAAGTTTCACAATGTACCATAAGGAAACCCCTACGGCTTTATTACAGAGCCATTTTGTTGATAGATCCAGATACAAGCAACATGTTGATTTCGATGAGAAAATGTCAGCCAAAAATGCTCCCAGCACACGCCATGCGGAAGGTTGACAGGTTATCTTTATATCAATGGCACGCCATCTCCCACATTCGATTGCTTGTGCAAAATGGTTATCTTTTCTAAAGTAATTTATATTTAAATCGCTTTTGCAGTTTTTTTTCCTCTTCCAAAAATGCGAATATCAAACCGAAATGCGCAAATTTATGTCAAACGAATTCCGGACAAATATTGTTCTTCTTTTTCGCCTAATACAAACCAAGTATTTCAAAAACATCTAAGTACAGACCAAGTATTTCAAAAACATCTAATACAAACCAAGTATTTCAAAAACGTCTAATACAAACCAAGTATTTCAAAAACGTCTAATACAAACCAAGTATTTCAAAAACATCTAATACAAATCAAGTATTTCAAAAACATCTAATACAAACCAAGTAAGAATATGGGTTGGGTATTTAATACCAAATCTTAAAAATGAACAAAAAAAACCACCACCAGCCATTTTTCTGTTATTTTTGTATGTTTTGAATGTATTTCCCTCAAACCAAAGAAAGGTTTGCCTGAGTGACAAGACAAGCTACATCTTTATTTTTAAGTTTCGTAATGATGGGCGCATTTAATAAAATCGGTACCTGTGTCATTCAATATATTGATTTGATCATATTTATGACATTTTTCCGTCTCTCCAAAATTGCAAATTGTATTATTGAATTTGTGAGCATTTCATTGTGCTTTTGAATGGGAGAATTTATTTGATTAGTTGCGTGTTACATTGTACTGCTGTTCCCTTTGAATTTCGCTACATGTGTACACATGCAAAGTGGCTATTCCAATATTACAAATAAAATCAATATTGGATAAATTGTACGTATGATTTAATTAACAGACATTTTATTATCAAACTGGATTGTTGCTAACTGATTAAACAAATAGTTAGCAACTATAATAGTGGTGGTGGTCACTTATTTTCTTTTCTAAATAGTGATCATTATACAGGTTCCCATTCAAATTATTCTACAGAGGATGGATGTCCTAAGGAAGGTCAGTTGGTTGGTCAAAAAAAATCAAAAAAAAATCATAATGTTATCAATTTTACAACAAGTTCCATTTTTTCTCAAAATGTTCTCTAAAATCAACCCCCCCCCAAAAAAATATAAAACCCCATGTGAAACAGGTTCATTACCCCTTTGCCTTACCAGTAATGTATGCATATTAAAGCAGGTGTTGAAAATTGGAGAAAAATCATTATTGGAATTGAAAAGGAATTTTAAAAAGATCCTACTGCATGAACCCTTCTCACTTACTCACTAAGGTTATCTCGGTATAAAGGCCCATCCGTGTAGACTTTTTAAAGCAATTTCTGCAGCGATAATGAAACCGCCGTAAATCAAAACATACTTGAAGTAAAGAACACCTACATGTATGAGTAGTTCATTATTACTATTATTGTAAATTTGAGTATTGATCAATGTTTAGTGAGTTCAATCTCCTGTCATTGGTATCCAAGTAGCCAATTTATCATGCTGGTACAAGCACATTTGCCACCAAAGTAAAAATGTCTTGCATTTCCAAATTTCCAAATTAAAACAGTCAAAGTACATGTAGATAAACACAACCTTAAGATGAATGATTTGTTGTTTCACCAATGTTTGAAATCCACAGCAAAATATTTGGAGGCCTGAATTTTTGAGCAGAAAGGGACATTATGCTTTCAACGTTAGAAGTTCTTTTTGTACTCCACAATGATAGAAATTTGTAAAAAAGGATCTTCAAATTAAATAATTCCTCGCAATAATCCAGTATTATCTTGACACATTTTCCTTTCCTTCAGATTTCCAAGGTGCGAGAATTTGCCCCGAGTAGCAGCAGGGATGACATTATTCAAGTATTACACCATTTCGATGGTGATTTAGAGGAAACAATTGATGCATACAGAAAAGGTGGGTGATCATAAACAGCTATAGTCTTATTAATTATTGAACGAACAAGTTTCCCCTAGCGTATACGCAGCTACGAGATACCCAACTGATGTAGCGGTAGGCGAGCACAAGTTGTGCATATTTTCTAGCTCAAATCACTTTCTTAAAGCAGCATACTGCACACATGTGTGTGTACGCATTGTGCAACATATGCAGTAGACACTGCTTGGACTAATTTTCCACTTTATTCCACAATTGTTCGTTCAATTATTAATAAGTCTTGCCCATAACTTGTAGATCTACTTTGATTTCAGACTGATGATGAGCCTTCCATCCCGTCAGATTGAGTGATTGACTCCATTGTAATTGAGGATAAGGGTCTGTTCAGCCATCACTGTTGCCCTCATTGGAGAACCTTGCTCGCTGCCTGACCATAAGATCAGGTTTACCTTCCTTGCTGCCAAACCGTGAGCAAAAGAAGATTTTAAAGACAGCACCACAATGCATTGCATTTTTGCAAAACGCAGTTAATCTGGTCCTCGATTCATCTCGGTTCCCATAGACTTATGCACAAAATCATAGTGCCATCATCATACAAGCTCTCAGATTCTTGTTTACATCAATATAAATAAGTTCTCAGCGTTCCTTTTTGCTCGACAAGTAAACAGCTTACTCACAGTTATTGGTCATTGGAAAACCAATTAGACAGGGGACCCATCGATTTTCCAATATTGTGTCATGCATGACAGAAAGCCACGATATCGATATCTCGGGGTACAAATGTCATTGATATATCAATCGTATTGATACAAGTACCGATAAGGGAATTCCAAATGCATGGCAGGAAAAAATTAATATTAAGTTGCCGCAATGCATTGTGGGGTTAAAATCTTCTTTGCCTCTGGATTAACTCATGCACAGTTTATGTGGACAAAAGTTCCACCTTGAGGTGCATTTGAAAGGGGTTGTAAACTTGTATCTTGCTTTAATTATAAAATTCTTAACAATTAACACGGGTGTGACAGGTCCTTGGTTCCAGTTGTATTTACAACACTGAATTAATATGGCTGTGATGCCAGTCAGTATGCTTTTTACCATGTTTGTGAGTCCTATGCAATTGAGTACCTACCCACCCTATCAAAGACTCCTGGGGAATGCTGTGTCAATAGCTAGCTACATTTATACAATACACCCGATGTCACCCCTGTATCTTGAATAAAAATTGATGGACAATACTACATTCACAGTTTGAAAGTCAATGTCAATGTCATGAATAGTAAAAGTAGTTTCATTGTAAACTTCATTATGATGTAGCTTGTCCTATATAACTGGTTTATGAATACATTTGACTGTCATTAGTTGTTTGCAGTCAAGGTCATGGTATAGGTTGTGACAGTTAATACCACTGTAGGTAGGTATTTGTTTATTTATAAGGTTAATGTCCTCTTTGTACAGGTGTACTCAGGTATAGAAATACAGGGCGAGTCAAAAAGTCAGGTTTGGGTTATTAGGCTTTACTGAATAAAGATGATTAGACATGATTATAATGGGTACATACATGTATTGTTATAATTTTGCGGTAATGAGGGTTTGTGCATAGCCTTAGTCCAGGCTGATTGTGAACTACCACGTTTTTTCATTTTTTTTTCATTCGGGATCTCTAGACTTGTGCAGATTTTAATTCTGATTAGTCGTCTGTGTTGAATTTAGGGCACGAAATGTCCCGTTGATTTCAATTGAAGTAACTTTACTCCAAATTGAAACCTTTCCTTCCTCTCACACAAGGCAAACAGCAAAGGAATCCATGTTGGAAAATGCAGTGCTTGGGACAGCGCCAGTCACTTCACTTGTGACATATTTTATTTAAATTGTAGGCCCGGAAATCGTTTAAAATATGGAATATTTCTATATATTTACTGTGGTTTCTTTTATTTAACAATATATACATACATGTACAGATCACAAAACCGAGTATTGTTTCTGCTTTCTTTGTTAAAACATATTTTTTTAAGACACTTTTATAAAAATACTTTACACACGAAAGGAGTGGTAGACAAGCATTGTACATCTTTATAATATACAACCCTATTTTAGGTGTGATGTACAATACTTTTGGAATCTGTAAAACTGATAATAAAACTTACGGAAACAAACTATATTGAAAACGTTTCACGTATTTATTTGAATAAAATGGTGACTATAATTTATAGATCAGTCATATATTTTTTATTTCTTATTTTTTAAAATATGCCATTTCATTCTTCAGTTTAATTGATTTTTAGAATGCACCGGATTTCCAATCCATTCCAAGGTTGTAACAATGTTTCGGCACAATTTGTGTAGAAGGTTATAGAAATAATTTTGTTTCTCTTGGAAATAACGAACCAATTTGTGCATGTATTAGACATTTTGTTTAATATTTGTTTAACATGTTAATAAGGGTATACATTAAGCTTTTTCTAGCTACTAAAAAGTCTTTGAATGCATTATTCTCTGTTTTGCCTCAAGTTGGGTTTCAGATATTTGCTCGAATTGGCTCATTAGTTCACAAGAAGGCAGAATTCTTGTTATGTCCTGTAAAAACAATTTATTTCAGACTATTGCAACATTGTTGGTGGTAATTTTTCAAGAGTACAGTTCTTTCAGACTCAACCCTGTATTATATAAAAATGAACAATTAGTAGAACCATTCAAAGGGCAATGATCAGATAGATAATTACATTTTAAATAGACACATAAATCATAATTTGATATTAAGATCAAAGTACAGCTCTTTGTGATTAAAGCCAGCATGATCATGAAATTCTTCTTCTATATTTGCTATTAAAACCCTAACCGCACTGAATCTCACTAAATCTCACTGCCAGAAACTATCTCCAGGCACGTGCTGCTGCATTGCCGCGATGACGTCACCTACCGCATGCATATGTGGCCACGGAGTTTGTGGCCGCATAGCCGCTAGGGAGTTAGCTCAGTTGGTAGATGGACAGACTTGGGTGCGCATGGTCCCGCGATCGAATCCCGGGGGGTGCTGGGTGATTTTTCGGGTAAAAAAAATAGCTCTTTTTCCCCCCTCCCCCCGATACGCACAAAAAACTAGCTTTACTGGTTAGGGTTAATAAATGTCAATTTTTGATGTGCAATAACCCTAACCGCACTGAATCTCACTAAATCTCACTGCCAGAAACTATCTCCAGGCACGTGCTGCTGCATTGCCGCGATGACGTCACCTACCGCAGGCATATGTGGCCACGGAGTTTGTGGCCGCATAGCCGCTAGGGAGTTAGCTCAGTTGGTAGAGGGACAGACTTGGGTGCGAATGGTCCCGCGATCTAATCCCGGGGGGTGCTGGGTGATTTTTCGGGTCAACAAAATAGCACTTTTTCCCCCCTCCCCCCGATACGCACAAAAAACTAGCTTTACTGGTTAGGGTTTTAATGGTAGTGTAAAATGGTTGGTTTTGCAATTTTCATAAAATTGACAATTTTTACATTTTTACGATTTACAGGTAATTTCTTGTATTATAAATATAACAATATGAAATATAATAGGAGAGCTAGGATCTGTGATATATGATAGTGATACATAACTATTATAAAATTTCCAAGACTGACAGAACATTGGTCATTGTCATTGTTTGTTGAGTAACAATTTCCACGTAAAATTGCAAGGAATTTCATTATCCAAAAACACAAAAAAATTGGGCCACCTCATTTTGACGCCACGTACGGTATATCACACATGCCTACCTAATGTGCTTGTAGCAGCATGTAGACTGATATAGACCATTTCAAATTGAGATCGGAAATCTTCGGAAAAACAGGTCACGTGGAGTAGGTGCGTTGCGCGTTCTTCGCAGTTGATCGCATTCACAGTCTTGTCCTAGTTGGTTGTCCGCCTAGTGATTTACTATGTCACAGTCTTGTCCTAGTTGGTTGTCCGCCTAGTGATTTACTATGTTTACACAAAAAACGTGGAACGAGACTATTTTGTTTTTTATCAACAATGGAGTTGACGGGCAAATTCCAAATGTATCGAGCAGATGGTAAAAAGTGAAAATATTACCCCAAATCTCTTTCATCTCACCGTTTTTGTAACTGAAATGCCGCAACATAAACTTTGTGAGGGATACAATCTATCACCAACACCAGCGCAATCTACCACACGGGCAGACGGGTGAAAAACATGTTTGTTTTTCTCCGGCACATGGCCATGGCCATGACCATGACCTGTCAGGTCATGGAATCGAGTGTCAAACACTCGGCTAATCGGAAACATTCGGAACCGATCATATATTTTCGGATTTGAAATGGTCTATTGGGCTTCACCATGTTCTATTGATAATTTTAAATACCTTTTTTGAGCCATTTTTTTAAAATCATCACTAGGCATCAGTGGGCTTGTGTTGCAAGCTTCTTGAGTTTGACTCTAGGCCGGTTCAAATCAATACTCTGTTGAGTTTCAGTGAACAGTTTCACACAAATTCTGAAGAAAAAAAATTAAAAGAAAAGGAAAATGCCCAAGAAAAGAACAAATTCCCAAGAAAAAGACAAATGCCCAAGAAAAGAGAAAATGCCTAACTGACCAGAGCAACATTTCCCTCCAATTGCCCAAATTTCCCGGCAAGGAGCTTCCCAACTTGCCCATTTTTTTCCAGGCCTGTTGCCAACATTTGCATTATTATTATGAAATTGTTATTTGAAATGTTATTTTGTTCGGATCAATATGGGTATGCCTGTGTTTGACATTCTCTACTAACACTAGTAATAGGCCTACATGTATGAAAGGAAATTGTATTGAGTAATGAGGGAAGTATTTTTATAAGGAAAAAATTGAAATGTAATGAAATTGAACCCTGGTCAAGAATAACCGATCCGTTGTAATTAAATCCAAACTTCGTTAATTAATATGACATCTATAAAGACCATAAATAATAATGAAGTAATGACAGAAACAATTTCTTTTTAATTGGGCAATAAATTGAGCCCTGGTAATGAAGTTAAACCCTGGTGATGAATAAGTGATGACTGTGTTTCCAGTATATAGGCCTAATTAAATCTTCATTTCAATAATACGTTTGACATCCATCCATTTAAATGTTCACATTAAGTAATGACAGAAAGGATTAAAATTGTTTATTAAGCAAGAAATTGAACCCTGGTATGAAATTGAACCCTGGTATGAAATTGAACCCCTGGTAATGAATAACTTATGACTGTGTTTTAGTTTAACTTTGATAATTGTACTTAATTAAAGAAATTTGCTGCAATTTAATATGTTTTTGGCAGTCTGATATTATTAGATATCTCCTGTTTGTTCACGCAATACGGAAAAATATCTATGGTTTGTTTCCATAGCCGAATGTGATATTGGAAACAAACCAGATATTGTAGCTTTGAAAAATATAGTGGCGAGTAAGCGTGATGATTGTATAAGCCATGGCTTATTGGACTAGTAAAGGCATGCCATAGTGTGGAGGAGCTTAAAAGGTACACCCATTCGTACACGCTGTTCAAAACGCCATGTTCATAAGTTAGGCCTGGGTTTGATTTTAACCATGCCCCCCCCCCCTGGCTCCCCTCCCCATGCCCCCTGATTTTTTGGTCCATTTGATCCCGCTGGCCTTATCATCCTCAGGTGGTTATTATAGTTAAGAGATAGTGTGTGATAAGCTCAACTACCATCTTTTTTGAGTGGTGATAGATTAGAATGATGAATGTGGGAGGGGTTAGAAGTAGACTGAATCCTTCCCATCTTTCACAATTTACACATGGCTCCTATGAGGTTGCTCAAAAGTTAAAGTCTGAAAAAATTACAGTTCCAAAAGTGTGCGCTGATAAACTTGTGAATAAACGCTTATTCATGTTTCATGCAGAGCATCGCCTGACGTGATGGCGCGCTGAAATTTATCAATCAGGTGCTATGGCGTTATTGTCGGGCAGACTTGCTCAAGAAGTGAAAGGAAGTGATGTGACATTCCACAACACTTTTTTGCCATGTTTTCTTCCCAGTCCCCCGATTTGGTCCGCCATTTTTAAAGATGGCGGCCAAATTAAGGGACAAAGGTATGTAGTATAGGTTGGAAGTGAGAGACAAAAATATGGCCTGTGGGTTATAACCCCGTTGTCATGTTGGCTGGCTTGGCAGGCCTCTACTGTCTAATGAAGATATCATTATCAAAAACCATGTTCAACAACATACAATGACTTTGAGAAAATCTAATTTGACAATGTCAACCAATGCTGATTGATCATGTTTTCAATAATAGGATATCATGTTTTTATTAGGTTACCAACAGGGTATCATATTTTTTTGTGAGTGAGTGGGTGTGTTTATAAGGGAAATGGTTATTTATTAGAGCCTTGTCTATCTATGCCAATGCCAAGTATAAATAGTTCATGGCCATTGTGTTATTGCTGTTGGAGGCCAACAGTCTTTTTAAAAGGAAAATATATTTGAAACTGGTATCATATTTTGAAAAGCCTTCCTACAATTTTAGATAAAGAATGTTGAAACACTTTAAACCTAGTCTTTGTCAGAGACAACTCGCACAATTTCCTGTCATGGCCAGAGGTGTAGACTCGAGTCTTGCAAATTTTGTGACTTGCAACTTGACTTGCAAATATTGGCATTGACTTATGAATTGACTTGGACTTGCAACCCTATGACTTGTAACCCTATGACTTGGACTTGCGAAAAAAGACTTGTGGCCAACGCAAGTCGAAAGCAAAATTCCGCGATCTCATAAACTTTCTAAATGGCGCATTTGTCAGTTGTCACATTTGTAGGCCTGACAATTACGAGGTTGAATGCATGTTTTATTCTACTACAGGAGTTCATCAGGCAGTCACAAAACCTTTAAAAGCCAACAATAACGAACAACCATGCATTGTATTGGTGTTAGTAGAAAATGAAAATTGGAGATAGGGTTTATGTTAAACAAATAATTAAAATAAATATAATAAAATGAGGTTAGAGCATAAATAGAGCTGCATTAAAAGAAAGAAAGCTAGAAAACAATTGAATGTTGCATTTGTTGCAGATAGAATTTCATGAATGAATGACGGCAACAGATATTGTAATCAAATCGGATGAGCCAAAATTGATGCCTGAATGCTATAGTTGGTCTGAACAAAATAATGTGTGACTTGACTTGTGACTTGTGACTTGTGACTTGACTTATGTTTGTGCTGTCTTTCTTGTGACTTGACTTGACTTGCAGTGGGTTGTGACCTGACTTGACTTGGGACTAGACCAGGTAACTTGGGACTTGACTTGACTTATGTTTGTGCTGTCTTTCTTGTGACTTGACTTGACTTGCAGTGGGTTGTGACCTGACTTGACTTGGGACTAGACCAGGTAACTTAGGACTTGACTTGGACTTGCAATAAATGACTTGGGACTTGACTTGGACTTGCAATAAATTACTTGGGACTTGACCTGGACTTGCAAAAAGTGACTTGTGACCATCTCTGGTAGAGGCCAAGCAGAGTGAGGCGTCTTTGCGCTAATAACTATTCTACTGTTTAAGCAGTATGTGTCGATTGTAACATTATTAGCTCCGCCTAATTCTATTGACGACAAAGTTTAAATATAGCACTTGATATCGATGACGTCACTTGATATCGATGACGTCTCCCAATTTATCATGACATCATTAGCAACCAATCAGCAAGCGCAATTTTTTCAGATAAATCTACCATAAAACGATACAAAACATAACACAAAGATTTTGTATAGAAAGGCGTTGTATTACTAGACTATTTTTACAGAGGGAGCTCACACTTTTTTAAGGTGCTCACACACACCACTGCAACACCTCACAGAACGCCTTGATGAAACGCTACTTATAACCTTAAACCCTTCGATGTGAGGCACTTTGTGCTACACAATAGTGTATGCTGGCTTGATAGTCTCTGCACATGATGCTGGTGAATGGAGCGTGGTAAGCTGTTTTGGGGAGTGCAACCCCACATAGTATGATGCACAATCGCCTGGACTCCCACTGCAGCAACCTGGATTATGGTATTATTTGGCCTACCATATTTTGTCCATTAAACGCCTCTGCTCTATTACCCCCCTCCCCAGCAAATCCTGACGTCCCCCATACTAATTTGATACAAGGTATGTGAAAGTCACTTTTTCATGTCCTATACTGCAAATTTGCCTGCAAAGTTTATCTTCTTAGCTATGCGATATAATTGGTCAAAATACGATGCGAGATGCAGCGTAATTCACGTTCTGGATCGACAACACAGCGGCAATGTAGTGAGTGACGGAACCAGAAGTCAGAACCAACTGGATCACTATTCCTCAGGCCAAATTAAATTAATTAGTTAGTTTATTGATGCACATTAGAAAACAAAAATATAAAAAAAATAAAAAAAATAAATCACAACATTTCACCGATTTTTGAGATTTTCATTGATCACATCATCTTAAATACAAAAGTTCACTTTTACAAGGATTTCAATATTTTATATTTTAAAAAAAAAGAAAAGAAAAATTGAAAAAACCCGCATTCCGCATTAGTTTTACAACAGGAGAGGAGCTTTGAGACAAACAATTAATTTAATTTGGCCTTAGTATAATAAAAATTAATATCTTCGGCTATGTAAACAAGTCGACATCACAGTGTTTTATCGGGACTAGCCCTTAATGGAGTATATGGTATGTTTCCCCCGAAGGGTTAGGGTTGTTAATAAAATCGTCCCAGCCTATCCAATGTGGCTCGAAACTATATTTCATCATCACAATGTTGGATCCCGTCAATGACAACATTGTTTGGTTGGGATTGGGGGAGGGTTAGAGTAAGTTTAGTTCTAGCTCGATACACAAATGTTTATTGCAAAAACGGTGCCAGAAAATTACTCCCAGAATGTAGTATACTACAGAAAAAATGAGTCATGTGTTCCAACACCAACTTTCCTGAATTGTTTGGGTAAAAAAGCAAAACCTAAAAACAATTTACAACACAAGTTGTCTGGCAGTTTGATAAACTCTATAAATAGTCAGAAGATTAGGTTCAGTTAAATTCTCCCAAGTCTTAGCGGAAACTATCTCAAGCCTACACGGATGACTTGACTACAGGTCTATAAAATGTCCACTATTGCCAGGCTTCTGTGAAAGTGTAATTTTTGGGCACTGAACTGTAATTATTGGTAACTTTTCCCATACTAACCAATAGAGAGATGTGGTAAGAGTATAGGTTTAGGTTTTAGGCCAATGAATGCAATGGTAGACATTTTTCAGAGATATTGATATGTTTTGAAATTTTATTTTTAGAAATAGATTAACAAGTATAGCATTTATTTTGAATTGTATACTGTAAAACCACATCATTTTGTGAGGGATTTAATTTCTTGAATTTCACGAGGGATGTGGATTCGCGAAATTAAACACCCTCGAAACTGACAATTTTGCATTGAAAGTAACAGCAAAATTTCCAGATTCGCAAAATTAATTGCCCGATAAAAAAACAGTAATTTTAAATTCGCGAAATAAAAGTATCAGCGAATTTATAACGATTTACAGTTATTCATATGAATTAATATTGCTAGGCAGGCCTATGTTTATAAATAATTTGCCCAATATTGTGTATTCTCTTTTACTCAACCTGTACTCATATTTATAGTATTGCATGGCAACACTGCATCCTCGTTTATCTCTGGCTGGATCTGTATTTTGATGAGAGCATCAATTTCATTGAGAACAAAATGTCTGGTGAAACTTAAACCTTTTTGGGTTTTATGATGAGAATGTTTCTTTTGTTAATCACAAAATCTTAATTTTATGGGGGAGTTTTGTCTGGCTTGGTACCTTTGGAAAGGAAATGATTAGGCTGGGGAAACAAAATCCGCTGTTTCCTAAAAGTGTGCTTTTGATAAAGATTGGCTATATAATATATACATACCCAAACCATTATTACAATTGTGTAAATATTAGATCTTATCAATGAAAGCAATATTAATTTTAATTTAATTTCAAAACTCTTCATCATTTAATCATTTTCAAATTGTCTGTAGATTGCTGTTTCTGTTTTCCTCTTTTATTTTCTAAATATAAGATTCCCCCTCCCCTCTCCTCCCCTCCTGATGAATATAGAATTTGAAATCTCATACTACTTTATACGGTGACCTGTCCTGTTTGTAATGTAAATGAAAACCACACTTCAGATTTCCCTCTTTTTGTTGAAAGACAGAATTACAGGACCTTCTCCATTAGAGAGATTCTAGTGCAGTTAATAACAACGACTTAGAATAGTTTGGGTGTTTTAGTTGTCTTTATCACAAAATTGGAGAATGTCATACATGTAGCTTAGTTTTCCCCCTGTATCATGATTAGATTTTCAGACATAAGATGTGATTATGTTAATGCATCTAAAAGCTTTGGAGCAGCACAGTAAACAGTTTTCATACTGATCTACAAAAAGACAAGAATCCATGGATTCTAGTTTAATGTTAGATTAATTTATTGCCAATCCATGAATTCTTGCAAGATGTGATGATATATTCTATTCATGAAATTAATATAAGATTGTATTTTTGCAACTTACAATTAAATATTTAAAACGAAAATGGTTTTGTGTTTTTTGTTCATTTCAGAGGCTGTACATGCGATCCTGTCGCAGTGGAACGTTCCAAATAGGAGAGGAAAGGTGAATAATAATAGTGCATTTAAGGTTGTTCCTATGGCTATTTTTTATTTGATATTTTAATAGAGGTTGCTGAGCTCCACAATAATCTGAAATTTGAGATTGATCGGAGGTACGGTTTTCTAGATATGACAAATTTTATTTTCAAAAATCCATTTTATGTAAAATCCATTTTATATTATTTTGAATTCTATTGCTTTGTATTGTTTTTCGGCCAACAGAAGGCAGTTTATTTTCTTTTGTTTTTTAATTGGTTTTTTGACTCCCTTGGTAACATTTCTATTAAAATTTAGTTTTTTGTTTTTGCTCTAATTTTTTTAATTAGGCACTTCATGCAATATTTAAAACAGTACTTGATGGTAAAATAAGGAATATTTGTAGACAGAACATAAGTTAAACATGACAATGGTCTTTGAATTTTTCAAAAAGGCTTTTCGGTTCTCGAGTTATGGTTTGTTTTGTCACGATAATTTGCCAACATTTTTGAACATTTTGGCAAACCACTTTCTTATTATAGTCTTTATTTTGACATGGCACCAGAAATTGTTGTATACAAACTATAGCATGTTTGTTTTCTTCCTTTCTTTTCAAATACATTTCTTCTCAAATGGTGTTTTCATACTTTGTAATGTTAGTAAACAAATTCTCTTCAAATTTATCTTGAAATTCTTAACGAAAAAGTGCTAATTTGCATAATTATTTAATTTTCACTCATTTTCGTCTCAAAATTGTTAATCAAAATTGGGAGTTTTACCACTGAATACCATGAAATAGTTACTTCCAAGTATAATATTTTAGTTACAAACACATGCAGAAGTATTAAAGTATCAAAAAAGATTAATTATCTTCATTTAAAAGGCCTAAAAACATTAATTAATTACTATTCAGGAAGCAGAAACTGGCAACACTGAAGTTTGTTTCCTCATAAGAAGCCCAAATTTTGCCTAGAAAAATAGGTTTTTCCAAATCCTCGAGCTGTCTGCAGGAGGTTTTCCTTTAAACTGTGTATTTAAGATACTTATATAGGCATCTACATTGGTACTATGTCTCCTAAATATAGCTTTAACCCTTCAACATGAAACTTCACTCCAAAAAGTTCAAAAAACTGTAAAATTTCACTCACTGGGCCGATTTTCATGCAACATGGTACAGTTATTCATGATGAGCCCTTCTAATGGAAAATCAATTTGTTGAAGGGTGCAAACAAACCACAGCTACCGGATTTGAGCTTTTCTAAATAATGCCTACACTTTTCTAGCAACACTGTTACTGAGTTAACAGTGTTTACATGGTGCCAGAGCTTAACTGTGTAGTCAATGGGTGACCTTGATCAACCAATACACTGTGCACACTGAACTGCCTATTTTAATTGAAAACTCCATTAGATTCCCGCAGCACAGGAATTAAGGAGAGTTGCATAGCCAATACACCAAGTGGCATTACATTTATGATTTAGTAAAGTGCATGAACTTGAAAAAAATTAATTAAGTGCATTAATTAGCCCTAGTTTTTTTTTGTTGTTGACATTTTTAAAATTAATTATGCAGATGTCTTACAGCCTCCCGCAGCACAGGAAACTTTCTAAAAACTATAATTAACAAGCTCCCAAAATTTCAGCTTTGTAGCATTTATACTTTTCTTGTAAAAATGAATTAAACATTTTTGCATAGATTCATTATTTTGCTAGATTATTGTGGAGCTCAGCAAGCTCTATTAAAATATCAACAACAAAAATTAGCCATGGGAACAACCTTAAAACCAGTAGAAGTGTGGAAACATTTAATAAAGATATGTTGATCTGTATAAATGGGGGTGTGAGCGTTTTGGCAACTCCCCATACATGATTCTCCAAGCTCCTGATTCAAGGAAGAAGGTACATAACCTTGTAGATGATGCCAAGAAATGAATGACTCTGTACAATGATCAAATGGGTCAAGGATTCTCCATTTATGATTCTCTCTTTTATTAGGGTTGATGTACATGTATGTGGGTGTAAACTGGGCAGAAATTCAATGTTTTGGTAATGAGGTATAAGAGCATCTGGGAATTCAAATAGGAAGTTATATACAGTACCCTGATGTACAAAGTGTGAGGTAAAAAAATATGGCTTTGGGAACAGTGCATTGACTTAGCACCAGTCCCTATAATAGTCCTACTAGGGGATCGTACATGCCCAAGAGTAAGGTCAGCATCAACACCAAACAGATATTTATGGAACATTTACCAGTTGTCAATAGCTTATTGACTTCTTTAAAGCCTTTTGTACGTCACTGAATTTGTTCATATACAAGACTGACCAATTATTAGCGATTGTAAATTTTGCTTTTGAAAATCAGAATACCGGACACATTTTACCAAAAGGTGACCACAAGTCTGTAGTCCCCTTGATACTTTTTATCATGTAATAATGGCTTTGTGGCCTTGACTGAACGTAAAATAATGAATTCTATAACAATTTCCTGGCATTTATCTTTTCCTATCATTGTTCAAAACCGATTAAGCAATACCTGGGAGCATCAGTGCGTAGTTTTGACCTCTATTTGGTAAGAGATATCCTGCACCAGGAATGACTGCTGTTGCTTACATAGTAGATAAGATAGCATTGATATTGTTACTGTGCAGACCAAGTTTCAAATTTGTGGGCACTCAAATATTCTACCCAATGGTTGCTGTAATTTTGCTGCTGCTGAATCATCAGAATCAGGGCGCATCAACTAAGGTGCTGCCAATTTTTAGCGCAAACCTATCCGCACTTAGATTGTAACATCCACCATTTTGCAATGCAGCTTCCCAAATACCATTGGGTCAAGGAAGTTTTTGATACGCGAAACAACTGATCACCGATTATAAAAGCAGGAGGAAACCTGAGAAAACCTGGTTGTTTTAAATTGTTGGCCATATTAAGGCTCAATCTTACACAACAATGTATATTCTAGGTTGTACAGGGTGACCCAGAAAATGTTGAACTCAAAAATCACAAACTTAGAAGAAAAAAAATAGAAAATTAAAAAAAAAAAAAATGGCATTCTGTATACAACAGTTATGTAAACAATTTATTCAGCTTTCTGGAGAACTTTAGATCATGTAAATTGGCCTTACCAAACTAAAGATACACTTGATTGTGTGACAGGTAGTGTTTTTGCCCTTTTGTAAAAGTGAAAAAATTGTAACTTGGTTCAGATATGAAACTTAATTCTGTTCTAAGTACGGTGAGTTAAGTAATCTTTTCTTTTGATCTGTATTTATCAAATTAACATTTTCAAATGAAGTCAAGGGGACTTCAGTTTTTGTTTTCAAAGTCTCTTATATAATAATAATATTGATTTACATAATAAATGAATATTGATGAGATACATTTATTTATAAAGTTCATTGCACGACTGTTTTCTTTCAAAGTGCATTGTTGCACCCGTTGCAATTTTTGTTTGCACTTCACTATACACTACAAAACAACACTTCTTACAAAATTACACATATTTTAAGTTTCGTGTGGCCTATTTTTATGATCTAAAATGTTTCGGAAAGTTAAATGTATGGTGCGCATAGCTGGTGAACGAGTTATGCATTATTTTGTTATTTTAATGGTAAAAAAATATTGGATTTTGTGATTTTGGGGTTCAACATTTTCTGGGTCACCCTGTATAATGTTTCTGCAGATATAATTCTACAGATAAGCTTCCAATGCCAATTGGATAATGAATTATATTTTTGTAGAGGACCAGGAGCAATTTATAAATACAATGTAGCACAGAATTATTTGTGAAATTAATAAGTTACAATTTTTTTCTTCTTCTATAGGCAACATAATGCCATAGACAATTTGTCTCAATACTCATGACTCAGGAAATATGTTGTAACCATCTAATTAGAGAATAATGACTGCGTAACAACTGTTTTCGTGAATTGGTTTTGAAATCAGAGGTTTTTTTCCTAGTCTGAGGAATTATCCCAAAGGGGCACAGCCCCCGAGGGACAATTCCGAATGACCAGAACAACAACCGAAGATTTCAAAAACAAATTCACGAAAACGGTTGTTTAAGCAGTCATTATTCTCATTCATTACTGAAAAAGATGCAGAATTTATCCACCCCTTCTTAGTTATTGAAACAGTCCAAGTCAGGTCATCCCTTCATTAACATTTATATCATTCAACCAATCAGAAGTAAGCCTAAATCATGTTTTCTCGTATCTCATTGAGTATTCAGTTTAGGGGCGTGAGGCGTTAATTTGATTGGTCGGTCAATAAGCAAACCAATCGAACACTTTGGCGCAGTACTTTCGGGCAATTACTAGTAACCTGCGCTCAGTAGCGTGCACATTCTTATCTAACGATTAATGTTATTGGAACGCACTTAGTAACGCAGCTATCGCGATTATTCATGAAGTAATGAATATGGAATCAAGTCCTCTAATTGGAATTAGTTCTTGAGACTTGTGAGGGCATGACTTGGCATTGACATACTATTGCTGGCCGGCTGTCCATCCAACCACTATAGTTGCCATCATAATAGTTTGGATAAAATTCCAATTAAGCAAGCGTATGCTGTGTGAACTTGGAAGTGATTTTCAACCGTAACAAATATGCATTCTAGGCATGCACAATTTTGTTGCAATTTTGTCCATGGGAGCATTGTGATGGTGACTCGTAGGCTCAAGGCTGAAGAACACCACCGCCATAACTGGCTGGCATTCATCAGGTGTGCATTACGCATAGTCACATTTACGGGAGCCATATTAAGTCAAAATGTTAGTAATGACGGGCTCTTTAATGCATCCTACCAGCTGTCTGTTCACATCCTTGGTACACTACTCCGGATGACAGTTTCTGTAATAAACATATGGTGATTGAAGCTCATTTCTGTGTGTTCATGTGTGCAGATGTAAAAGGATCTAGCGCTAAGCAACAAATCAACATCTTGATTCTAAATATAGCTTATATTCTATTACTGTAATTTCTTATTTTTAAAAGTCAATCCATAGTTTTACTTAGGTTATTTTTATATCCTATACAATATAATAAGGAAAAGATTTGAACCTATTTTGGATCATTATTCAAGAGTTCCTTGAATCCAACACTATTTGAATTCATCAGGGAACAGACCTTTTGGATGGGTCATGTTTGGCAGCCCCTTGCCTGTGATAGATACAAGTGGAGTTGTCTTGTTTTTAACAAAGACAACTCAACTTGTATCTTATTGATGGATCTTTTAATTAAATTGTTTACGATTACTTGAAACCCCTTTATAAAGATGCCAGACAGCCTATAGTGTAAAACACTTTATTTCGATCTGGTATGTTGCCAAATCGTTTGAAATATTTCAAGAATTCTTTCAAAATTCCTTGGCATTGTCACATCTTACAAGCTCTATAATGCTTTAAAGTACATATAATGCTTTATGTGGTAAATGAGTACATGTCAAAGATACACAACCAAAGGATAAATGTTTCAATCTTGTATACATTGTCACATGCTGAGGACAATGAGTGTTCAGATTTTTAAATAGGTAAAACCTGCCAATCTCTCCAGGTAGAGATTTACCAATATAGAAAGCCAGGCTTCAAAGATGCCCCAAATTCTGCTGTTTTTCTTAATCTTAAAGACTCACAACTTCAGAGTGGATGCATTATCATCATCGACAAAGTGTTAGGTATATAAAAGGTTGTCCATAATGTGTATGACACAGTGATACTTAAAATACTTTGCCTGGCATTCAATGTTTGTAAAAAGATAATTCTATAAGAAATAGAAGTGACCTTTATATTACTTAATAATGGAGGTGCTCTTTGAATCAATTACACTATCAACATGTAGAAATATTCCACAACCTTTAATGGAAGCATTTTTTGCAAGACACTTCTACTATCAGCTGCATTACACTATGGTTATTTTCAATATAGATGTTGTCAATATCAGTTGAGACCTTCGCAAAAATATCAGTAGGGACGTTTTCTTAGCAATTGTATTTCTTGGCCAATATAATTTCTTTTACACCATTCATATAAGTTATTCACAATTTTTTTCTCAATTTCAGGCTGGCGGGAGTAATCAAAAGATGAAAAACAAGAAGAAAAAGCATAAAGGTGGATTGGAAGGAGATGTGATATCAGAGGAACCAACAGTGCCAAATAATAACAACAATGTTGGTAGGTAGCTCCTAGACCAGATCTTTCCCGTCTTCCGATTTACAGTCACACACGGCCCCTGCTAGGGTGCTCAATTTGAAGAATGAATAATAAATAGTTCTGAGAGTGTGCATTGATTAGCAACATGAGCTACAATCTTGGTAAAAAGTTTTTTGAATATTGAGCACACTTTTTTGGACGTTGTGCGCAATTTTTCAAGCTCTTTGATTGATGTGTATTGTCTTCCGTGTTAAATGGAACACCTTAAAACTAGATTTTTCCTTCCCCGCCCGGACCCCCAAACAATCAATGTTGGGACTCTCTGGCAAGCTGCTGAAGCCATTGGTATTTCTCAACATTGCACGGGGGAGTGGGTGACAGTTGTTTTTTGTTAATCACCCAAAAGACTTTTTTCCAGGATCGTAGTTCATGCACTATCACGACACACTGCGTCGGTGGTTTCACACAGCGTTGTAATTTGTGTGACGTGACAAGGCACATGTTTTACCTCCAATGGCGTGGTGTGGATGATATGATGCACTGCAATTTGCTTATGACCAGTATGTGGGTTTATGTTGTTAGACAAAAACAGGCGTGCTCAATTAAATGGTCCTCCATTTTTAAAGATGTCAGCCATATAGAGGAATGTGGGGACCCAGTTAGTTAGATCAAAATTTGCTTTTAATTTTATGTATTTCTATGTTTAACCTGTCATGGTAGATAAAGTGTGTTTTGATATAACATGGATTGTCGTCCGACTTGCTCTGATCATGCTATATTTATCTTTGGGCTGGACTGACCTTTCTAGTAGGGTTTGTTAGCTAGCCCTATCTCTACTACACCATACGGCAACTGGGCGGAAAACATGTTTTTATAACCCGGCGTGCAGGTTTTTGGGCTACAAAACGGACCCATGCTATATAACGAGGCGAATATACTCGCCTCGTGTCGACTGACAGACGTGGTGTTGTGGCTAGGATCTGGGCCCGGGTACTAGAGGTCCGTGGTTCAAATCCCGGGTGTCGGGGTGACCTTTCTGGTGAATTTTAGGGGTGGGAAAAGAAATCTGTTGCCGTGTGGTGAAATAGAGTTAGGGCTAGGCATTTTTCTTAATTAATAATATTAGAAAAATGCAAACATTTTCAAACATTTTAAATTAAAAAAGTTGTTCAAATATGTTCAAAAATATTTGTTAAAAAACACCCTTTATTGAAATAGCAAGAGTTTGTTGGACACAAAGACATTTTGTTTCACAAGACATTTTGTTCTCAATGAAGGGCTTTCCTTTTCATTGGCCTTGTATACACATTTGACTGCTCTCAATTATTAGTAACTTTGATTTTTTGTTTTGCAGAAAAACCAACTCATCCTAGAATTGATCATAGCGGCCAAGCTAATGGCCATGTACCAAATAGCACCAAGCCAAAGGATAGCACCAGCACAGTACAAGCCCAACCTCGACGACAAGAGAGCGCCCCTAAATCAACACAGGAAAGGGGTAATCCTAGTCGCAGTCCGAAACGAGAACCACGTAGAGATAATCCACCTAGACAGAATACTACTAGAGATTTACCAAATCAGCGTGGAGCTGGTGGCGGAGGCAGTGGCAAGAACAGCAGAGGGAATAGCGATGCTAAGACTCAGAAGTCGATACCACCAAAGAGAAGCAGCGAAACTGAGCACAGACAACAGAGCGGAAGAAGGCGCAATACGTCAACGAGCAGCGATAAAGGTGGGAAGGGTGATCGAGCTAGGACGATAAGCGAGAGTAGTACATCTCAGGATACAACCAAGCCAAAGAATCCAAGTGAGTTATTGTCTACAAGTGTTAAAAAAACCCCAAAATATCAGAACCAATTTACAGTATATCTGGTGACACTGGAAAATTCCATTCCCCCATTAATTAGCTAACTTGCATGATATGTTATAATGTTACATTTAAATATTTCCTTATAATAAAATATTGTAGAAATAAAATATTGAGGAAACAAACAGTGCAAAAGTATGATCCAGCTAGTCAGGAGTACTCCCCCCCCCCAAACATCTTACCTAATACCCTTGATGGATGCCCGAACATTTTACAGATGTGGAGAAATTCAAACATAACCCTAACTCCTGAAAAGATATCACAAACTCATTCAGATATCTTGTTGAAGTCCTCGAGCAAAATATAGCATTATATATCCAAATGCCTTGCAAATAAGCACAAAATATATGATTTAAAATCTCCTAAAAGAATGGCAACATCTAAAAATACCCAAACAGCCTAGACAATGTCACAACATTCCATATATGTATTTCTTATTAAACATCTCATCAAGATATCAAATAATTTGAGAAAATATCTGAAACTTGTAAAACATACCCCAGCAAAAGAACAGAAACATACTCTAGCACCAGATAGATAGATATCTGAAGATATCAGTGTCAGGATTCTTAGATTTTTGAGGATTTAAAGGTCTGCAAAGATACAGAGTTTTAACTGCTGCCCTATCCCTGTATCATGTGTTTACAAGACGTAATTTTCATATTCTGGATGCACTAGGACCCAAATTGTTTAAAACTTGGTGGATAATATGGTCAGTAAAGACCCATGATTTTTTTTCTTCACTGCAAACCATCATGATCACCGCCTATACAATACCATTGATAAATACCACCTTTAATGGCCAGTTAATTGTCTATGTATTTCAGGTGTGGTGCTAGAGAGAGTGTCGAAGGATCTGCAGCGAACCCAAGTATCTCTGACACGGCATAAAAATTTACTAAACGAGGAGTTTGACAAGTCTGAGAAGAGACTTAGGAAGGCTTATGAAGATGCCAGGCACAGGTATGCCACCGATTAGTATTATATTACAATTATTGTACATGCTTTGTATTTTGTGTTTTATGATTTGTATGGCTTAAGGGTAGATTTGTTATGTTTGTAGGCAATTTATTGGGTCATTTTAGTCATTGCAGGGGGACAACAATATATGTAATGAATAGGATTTGGTTTAGATTGATATGATTTACAAGTACTCCAACAGGGGCAAAAACAAAAATAGGCAGATATTTCTCATAAGGAAATACATTCAAGTATTGGATATATTAATATATATACAATAGTGCTTTGTCATTGTTCGGCATTGCTTTTGTTGTTGTTATTGCACATGCCACCAACTATTTGTTCTAAAATCAACACAATTGCTATGTAAATATAAATTGGCGACAATTAGTCTGCAAACTTTGTGTTCATCAATCAGACAGCAGCCAACGTATGGTATCAGGCAGTGTTTTGGCATTATAGCTGCCATGGTATCAGGCAGTGTTTTGGCATTATAGCTGCCATGGTATCAGGCAGTGTTTTGGCATTATAGCTGCCATGGTATCAGGCAGTGTTTTGGCATTATAGCTGCCATGGTATCAGGCAGTGTTTTGGCATTATAGCTGCCATGGTATCAGGCAGTGTTTTGGCATTGTAGCTGCCATTGAAAAATTAAGAATGCATATCCTACTAAAACAATATTGTTTAATAATATTAGAAATATTCTTCACATTTAAATATTAAATAAACCCAAGCAAGTTGTGATCATTTGGTGTAGAATTTGATAAAAGATTATTGTAACAAAATAAGTATGCCAACCTTGTAAGGCCAAACAAAAAAACAAGTTTGTATCTAGTAGTGTGCACGCATTTCACTGAGATGCTTGCGCATTTAATTCTTTTATAGAAAAATTGGGGAAATATTGATAGGGCACCATCTTTTGGCGAATATCACAATTTAGCGAGCACAAGAGTAACAAAAATGCACAGGTTTGACCAAATAAAACAATTTCAAGTGAATCTCCACTATGAATTTGAGCAAAAAAATAAAAGTTAAAAAACGCATTTCGCATTCGATCCTTCAGGCTTGCTACTGGAAACAAACTTGTTATTTTTTCTGGCCTAAGTGGAAATAAAGAAATTCAGATTCATTTGGAGTGCGGTGTGTGGAGTTTAATCAGAAAACCACTGATCAGAGAGAAGTGAACATCATTCAAATTAACGATGGTGGATTATAACTGTTGTATAATATAATGGTGCAAATGTCCTTGGTTGCAGTTTCTAATGATTTTTGCCGTTGTCAAATACCACAGTTATTTGTGACTTTCTCAAGGTTTTTATCCTAAGGTATTGTCAGCTCCAAGTTGTAATATTGCTAACGCGTCTTGCGCTGTTGAGGCGCTTTTATTAAATAAAATTACTTATTTTATGGGTTGGCAAATTTGTGCAGCTTTTTCAATCTTACTGAAAGCTTTTTAGAAGTATATGATTATAACAATCAAATTGTCCAAACCGTCAAGGTAAATTCAAAAAACTATGAAGAGGATATGGTCATCTGCATAATTTGTCATGTTCTGATAAATGTGTTTATTAATTCATGTTTTAGAGTCCATTTACATAAACATTTGTACTTCCAAATTATATACACATTTTTTTATATATCTTTTGCAATCATCATTGTTATGCAAACAGTCTAAAGATTTTAAATATGCTGCAAAAACTGCTACCTTTACTTTAAATCATCAGTTGGATATGGGGTGTGTAAGTTTTTTAAATTTGATGATGCTCTAAATGGTTTTATCAAATGAGAAAATGGTAGGTCTGTACAGGGTGTCCCAATAAAACTGATCAATAAGTAGATTTTTATTTTGTTAAATACTTCTTCAAATAAAATATTGTATCCAGTAATGTTGTTGCCTAACAATTTTCACCACAATTGTAGTAGAAAATCCCACCTGAATAGTAGAAAATCCCACCTGATAGGTTGACCTGTTACAAAGAAAGTGAAAAAAGAAAAATAATAATTAATTGGATGTGTTTTGATGCTCAGCCAAGGTGTTTTACTGTTTAACATTTTTCCATTGTACTCGTGTAGTATTATAGAAGAGATACCTGTATTTGGATCTAGTCAGAAATTCTAAAATGTAGATAATTCACTAAGGAAATACAGGGAGAGCTGTGTAGAGGATATTTAGAGAAACTGCTGAACAGTGAACATGTACACGATCTTAGGTCATAGATTATTTTCCCTGTGAGCAAGAATTGTGTTGTATTTTTGAGCTAGCCATAATATTTATCATCATCTTAACTGAATTCAATTTTATTTGACACCACCCTGTATCACTGCGAATATCATTGAATTTGTGATGGATATGCCGCTCATCAGAAAATGCAGTACATTCGAGAGTAGAGAGTAGAATCCAACCAACAATTCCTTGCGAACAATGGCAGCTTGCATTACTAAAGTGACAGCTGTCACTTCAGAATTACCATGCTATCGTTGTATTCAATAGGAAAGTGTTAGAATTAGAGGATTCTCATTTACAGTAGCTTTCTGTAAATGTCAAGTACCAAAATAGTTTGAAATTATGTGATGCGATCTGTGAAAACCCGTCGGATGTTGCGAAATGTGAACTAGGGATTATAAGTAAAATTAAATTTAAAATTAAAAAAAAAAAAAAAAAAAAAAATTAAATTAAATGCCAATACTTGTGTCATCATCTTTCATGAAATTTCACCTTCAAAAACGTAGTCACTTTTATTACTAACCTTATAATGTTATTTTATTGAATTTTTTTCTTCTTTTTTGGCCTGTTTTCATGATTTCTTGTTTAGTAGCTTTTTATGACACCACAATCATCATTCACTCATAACTTTTTTTGTAGTGATCGTAGAAAAATGATCGAAACAGTTCTGTAATCAGCACAGTTTTAGCTTTCTTATGATATAAATATCTCCAATATGAAAAATGCCACCATGTGGCGGGTTTTCACACTTCGCATCCCATATATCAAATATTTGATGCAGAATTTTTCTTCTTTTCAGTTTTAACTGCTTTGTAACTATTTTATTATAACTTGTAGTCACAATGCACTTGTTTCTATTTTTATTTTGCCCCCTTCCTGTAGCCTAGAGCAGCGAGAGAGTGAAATGTTAAGACAACTGAAAGAAGTGAAACGGCAAGCCAGTAAGTTATTAACTAAGTCAATATCCTGGGCAAGGGGGAGGCATTTAATGTTGTAAGCATCTGTGTCAACACAAAATGCAGATTTAGGTGTTTTTGGGGTTTTTTTCAATCACAACATTGTGGGTCTGTACAGGTCTGGATGCGAATTTATTTACCGTAACAAAAATGTGGCCAAACACTGTATACATGTATTGCTGTACAATGTACATGTGCATGTGTATACTATACGCTTTATTCCATAAAGGTATCAAATGTTTGTTACAGTAAATAACAACGCAGCCTGGATACCAGTATCAAACTGCCAATTTTTGAATGTTAGGGTGTATTTTTCAATATCTTCAATTATTCATGTTTATCATGGTATAAAAAGTGTTTCAGTATGGAAGAAAATAAACTCCATCTTCAGGGTTACTTATATTTGTTCATTGAGAATCCGCTTTGAGGGCTGTTTTTAAGGAATGCTTGCAACTATTAAACATGAGTGCCCCTCCCCTGTTCAATATTTTAATTCTTATTTAACAAGGATCTATAGAATATTATCCTTGATTCATCCTGATCATAATACAATAATAAGGAAGGATAATCATTTGTTGAAAATATATACATATTTCTATTTCGATCGAAATGTTATAATGATAATACACTAAAAGTGTGTATAACATGGTGAAGTGACTTTTTCGCAAGATTTTTTTAAAAATGTGTATATGACAATCATTGCTGTTTTTAAGTGCCTTTGTCACAATAAGAGCTATTGCTAAATGAAAAAAGAAAAATCTGTAAATATCACTGTAGATGCCTGCCACTTTTTCTCAAAGGAAGAGAAAAGAATGCATGAAAGAGTGCCTTTGATGCACTTACTGTTCAGAAATTTGATAACTGTGAAGCACTTCACAATCACCAAACAAACACACATTGTTCAGTTGAAAATGTACAAAAATTAGTGAATTTCTTCTTATGTAATATACAATATAATAGAAAGGGTAAAAATATGCAAAAATTAAAACTGCAGAATTTGTGAAATATGCTCACACACAAAAAAGGTCATGCCTTACATCATCAATTTTAAGAAAAAAATGCACACATCAAAAGACAAATAATCCAAAACATAAGCGACAATCAAAAACATAACCAAAGACTGAAGTGGTTTTTTGAATAATTCACTATTTTTTGCTTGTAATATCTAAACTAAACATACAGGCTGTCCCTAAATGATTAGTACCCATCGATGCCCAAAGTTCAATAATTTTTATCATCATCAAAATCGATGGGATGAGGTCCGGGTTTTTTACATCATCTTTGTCATACTGTAGTATATTAGAATTTTGGATCATGAATATCGGATTTATTAAACTCAAGATATACTCCATTATGTAAAACATGGTGATTTCACCTTTTTGGCAAAGTGCTAAAATAATGTGTGTGTTATTACAGCTTGTTTAAAAGAAACTTGAGTATTCTCATAATCTCTTGTCTACTCACTATCATCTTGTGTGTCTTTCTGTTGCAACTGTTATTGGTTATGGGTGTTCAAATCATTTCTAATAACTCTCCTTAATTCAAAATAACGGGTAAAAGAAATTTGTCACACTTGAGTGACCCCATGCATTGTTTTATTTGACAAGTGTTTAGGGACTTCTAAATGAAGTGGTATTTGGTGAATCACCAGTGCAGTGGCTTAGATTTCATTTTCACATTGGATAATGGATTTCGTGAAGTTAAACACTAATGGACTTTATTATTTTTAGCAAGTTTGTAGGAAATTGCATCCCCAATATGAAAAAGAAATCCAAGCCACTGCTAATTACCCATGTCTACGTCTTTACCTGTTTAAATGTCCCTCAAGTATAGCCTCAAAACTAGCTCATTATAGAAACAGCTCGGGGTCACTCATGCGCGACGATCCATTTTTACCCTTCAAATTGAATCCAAATGAAGAAGTAATAATTGTTTGAACAACAATATAATACACCAGCAGTTTAAAATAGAAAGGAACCACAGATAATTAGCAGACAAGAGATTAAGAGAATGTATCAGTGTCTTTCAAACAAGCTGTTTAAAACACATTTTTTTGCACTTTGCCAAAAAGGTGAAATCACCATGTTTTACATAATGGAGTATATCTTGAGTTTAATAAATCCAATATTCATGATCTAAAATTCTAATAAAATACTACAGTATGACAAAGATGATGTAAAAAACCCGGACCTAATCCCAACGATTTTGATGATGATAAAAATGATTGAACTTTGGGCATCGATGGGTACTAATCATTTTGAGACAGCCTGTATATTAAGCCATACATTTTGATTAGAAAATATTGAATCAATTTTGATGGGGAAAAGTGAATTTCATCGCGTCACACACTTTTAACACACTCTTTCTGTCATAAAACACTTTCTGTCACTGTGCACTAGTAATTTTCAAATCAATAGCATTTTCTATGTATTCAACCCCTCCCCTGAATTCAAAGTACATTTATTCAAGTGAGTGTACAGATGATTTCACACAATATTTTCTACTAGGCGGTCACCCGGGGTTTGTCGGTTCTCAGGTTTGGGCGGTCACCCGGAGTTTGTCGGTTCTCAGGTTTGGTGGTTTGTAGAATGCATGCCTAAAGCCCGGTCGGACAAACTTTGAAAATTTGACCCTTAGACGACCTTTGACCCCGGACGACCCAAGAAAAGCAAAGCCGTTTTATTTTTTTCCACGCTCGACTCGTAGTCGGGCTTCCCGTCACCGAGTTTAAGCCCGATCGGACAAACTTTGAAAATTCGCCCGACCCCGGGAAGGCGACGAAAAAGCGCGCACAGACAGACGAACAAACAGACAGACAAACAAGCAGACAGAGAGTAGCGTATTATAATATAGATTCTACAACAAGATGCGTCTTATTCAAAAATGGTGTGAAATTAATCCAGTAATTATACTATAGTGATAGAGGCCAAAATGCATGTAAAATGTTACCATAGAACAATATACTAAACTAAAGGGTATGTTATACCACTTATAGGAATAATTCACTGCTTTTTCACCTTTAGTATAAAAAAGTAACATCTTTTAGATTACAGGGGTAATGAAACTGGTGGAGGCTGATACCAAAATCACTAAAAGTGGGGGTAAGGTGGGGGGAGAGGGAAACAGCGGTTAAGTCCTCTACGTTTTTAAACAACTAGATATCACATTCTTAGCTGATTTGATTTGATTTGATTTTATTGGGTACTCAAACATCATATAGAGATAGAAACATCTAAAATACAAACAGGTAATACATGCACATAATTAAATTGCACCAAGCAATTTGAAAAACATATAGACATAATAAAATATGAGCAAAAGTACCAAGAATAGCCCAAAAAGCTTTGAACACAAAGCATATTTCCATTGGGGTCCTTAACAAGCATAGAAAGGCAGAAAAAACCAGAAAAACAAATGAAACACATGAATGGAGCACTAACGCCAAACGAAAAACAAGGACAAAACAAAATAAAAACAGGGCACTTGTAGCACAAAATGAGACCAGCTCAAAAATCAATTGAATCATAACTCGCCAAGGGTCTTTTAACTATTGTTGGAATAAACTTAAATTGTTGGTGTTCTTAATCTCGCTCAGCAATGAGTTTCAGTGATGAATAGCTGTACTATAAAAAGTAAATCTAGCTTTACCCTTTGAAGAAGGAACAACAAAGTTGAATGGGCTACCCCTGGTACTATATTTATGCAAAGATGTCACTCTAGTAAAATACAATTTCAAATAATCAGCTTCCCTCTTCATGTTCAAACAGGATTCCAATAGTATTTTTCACATTACGCATGATGTGAACATTTGTTTTTGTTCTTATATGTTTGCATGCAGTGCATCATGTTTCCATGATGGCAGGGTTTGACTGACAGAATATTACTAACATATATATTATAGTTGAGAGTGTATGAGTGAGAAGCAGAAAACTGTGTAATGGGAAATAGGGAAGATGGCATTATTATCATGTCTACTCCATGGTCAAGGCTTTTGTAATACTTGAACCTGGGACTGATGTGAGTCTGACAACTGATATTCAATATTCAGGTGCTTTGGGTCTGGAATCTGCAACCTTGGTTTTACAAATATGTATGTATGTAGGGGGTGAGGGGGGGGGGGGGGGGGGGTGGGGCTGATTATCGTTTGAATGTTTTGATGGTCATGGAGGGACAGAACACAAATATATTTACAACCAAAACAAATAAATCGTAAAAAACTGTTGTTTTCATTTGGTACTAAAATTAGCACTAGTTTCATGCCCATCCGCGAATCAGAAACTGGAGCCAGTGAGCTCCGAGCAGCTTAGGCTATAATAGCTCACACAGCATAACTTAAATATGGAACAACTACAGGTATAGTCTATGTGGCCATCACGAACAAGACGGTGACGAACGAGACGGTGATGAAACTGCATATTCTACTAATTGCAGCTCATAACGCGCGCCTATTCGAGGCGCTGGCCTATACACACGCGTATGTATCTTCCGTCTTTCAATGCTCGCCTGTTAATAAGTTACGTCACTGTCCTGAGGAGCTCACATAATTATACCAGCTGGTTGGCTGAGGTAGGCAAAAAACCAGTGCTATTTAAAATGAATATTTGTTTTCGATTGATGGATCTTCTGTCTTCTATCCTGTATTTTAAAACTCTCAGAATATCCGCCACTACAACCGGTATAATACTTGGGCATAAACACTTGATGGAGAACATACATATGAACAACATTGATGATCATGATATCCTATTCTCATGCACGTCTCACTTCAACCCCATAGAGTCCATAACTAGCCTACCCAGACATCCAGGTTATGACATGTGCAATCACTGTCACTGGTGCAATACAGTTGTTATGTTTCACATTAAGCATAAATCACAATCCTTGTTTGAAATCCAAAAAAATAGAGTGTAATAAATGTACCAACTTATACAGAGAGGTCGGTTATTATTTATAGAGCCTAATGGTTTATGCACCTGTCAGTTGCCTTATGCCTCACTATCACACATCAATATAATGCCATTTTCTTTACTATATCAAGATAATCTCAGTATTCAACGTTTTTTGATGTGAACAACCTTTTGCCATTTGATATCAAAGCTTCTTAGATATCCATTCAAGTTAAGCTTTATTGCTGTTGTATATCATATTGATTTCAACAACAAATACTAAGAATCGGCTATTCTTTGTACATAATATATATTAACCCCATAGGCGTGTTTTCAGGAGTAAAAACTATCAGGGCAGAAAAATGCATAGAACATGTATTGAGTATGTGATTAAAACACAAATGTTTTTCCCTGTGTCTTTATATTCAAGATTTGTCACCAAAAATGATACATCTTTTAAACTCTAAAGCACTACTTACCTGCCTATCTTTCAGTGGGTCGGATTGGTTAATAACAGGATACACTTATTTGAATAACCATTGAAGTATAGCTCCAAAAATATTTTACACCAGTTGTTATCCCAATATATTTTTTCTAATAATGTCTCTGATTGGTGAAACATATTATGTATCAATCTTTCTGACCAATCAACTGATAGTTGTCAGAGGGTTAATGATTAAGTTTGATGAAAAAGAAAACAACATGGTGACTAACGTTGATTAATCAGCCCTAGATAAAGTCTAGAAAGCTGTCTCATCATAGATCTTTGAGATTGACACCAGTGTGATGCATGAAAAAGAAGCACTGCTAACAGTTGAAGCTTTTACAGTAGGTTGGTTGGTTGGAAATACTGGATGGAAACCAACAATTATATTTCTACCTCTGATGAAATTCATCAGTCTTGACATGCGTAATAAATATGTTCATTCATGTGCACAAAAACAAGTGTTATGGTAATACAACATATGTGATGCATGTTACTCTTTGAATATGCTTGAAGTGCATTATGTTTTCACTTACTTACAAGTCCCTATTGAAAAGCTGTGGTGGTAGGTTACTGTAACAAATTACATATATTCAAAATGATGGTGTACATTTAGAAAATTAAAATCAGGTGCAACATTCAGTGAATTCATTTCCTGAAAATGGGGGTGAGGGATCCTACCTTTGGCTGACTTCACAGTCCACCAAAGTCATAAATCTATTATATGATTTATGTATGGAGTTAGTTATGAAGTACATTTTTCTCATCAAGAAGGCCTATTGTCTAATCTTATATAGTGGGTGTGGTTTTGGATGTCAACAGGCAATTTGATATGGTTTTTGGCTGATTTTCAGCTGATACGCAATATATATTATGAGACAATGGTGTATAGTTTGGGGCGGGCTTAATTCATTTGAATAATAATATCTTCAGTGCATATGATCATCGCGTTAACATGCCCTACACACATTCACCGGCGTATGCGTTGTGCGTATAACGCAGCGTTGACATGTGAGTGTGTGCTAAAGAACACGATTAATTCGAAGCTGGGAGTTGGTAAAAAGCTCGCTGGATTCACCGATTTTATAAAGGGGGAAATTTGTTATTGTTTTATTAAAATAAATCTAACAAACTGCATTATTTTATGATAAAAAGATTGAAATAACCAATAAACTAAATAAGAATGAGAATAAATATAGTTCTTATAAATATAGTTCTTAACTGTTTTGTTATATACGATGGTCTTATAATATATATGCTGTACCATATTTGTGTCGTACAACCCTATATATGGTACAGCCTATACATTATAAGACCATTGTGTATAGCAAAACAGCCAAGAACTATATTTTATTCTCTAAATCTTATATGTTTCAATAAAATAATTTTCTGGACAAAAGGTTTGTGTTATTTTTACTTTACTGATCTGACAGTCCATAGATTTATCATAAGATGCTTAGCTGGGATCTCTGGTTTTCTACTGCCATCTTTTGGAATCCATTTAACTAGACTTCACAATGAGACGCTGCTGCCTCCTATATTATTTGTACACATGTATTACCTGTTTTGTGGTTAGGGGTAGGGCAAAGTTTTGACATGTGTTTCTCTCATTGTGAGTAATATATATATAGTGGTAGTATATATTTATTGAGATCATGGCCATTAGGTTAAGACAGAGGATTGAATTGATTATGAGTTATACTTGTGGTCATGCAGGTTGGCTCGGTGCCTGGATATATGCCATGTAGGGGACATGAGAATGCTAGTAACTTAATGGGCCATAAGGGTATTGTTCACCTGAAGGTGACCCTTGAAAAGTATATCTTGAAGATTATAGTGTGAATGTAAAGAGAGGGAGAGTGAGATACGGACAAGAATAGGAGGTGGCAGAATAGGAGGTGGCGGGATAAGTCATCCAGACACTATCTGCTGAAGGATAAGGAAGAGTGAACAATATCAAAGGCATAAATCCAACATAGTTAGCCACAAAAAGTCATTGATATCATCTACAACCTGAATATGGAATGCTCTTCTGGCATATACTAGAAATTGACAAGCAGGCCAGCTTCAAAAAGGAGGTTAATCACTATCTTGGCATCAACATGTCAGTATTATCATAATTGATAACTAATCATCACCACCTTCCCCGAATAAGGTGGCTCTATTGGCCGATGAAAATGTTAGATTTCCTTTAAAAACTGATATGTTTAAACATTTTAATTAGTGGGCCTAATTAATTATGCAAATGGAAATTAGACAAAAGCTAACATATGTTTTTAGCTCTTCAAGTGTTCTACTCATGTCCCAAGTCACATCAATCATAGCTCATCTCATTAGACCACAAACTTTACTTTGAATATTTCATGCATACATAATTAGCCATAATTAGGACATTTTATGGCAACTGGAATTGGAAAAAATAAAGAAAATAAAAATAAAGTTGTTGCTAAAGATGTTGCTATATGCCTCTTTGACCTACCATATCTCGGCAACCGAATGTCTGATTGAAATAAAATTTTCAGTTCCAGAATTGATAAACCAAGGGCTAGAACATATCAGATTTTAAAGGAAATCTAAAATTTTCATCGGCCAATAGAGCCACCTTAATACAAAAGCAAAGCAAAAAACAAAAACACAGAAAAAACCCAAACAAAAAATCATGATTTTAAAAATATCCTCTTTTTAAATACCATGTTGAAAATGTGTAGGAGTGAAAGGACCGGAAATTACGCATGTAATGGTATGTTCTGATTTAGCAACAGCTGTTTCATTTTTTATTCACCTTAAATAATATTGGATTTTGACAGTTTGGAACTGTCACAGATGGTGGGTAATTAATTTTAGCTCTAGGGATGGGCACAGTATTATGATATTTTAAGTGGTAGGGATGGGCGTAACAGTTAGCATTTAGGCTGGTACAACAGGTTTAGTTGATTACCTGTAGAAATGCATTGTTGATCCATGGGTTCTTGAAGTACACCAAGCATTTAGTATTGGGATTTAATGGGATCAATATTCAAGAAACAACTTGGATTAGATTTCATCAGAGTGAATTGTAGTTGTGTAATATTTTGATCTCAACAAGTTATACCAGATGTGATTGGATTCTATCAACTTGTCAAATCTTCCCTGGTGCTTCACAGAGAATGCCACTTTTGTTTCTGGTGAAAAGTGGTGCTGTTGTCTCAAGTTGTCATTATAATTACTTTTGTGATGTGAATGCATGGTACTGTGATTTAACCCTAACGCTCTCAAGTACTACAAAGTACTCCAAGCAAGCATATCTCCAAGCGCATGTGCGGACGGTTTCGATGAGTTAATCAACCGAGCCTATATAGTGAGCGCGGTATACTGCGCAAAGGAGTAGCTGAGGGCCGTGGCTTGCATGGGTTTCGGGTGAGGGGGGTCCCCTGGTCTATCCCCTGTTGGGTCACAGCAATTTATTTGTCCATTTTTCTTCAACAATTGAGCTATCGGTTAAAAACCTGGTTTGGGATTAGGGTTAATTTAGCAACTTTTTCTCATTTTTCTTGTTTCATTAACCATAACGTTCTTGAGTACTACCAAGCAAGCCTATCTCCAAGCGCATATGCGGACAGTTTTCGATTGGGTAATCAACCGAGCCTATATAGTGAGCGCGGTATACTGCTCGAACGAGTAGCCGAGGGCTGTGGCTTTCGTAGGGGGTCCGGGGTTTCAGGTGCGGGGGTCCCCGGGCCAATCCCCGGTCGGGTCGCAGCGATTTATTTGTCCATTTCAAAAACCTGGTTAGGGGGTAAGGGGTAATAATGATAACAAATATTTTTCAGAGGAAATTTCTGATCTAAAAATAAAGGAAATCTTTCTGATGGGAATTTCTTGTCATGAAAACGTAAGAACATTTTTACTTATGAATGGATAAAATTACCAACTGTTTAGAGAGCTCTCTAAACCGGCTCAAAATTCCTTCAGTTTGATAAACCATGTATTCTTTTATAATCACTAATATCTGCTTTACCTTTATAGAAATATCATGGTATATCCTCCATGTGATACCACAGCAATGACATTTAAAGTACACCATCAAATTCTACATCTATATTTTATGAGGGATGTTGAAATCAGCACACGCGGTACTTAACATTGGCATGAAGAAATTCAATGTGAAGCATGGCATTTTTAAATGTGAAGGTTCCTTGGTTTAAAAAGTATCACCATTTTATATGTCTAACAGACAGCATACTTAATTATTCCTATTTCAAGTACAATTGATCAATTAATATTGATGATCATCATTCAAGGTCAAAATGCAATTCTGTTGGGTCCGACATTAAAAATGTTTGTTTAGTATCATCTGATTCACTTTTATTTTTGAATTCTCTTTAAAACTTGTATGTACAAACAAATTAATGTTGAATTTACCCTTTGTCTATGTGCACGGTTTTGACCAAACGAAGAATAAAAGTAAAGTGATAAATGATATGCATGTTTAAATGGACAATTCTATGTCATTAGGATAAATAATATTGGGTTTCAAGGGAATCACCTAACATTAGCTTGGCCTATCCTGTAATAGTGGCTAATGTCTCGCAAGCCCTGTTGTGGACAAACAAACCTAAACTTTCGGCCTATTGCGTGCAATTGTTATTACACCATAATGTTGTTCCTATTGGACAAAGAGATAGATATTGTTTCCTGTATTGCCCTCCCACGCATTTCAACAGCCCACATTCAGTACATAGCATTGACCTTCTGTATCTGGTTGGGTGAACTTATGCTAAGCACCAGCCCCACTCTCTATTGTTTAGAATAGGCAACGAAAACAGTGGCGCAAGAACTGTGACAGTCCTATGATAACAGTGGTGCAATAATGAATCAATGATGGGAACAAAGTGTTGAGTTTACCTTAGGGGTCAAAAAGAAGATAGGGGCAGGGTAGGTGGGCGGAGGGCCTCGAGATGGCATGTGCCTTCAATACTGTAAATCAAACGTAGAATCACACTTTAAATATCCAAAACATTAATACTGTAGAACTCAGATTCCGTCGAACTTTAATACATGCTTACGACATAAAGCACATTAGTTCCCATAAAACACCAGTAAAGAGTGTTTTGGTAAAGGGTGCCTCTCAACAACAAAAAAGATTGATGTATTAATTAATTAGCCTAGGTCTTGTATATTACTTAATTTCGTTGGTTGATGAACTTGACTTTATTCATTTCACATGTACATGACTTGGTATATTTAATTTCACAAACCAGTTTGTGCATTCACTGCTCTAATGTTAGAACTGGTGGTGTAAGTAGGTATTCGTACTCGTAGTCACCAGCCATCTCCCATGAAACATTCAGAAAAGTTGCAGGGGGAGGGGAGGAAGGTGTGATTCTGCGAATGTTTATGTTCTTATTTCATATTTGTCATAATAATTGCATTTCAAATTCTATAAATTAATGAAGAAAATTAGTAAAAGGCATAATTTACTTAAATAATAAATGAATAAGCAGTGATGTCAAATGTATTCCCAGGATACAAAAGACTATGAATTCACAAACTCATGCAATTAAACAGACAGTATCAGCTGATATCCACAGAGGAACAGATCAATATTATTTTTAACACTTAATTTTGACAGGTGCAGCGAAAAAAAGGCTATTGATACTAACACTTCCGTTTAACAAAATCAATTATTTTTCCATTTTTTTAACAATAGCTATATGTGCTGATTATATAAAACATCTTCTCAATCTGTATGTGTTCAGAACATGTGAATTCAGGCCATTTTCTTGCATATTTGTAGCCTACAGTATATAAATGTGAGGATTTTCATGTATAATCCACATCTATGTATATAAATTATAATCAGAGTGTTACCCTGGCAATTCAGTCATGATTAAAGGAGACATTAGGAAAGCTTTCACAATAACTCATGTTAACTTATACATAGCAACAAGCATAAATTTGTAACATGGAAATATTTCAGCTACATTATTTGTTTGTTATATCACACAGAAATGGCCACTTCAAAGTAAATGGCAAGTTTAGGCATTTAATCCCTATATTAAAATTCCAGTAATTAAAAAAATTAATGCTGAATTGCTATTTTATCCAAACCCCGCAATTATGACTATGACATTGAAGATATACCATCTGTCACCACCATGATGGTACAAGCAGAGCAAATAATAAGTGCATTGTTTGTTTGATTATTTTTGATTAATTGCAGCTACTCTATTGGATAGTCGTCAAGTGAGGGCAGTAGATCTCAAACTTGAGACGGCGAGGGCCGTCAGCATGTCGGAGCAACAGTTGACCGTGTTAAGAGCAGATATTAAAGTAAGAAGTTTGATTTGATGTAGAATGTATATAGTTAATAAAAGGGCTGTTTATTTCCCAAATTTCCCACAATTGTTTACATAATTTATGTCCAAAGAAGTTAAATGTTTCTCTCTTTAGGGAAATGTCCCTCCATATGCCAAATTTCCCTAAAAAACCCCACAATTTCCAGGGAAGGAACATCCGATATTTGCCCTTTTCCCTACATGGTTATTAGTTTGTCCAAGCATTAATGTGTGCCCATCCCCAAACTGACTCTAAAAATGTAAACTAAGTCTTCTCACACTCAAAATCATGAACCCGCTCAATGGACTACCTGACAGAAGTAACGATTTTTTTTAATGATAATTTGAGTGCATGTGGTTTAAAAGTACATGTACAAGGTAGATTTTCAATTTATTTAAATAAAGTCAGCTGTGTGGCAAATTACTTTTAAATATATCGTTAGATTGTTGCACATCAAGTCTTTAAAGGAGGGGACCCGCAAGATAAACATTATGCATTATATGTTAGAAAAATAACTATCAAGCCCAACTTTTGTAATTATATAGAACAAAACACCACACAATATGACAAAAACAAATAATTCTCAACATGCAATTTTTAAAATTCGCGGCGATCGAAAGGCCCTATTTCGATGAAGTCATAGTTATATAATGCACATGCGCTAATTTCAGCACCGATACCCATGTTTTTATTCATATTTATTCATATTTGTGATGTTTTGTTCTACATAATTACGCAATTTCTTCTCGATAATAATTTTTTTTACAAATAATGCTCAATGTTGTGCTAGCAGGTCCACTCCTTTAACAGTCATATTCCGGTACAAAGCCTGTTTGGCAAATTACTTTTAAAAATCTCATTAGATTATTGCACATCAAATCTTTAACAATCATATTCTGGTACAAAACAGGTTTAATATCATGTTTTACCTCAAGTGCCATAAATCGTGCACAAATTATGTTTGCACATGATCTGGCAACATCTTTAGTTTTAAATAGTATTTGTTGCCCGACTTATTGATCACGTTTATTTTATTATATTGTTATTATTCCCAGCACTTCGTTAGTGAGAGAAAGGTGGATGAAGAACTTGGCAGAACCATGAGATTTGTTTGGAATCCAGACCCTCTTGAACAGGTGAGATACAATTTGGGTTTGTGAATTTGATGTGTAACAACACTTGATTGGAATTAATATTTAAATAAAGTCCAATCAACTTATACTTTAAATTTTAATTTGTTAACTTCATAGTCAACAAATGATATTCATTTATTTTACCTCCAAAAACAACAACAGAGTAGACCGAATTAACTTCTTTTGGAGCACAACAGGGCTCTGATATTGCCATTTATATGTATTTGAATGTTGTGGCTCAATGTCTCTCACTACTTCTAGGAATGACCAAGAGAGTTATTGGATGTTCTCTCATTTCACCTAATAGAGATATTTCTCTATTAATTATTATAACAAATTGGATAACTGTCCACCACATTTTGAGCTTCTTTTTGATACAAAATAGACCACTGTTTAATTTAAAATAGGTTAACAATAACCCTAACCCCACTGAATCATTCAAAATCATCCAAAATAAAACTGTCTCCACGCACGTGCTGCTGCATTGGCTCGATGACGTCACCTACCACAGGCATATGTGGGCACGAAGTTGGTGCCCGCATATGCGCTGGTGAGTTAGCTCAGTCGATAGGGGCACAGACTTTGGTGCAAATGGTCCTGGGATCAAATCCCGGGGGTGCTCGGTGATTTTTCGGGTTAAAAAAATTGTACTTCTCCCCCTCCCTCGATACACGCAAAAACATAGCCGCGGGAGTTAGGGTTAAACTAGAACCTTTTTCAACATATAATTATCCTAATATTTTTCAATACAAAATCAGTTGCTCTCCTAGTCCTCTCCACAATTTGGATACGTCTTCAACATAAAATAGATTTATTTTCCACTGCAAAAACTCAAGCTTAGATTTCAGTACACAATGTCTTACTTTGTGTACCATGAATCGGGAAACGTTTCAATATAACTTTTACTTTCTACTTCAATTTCACTTAACATAATGTTTCTTTTCAATACAAAATGGTTCTTTTCCACCAAAATTTATGATACTTTTCTAGTTCAAGATTGGTTGCTTTCTACCACAGACTGACTTGCTTGTCAAAACTTTTCGCAACAAAATATATTACTTTTGATCACACATTAGCTTTTTTTCCCCTCCCCCAACCAAAATAAATAAATATTGACATTGTCCTTACATAAATGTCAATCTTAATTTCAGGCCATCAATACAACAGGTGAGGTGATCCCCATTCAGACATTCTACACCACACGCAGACCTTCAATCACATCTGACACAAGCGGCATATTCAGCCGTCCAGTTTCTGTCAGTGAGGACGGTCCCCTGAGCAGCAGAAGTTCATCACGTGTAGATGGAAGCAGTGTTCCAGTCACACCTACCAGTCCCGATATAGACATGAAGACGGAGGTGGAGCACTTTGCCGCTAGACTGCAGCGTTCTCTAGATGTAAGATATTGTGGTTTATACACTTAGTGTCAAAGTAATTATTTTAACACACCAATTTCTTTGAACAATTAAGCAACTTAACTGACATGACAACCAATTATAAAAGCTAATAGTTTGCCATAAGTTGTAAAGTTATTTCGATATTTTGAAAAATTTCACTCTCGATCAAACAATTAAAAATAGAATTAACCTTTTTTTGGAGTTAAGTTTTGGTCTCTATTTTCATGTAGAGATTTTGCCTACGGGTCATATAAGATTCTTATATAGGTGACCTTTTTATATCTCAACAAATCAGCTATAGTATGGGTTTGCTTCCTATGTTATACAACAGTTTTTCAATCAAATCCATCTACAATGAAAGCCACTTTTTTCTTTTTCTATTAATACATACATGGCTTGGGTTCTTTTGCTTTGTCTGGTTGTTAAACTTTATATCATGGGTGATCTCATGTTTTATTCTTTTTCATACCAATTTTAAATGTGTGCAATACGATAATTTATGTTTATTGCTTCTTCAACAGAGTCGAGGTGGACCAAGACGACCTCGCAATGATAGAAGTCGAAGCCAAGGTCGCCCAGGAGGAAAAGATAAGCGTGGCCAGGGAAACCAAGGGCAGAAAACACAGGATAATCGCAAAGAGCAGGGACGTCCAGAGGGTGATGAGCCAGAGAAAGCGAAATCAAACCGTGGACAGCAGAGACAAAGAAATCGTGGTGGTCAGCAAGGTCGACAAAATCGTGGTGAGCAAGGCCGACAAAATCGCAATCAGGGCCCCGATAGTCATGGCAAAGATCATGTTCAGAATCGAAAGGAATCAAACAGAGAGCGTCTATCGTCTTCCAGCAGTACGGGTAAGGGTGAGGAATCGCCCGACGGTAGCCCCAAGAAGAGCCATAGCGTGCGCAGACGTGAGCAGTACCGAAGACGGCATTACTCAAACAAAGACGAAGCCGATGTAAAGGATACTAGACCAGAAGATTCAAATGCCAAACCTAAGGACTCACAGCCTCCCAAACCAGAAAATACGTCTCAACCAAAAGATGCTAAAGATAACAAAGACTCTACAGATAAACCTCTTGTAAATGGTACTGCTGAGCCTGTGCCTGAAAACAAGGTAGAACATACTACTGATTCCAGCAAGTCCGACTTGCATGAAGACTCTAACCAAAAGCCAGAGAGGCCTAATGAACTGAAAGTTGTACCAAATGGCCCAAAGGTAGAAGAAAAAGAAGTTATAGAAAACCACATAGAAGAAGCTGACCATTCCACCGTCGATACATCAAAAGAAATCAAATCCAAATTGATTCCTAATGGTGTTATTCACAGTCAGAATAACCACGAAAACGGCAAGTCTGATGAAGTACCAATGACCAATGGAACTTCGAGTAGCGACGGCGAATCTTTGCCTATCAAGGAGAATGGGGAGGGTGCTTTACCACAGCGAAAGCCACGCGAGCGCAAAGAACGAGGAGAGAAAGCTACTGCCGAAGTGGTGAAGGAGGTGAGCGCGATGAATGGAGTGGCAGTGACTGTTGATGGAGATGAACCAGTTGATCATTGAGAGTCGGAATACAATGTATGCTGGTTATTGTAGGTATTTTCTGCAGAATGATGTATGAGAGGAAGGAGGTGTGACAGCTTCATAGCATCAAATAATCTTAACAAGAAAAGTAGAGTTATTTATGTGAAATACATCCACAGTTTTTTGTGTGTAGATGATGATTATATAACAGATGATAATATATCAAATTGAGAGTTTGGGTCATATTTTTGAGGGTTAAGGAGTGGGTAGGGTTGGGATGGGGGAAGAGTAACATATATTTTCTGTATATTGACACTTATTTTTTTGAAGCTAGCTCTGTGTGTGCTCGGATGAATAGTGGGCTACCCCATTTATAAGCTTGACCGCATACTCCCCACATATGGAATGTGTAGAAACATAGAAATTATAGGGGCAAAGCAAGTGCTGTAATCAGCAGGATGGAGCCAGGGGATTAAGTCCCCCTCTCAGAATTATGCCCTCCCTATATGAGTTATTCCTCTACCTCTACAAAATACTTACGTCAATCTCGTCAAAGGACCAGTTTTTCCCAGAGTTACCTCATTTCAATATGGCTGGTTATGCCACTGGGTCAAGGATAGTTCAGATAATATAAATGGGATATAATATATATTGGTTTTAGTTATCCAAAATAGACCACTTCAAAATATGGATTGGGAAAAGTTTGGGAAAATATAGGATCCTCAAACTGATGTCCAATATTATTTTGGTTCTAGCTGTATACCCATTGGAAAACTTTGATTTGAAAAAAGTCTATTCTGTTGATATTCTGTTATATTCTGTACTCATGGAAGATGTGCCAAGTAGTACCCATATATGGAGCCCATTTCACAGAACAAGTTGACAAATTCAAAATTGTCTGTATCTAGGGTTGGGATAAATTAATCCCATTAATGGTCAGACAATTTCAATGTAAACAGTAGAGTTCAATAGTGTATACCACTTAGTGTTACTATATACTATTCATGTACATACTAAAAAACCTTGCATAAATCCATCACCTCAATCAAACACCTATGCTTTCAGTAAGACTACAGGAAACCTCAACTTTATACTGTGCGACTATAGTGTGCTATTGTGCCAATGTTTATCGTTGCAATATCTTTTCAATTGGGTTATAAGGTACACTATAGGCTTATACAACAAGGGTCTCACTAATTGTGTCACATTATCATCATGGTGTGTGTGAGTTTGGTAAACAATGATATGGGAGTTTTCTAGTCATACGGTGGTTGAAATAAATTAATCTTGTTTTTGATGTAAATTGCATTATTTTGTCAAAAAATGTCTTGGTATTCTGCTAATCACTCACTGTAGTGTCAGATTTTAAAAAGGTTTAGGTGGGAGTATAATGTTTACAATATGTAATAGAGTGACTAAAGCTCTGTTCACTAGACGTTATTTATTGTGCGTTGCAGTGCATTATCGCAATGGAGTTTAAAAGGATTCAACTGCCATTGTGGCAGGCTGCGACTTATTGTGTTAATGCTGACGTTCTCCATTTTGCCTTACTTAGATGAATACTGCGGCGGAAGTAAGGCTGTGGTAGCAACGCATCGCACGGCAAATATCGCCTAGTGTAAATGAATTTTTAGTCACTTGGAGATACTAACATTCCCTTACTATACTTTGTTCAGTGCCAAATAGTTGAAAATTGTCAGAATCATATTTATCTGCTCTAAGTCATACAGACAAGCCTGTTGCACTAATATACAATTATTTACTGCTCATGAGGAAAATAGTGCAAAATAGCTCCCTGAGGTGACTGGAGACAGTAAAACATATTTATTGTTCATGAGGGAAAAGGTGCAAATTAGCTCCCCGAGGTGAGTGGTGACTGTGGGCCTACTATTTTTGGCTTTATATAAAACAAATATTTACTGCTCTATATTCAGGAAATGGTGCAAAATAGGTCCCCTCAGTGTACCGTGGGCCTACTATTTTCCCTCGACCTTCGGTTTTGGGAAAATAGTAGGCCCACTGTCCTCCTGTCTCCTCAGGGATCTATTTTGCACCATTTCCCTCATGAACAGTAAATACTTGTTTACTAATGTCCCACAACATATTCTTAGACCAATAATCTGTGGGCAACAATAGGGATGCCTTATCAATGTGAAGCTCAAATTTTCCCATATTTGGTAGTGATCAAAGTATAGTTAGCTATGAAATCCGAATGTGTTAGTGTTCATGTTTGAATCTATTTTCTTGAGAATTTCTAACACAAAATGTATTTGTAGATTCATAAATTGATAAATGAAGTAATGATATCTATTCAAATGCTCGAGGGATACTGCAAGATAGTCCTATCAAGCACTATATATCAGATCAATTATTGAACAAATTTGCATGCAACGGCCTGTATGCAACCGAGAGCTACGCTGTTGATTAGCAGCAGTGTCGGTGCAAAGAATGGTGGACCACATGACACCTTGTTTCCACAAATAGATCTGAGAAGGGCCGTACAAGTCTGGGTAAAACATTTGTGGTATAATCATGCAGTTGGCTCTTCTCAGCATAGATCGAGGGTTGACAACAAGAAGGCCTAAACTCAAAAAAGAACATCCTGAGAAAAATGAGTTTTAATACATTGTATTCCATTGAGTTGTGTGTAACTGTAAATGAACTGTGTTTTTAACTCACATGGGGCTATTTTTTGAGTATTGGGTAAGTCTTTTTAGTACTTACAATCTTTGGACGACAATGATTTTTGGTACCAATATCTCAAAATGACCAAAAAGTGAATTAAGGCCTTCTGGTTATCAACCCTTGAGTGCAGATGAGGGTCTTTCTGCACCAAGCACCTCCGCACCTCCTCACCTCCACCTCCTTAATAAGGATTACATGCTACAATTAAAACAAGTGCACTTTGTGAATTATCAAGCTAATGTTTTCCACTCTTTTTGCATATCCAACATTCCAACCATTTTTATATCTCAAACTCACATTCTTTTCCACTTTTCTATCATAACATTTGTTCATTCAGTGAGTAATTGTTATTTGATGGTCTTTTCTCATTTGCCAAGTGTAAAGTTGGTGAATTTTTCATACTATTTTTTTCTTATCAAAAACTGTTGTTAATATTTTCTATATTATGGTAGTTATAGAGTTATAGAGTAAAACATATTTTGATGTATTCCTTGTTGTAGATACTGTAGTTAGTTAGGACAACCATGCTTGTTACATATGGTTGCGACACTGTTCTAACATGGTTGTGGCATGGCTGTTACATGGTTATGGCACTGTTGTCGCACGGCTGTCACATGGTTATTGCACTGTTATCGCATGGCTGTCACATGGTTATGAGATGGCTGTCACATTGTTTTAACAGATAGAATATTATTGTTACATATAACCTAGGGCCAAGTCGGTAGCTATTGTTTGAGTTTATATACAGTTGTAATCCAATGAGTGCCTATAGGAATGAGTACCTAGTGATTGGAGGCTGATGAATTTTATAATTGTATTGTCAGACACAAACACAATTGGCTGAAGAAATTAAATTGCATTCTGAAACAGGCTTTTTGTATATTGCATTTAAAATAAGCCACTTGCATATTGCATATTTAAACGAGGCACTTGCATATTTAAATAGGTCCTAAACTAATGAGAAACGGAAGCAGCACGGATAAGTTGTTTATTATGATTTAGTCAACTTGCTTTCAAGACCATTAATAGTACAAATTAAGAAATGTTTTTTTATGTGTGAAAAAGCCCTTTTGGCTATTCCTACTGTGCTTGTTAAGAAGTTAATCACTATTGATTGAAGACATACATTACAGCCCTGACTGTAGAAACCTGTGCAATGAATCCCTGTGATTTTTCTTGCTATCTGTGGTAATTATATTGATTATTTTCATGTGTATTTGTAATCAATCATTCAAGATGTAAGGATCAAGATAAATGGTACTTACAACTAGCATTTTATGATTAATGCAAAGTTTACCACATTGGAAAAAGAAGAGCAGTTTCAACAGGTGTACCTGAACTCAATTTTTGATGATCTAACTTCTGAGCATGCACAGTTGGATCTGTGAAAGTCCTCCTTCTTATACATATTTTTCGTCACTTCAATTCCCATTGACGCCAATTAATATATTACCAGAGTGTAGGCTATACACTATCTATATACACTCCAGTTATATAATCACACTTGCTTATTTTCCATATTATGCAAGCATGGAAAATGCACATAGTTTTGATGATTAGTTAATTCATTTTGACAATACATTCATGGCTCCTATTCTCTAGGTCATTGTTATGGCAGTATTTGACCACCAAATAGGTGACCAAATCGGCAATTTCAATAGCTCTATTTAGTATTTAGATGCTACATACATTATTCAATGAGATTCAATATTATAATCGAATAGAAAATTAATTTATAATAACAATTACAATGATAATAATAACAAGTGTCATAAATTCTATTTTTCAACTAAGATAATAGTCAATTAGAAGCCAAGAGAGAGAGAGAGAGAGAGAGAGAGGGGGAATTGTATATTTCTGTAAATAAAATCTTTTGATAATAAAATGCATGCTTGGTTAATGCTTATGTCTTCTGATGGGCCAAAATATGGATGGAGGATGAGACGAAATATATATTGTTGTTTATGTAAAAGTATAATCTTGTATTATAGAAAAACATTATGGTATAACATGTACTTAAGAACATAAAGTTTATCAACTTTGTGATGTGTGTGGACAAACTTGTTATATTTTGTGTCAAAAAAAATAAGAAATTATTATTGTTTACCAAACATTGTGTGTGGGAGTATATAGGGATGCAGCAATGACAGAAAAAAATATGAAGAAAAAAATATATGAAATAATGTAAAAATTTAGACTCTTTAAAACGTTATCAAGAAATGTTCATGAGAGCTGTTTTATTTTAGGTTCATAAGTTGTAATGGCATGTTTATCCGTAGCTACAACGTGTACATTTAACTTTACTTTATTTTGTGTACAAAGGTTTTATTTAGTTAATGGTGGGATTTCATGCCAGGATGTTCCTTCAACTTTGCGTTTGGGAAAAAAAGAACCCATTTACAATAACATGGTTTGTAATGTGGATTGTTGTATATATAAAACATGAAAAATGAAGGGTGAGGAAAAGAAATCATCTACCATTTCAGTACCCATATTTTAAGATTTGATAGAAGTTTAAGTTCATTTCATTTCAAGAAAAAAACCTGGAACAAGTGAAAATAATTGACATTCAAGAAGTGGTATGAGACCAAGTTCACAAAAAGGTCAAAGCTAGCGAAAACAGAAGCTTATGAAAGAGTGTCATACACTCTTGTACAGGGTGTCCCCAAAAACAAACTGCACATGTTTACCCAACTTATTGACCTTGAAGCCCAAAATTTTGTGTAACATTTTTATACATCTTGAAAGACTAAACGCTTGGCTTTCAGATGCCGTTTGTTTCATCTGATTAGGTTTTGCCAATTCTGAGATATGACCAATTAACTAAAGCTACCTAAAATTGTGGTTGTGCACAGTAAATATTTGTATACTAGTGCAGCCTTTGTATGGCTGTTTGGAAGCCCCACCCAATGCCAAAAAGGGACACATATCTGGTGTTACAAAATGTAGGAGAGTGATGATGTTGACTAACTAACAACTTTTTCTTTGGCCTTAAATCTGACTTTTCTTGTGTACATACAATGTTTCTTGTTAAGTTTTTCTTCTGTAAAGCCAAGCGGGGTAAATAGCTCGATCTATGGTTGTGTATTTTTCAAATACACGGTAATAGCTTTATTTTGTTTTCAGAATAAAAAAAATCTTTATTACTGTAAATGGTAACAGTATTTATATGAGTTGACTATAAATGGGATGTGTTCATTGACAAAGCTAGAATAATAATTTAGTGGCCAAAATATTTCGAGATATTTTTTTCGAGTCTGAAAAAAGTACTTCAGAGAGATGCTATATTTTTACTTTGGCCACTCTATTCATAGTTCATTTATTTCAATCAAAATTTACTGTAAAAGAAAAAGATAGGACTTCTTATCACCATGAATTTATCTATTACCCCCCTGAAATTGGCCCGTTGCACCATGAATTGGGCCACTCTTCCAACAACTATTATGAAACCTTGACTGTTATTGTTTGGCAAGACAGACTTCATGGCATGTATATTGAAAGTAGAAATGGGTATATTACTATAGTCAGCGTCATAATGCTATAATTCCAACAATGCATGCATGCATGCGTATAGGACGTAAACCTGGAAGTGTGTACTAGACGCTTTCGTAAAATAACTGTGCGTCCTTCCTGATGCTAATCATGGCTAATCTTTGTTGTTTTGTGGCAAACTTGGTACCAAATTGTGCCAAAAAGATTCATCTAAATGTTGTATCTAGCCTGTTTGGTCAAAAAATCATTGGAAGTCACTCTAGAGGACATAAGCAAAGTTGAGCACTTTAGTTAACGAAACAGGTATGAACCAAGGACCTAATGTTTCTTGGCATCATTATGTTAGTGATTGTATACAATGAATTACATTGCTTGTCACATTGTCGTCACTCACAATCACACGGTTGTAGCATGTCTATGGCATGGTGGTCATGTGGTTGTTGTGTGGCAGTGGCATGGTGGTCACATGGGTGCTGAATGGCTGTCACATAAAGTGTTTCCAGATTGTCAGGGGTACTATATAGTGTAATAGTTTCAAATATGATTAAATCTAGTGCATGGTTTAGCCACCCTCGATATTGATTGACCTTGACCACAAAGAAAACGCACCTTGTAAAATGGGTCCATCTGACCAAGGTCTTAATTTTGTTATCATAAATAAGTCTGTTCACCTGTAGTACAAGGGTTTCCCTGTCACTTGTATGCATGTTTACTGTGGTCAGTGTTAAATGAGCATGTTAAATATACCACCACACTTTTAAATATTACGTTATTGCTACTTGCAACAATAAACAGAAGGTGATTGTTTTATTTAGATATTTTAAAACTTATTTTTAGATATTCCTTGAAGATACAGGTATTGTTTATTTTAATCCAAAACTGTCACCGGTTCTTTTAATTTAAAAACAAATTATGTGGTTATTTAACTGTCATGTCAACATACAAAATATGTTTTCAATACATGTTTGTTTGATTTTAAATACATTTTAATTAACAGTCAGTGTATAGAGAAACATTGTTTATTTGTTTGAAATATACGTTGGATTTGGATTGCGTTTCATATTCCAACCCAGAATATTTTGCACATTGCAGGTGCTTGTGTGATGCCTACAATGTAATACACCACTGTGTATATCAGGGCCCTATTGCATAAAAGTTAAGATCAGTCTTAAGGTGAGTTATTTATTCTTCATAGTTTTTTCACCCTTCTTATAAAGAATGTTACAGAATTCATAATTCAATCTGCATGATATAGGGCCCATGTCAAACTTAAGACTTGGGTCCTATACTTCATCAATATCATCTGAGGAAGAACTATTAAACAAAATTCTTAAAGAGACTTAAGAACAGTTCAAGAACCACTCTTCTTAAGTGCACTTAAGAAGATTCTTAACTTTTATGAAATAGGGCCCTGATGCGTTAAGTTTTGATAGGCATGCACACATAGGCTCTGGAATGTCCATAGGATTATAAGTTGGATCATAATAAGATATGTGATTTGTAATTTATTTTAGCATATTACTTATGGATATTGTGCCATTGATGGTATCATTGCAAAGCTTGTGGCTTTTGCTTGTATCTTACCATAAAGAGTGCCTAATAGACATAAAAAGATTCATAATTGTCAAAAAGGCAAACTGGAAAGCACATGGTTACATCACCGTAACACAAAAAGTAAAGGAGCCCCATATAGTCTATTTCGGTTTTACAAGAGATTGACGTCAATGCGTCATTAACAGATCGCAGTACATAAATGTACACCCAGGTGTAAAAAGGAAGATACATACGCATGTGTACATATTGTGCCTGTTAAAGTTATGTCACTCGTCCAGAGGAACTGAAATAGACTATAGTGGTAGTAATGTTATTATTGAATGGCTATTGCATCATTTTACATGGTTTGCTCATGGTATAGTCGTTAATGCCACGATTAAGTATCATGGGTAAGAAAGTTGAACTGATCTGGACAAAAAGAAAGTGCTTAATCGAAATGTAAGTGATTTTTCAAATCACAAGCCTCATGGATTTTGTCTTTTTATTAATATATATCTACTACATAAACCTGCCAGATTTAAACCCCAGGAGTGCCTTACTAACTAAACACTTTATATTGCCTTTATTGTATGAACAAGTGATGATGAAAACAAGATCACAGGCTTGTGCAAGAATCTAAGACAACATTTTGTTAAGATATTTGTTCTACAAAGTTGAAAGAAGTAGATTCTTGTTAACTTTGTCAGTAACTTATATGGTGAGAATAAATGACATCTGGCAAGAATCAATAGTTTCTTGTCTTAATTCATCAGTAAGAAATATAATTCATACGCCATTCTGCAAGATACGATAATCTATATCTTGCTTTGGACGAAAGAATTCTACCCTGGATCAAACCCATCACTAATAATATGTGCAACCATCCTGTACTTATCTCTATAATAACCAAATAACCAAATAACCATAATTATTTTAAAATCAAATTCACAAATAAGTTATTATTACACAACTACTTAAATATAGTTATTGCCAAATATATTGACTGTAAAAGTGGTGATTTCACTCTCCAGATAGTTCCTCTTTTGCCATTTATTAATGCTTATACATTATGCATGTTGATCCTCACAGAAACTCTCATGAAATAAACTCTTATGCTGTAGAGAAGAATTTTAAAATCGAAATCGGAAAAGTTCAGATAAAGCCCATCAAAAGATGCTAATTTGAAACAGCCCTATAACCAAAGGCGATTGAATGTTCATAATCAGCCTGTTTTCTGCCTATAGAAGATGTTGATTTAATCACATGCTAAGTTACTGAGAACTATCTGCATATGAAACTATAACCACTTTCATAGTGAATACAACAATACAAATTGTATGAAATATTTACTAACAATTGTAAAGGAATTGATTGTAGTTATGATTCCATTGTTGTTAGACAATTATTTATACAACATAACAGGTAGACCTATTACAATTCACTACGAATGCTGCTGCTATCCTTTCAATTTATTCACTCGTTATGTAATATGATGGATGATGTCACATTTTAGTTATTTTTATGGTATTACGGTTCTGTTTTAATCTATTTACGTGTATTATTATTATTAAGAAAAAGAAATGAAATTGTTTACCTTAATGCCTTGTATTAAGAGTGCCAACAGCCACAAACTTGTATGGCCACAATAAATGTACACATCTCAGTACTTTCAAAAAATCATCTATAGGATGTCATTCTTGTGTATTTTCTTATTGTTTACATATCCACCTTCCTGAGTACCCCCTTTTGGGAGCACCACGCCAAATAACTTTTCACCATTTAGGCAGGTGCTTCCGCCATGGGCACTATTTAGGTTGATAAATTAAAACATTGTGTATTTTATCATTGTAGGTGCAACGGATAGGTCCCAATCATTAATTTAAATACAAAAATACCATCCCCGGGGACTAAAATTGCCTGAATATGTCACATTTACAAGCCTAGTATAGTCTTTGTACTTTTCCGGAACTACTACAGGGTTACACAAATTGCGCATTGATTTGGTGTGGTGCACCCTTTTATCCATCGACCCCTGACTTAAGCCAGAGGGGGATATTGTCATCATGTGTGGATGGCGTACAGCATTATGTATCGGCCTGTTTCAGTGTTCTCAATGTGAAAAAGTCAAGACTTCATTCTCAGCTGAACTTGGTGACATATTTGTGTAAGGGGACCTGAGATGCTCATGGGGTATACAACAAATGACCTCTATTTATCCCTGACCTTTGACCCCATTTGGTCAAAACTGCACTTATTACTTTTTAGGGCTCTGATATGAAGTCAGACTTCAATCTCAGCCAAACTTGGTGACAATAATATTTGGGTAAGGGGACTTGAAGAGACCATTTGGTCGTGTTTGTCTTTCTCCCTGTAGTAGGAGCCCCAGAGCTCTAAATTCACCTTTGACCCCTGACCTCCGAACATACTTTTATGATACACTCATATCTTGTCTACAATAATAAATTGTCCTTCTCTTATGATTCTCTTGCACACTCATGTTACTGGCAATACCTGTATTCCCCTTTATATTCACATAGACAAAATGACAAAACAACTCGCGTTAGGGGTAGGAAGTATTATGGCCATAAAAGTTGAAATAAATGATAAAGTACATATTATTAGTTATCCCCTGCATGTTCACACAATACGGAAAAATACCTATGGTTTGGCATGTCATATGGCACAAACCATAGGTATTTTTCCGTATTGTGTGAACATGCAGGGGATTTAGTCCAAAGGCCCACACAAAAAAAGTATTTTTAAAACACTCGCGGAAAACGAAACTCCCTTCAACAAACAAGGCGCTGAATTCTCTTCCCTTCCTACCTCTGTGAAATCCCCCGAAGTAAACCACCCTTTAACAGGCTCTGCGCTGCACCTCTGTCCATAGAATCATCGCAAAAATATGTCTGGTTATGTTATATGCAGATCATTTATTTTTCGGCGTGGATTATACCTTTTCGCGGTCTATTTCGGCCTCAGAATGTAACAGAAATCGAGTCACTTGCGTTTAAATCATCCGCTATTTTATTTTTTACGTCTCATATTTTAAGCAACTCTTCCACAGACATAAAAATGTAAATTTAAGAGTATGTTCTGAATTTGAGGCCTGGGGCTCCTACTACTGTGTCTTGAGGCCTCGACCCACTTTTTTTTGCGACCTTTTTATATATTGTTTGTGTTCATTTTTCAAGATATCATGTGTTGTTAAGCCCCTTGAGGCCCTTTGGGCTAAGGGCGCTATATAAGCGCCTGTTATTATTATTATTGTTCCGTTGTGGACTTGAGGTCTAGCATCGTTTCCATGAATGTATGTTGGATTCAACAGTCCCCCCAAAGCTTTAAACTGCACTTATTATTTTTAAAGCTCTGTCTGATATGAAGTCGGACTTCAATCTCAACCAAACTTGGTGACAACAATCTTTGGGTAAGGGGATTTGAGATGACTCATGAGGTGTACCCAGATTGACCTCTAATGACCCCTAATGCCCCTTTGACCCCATTTTGTGTAGAACTTATTGAACTGGTACCAGTTACCGATTCTGCAAATTAAATGTTTGGATATGACCACCATGCAGACCTCCTTACAAGATACTCTTGCATTCGTTGATTAACATGATTAAAGGGGGTTTTGAACTACTCCCATTAGGTGAATCTCCCAGCCAGGGGGATTCCTGACTGCAGTATTTTTCAAACTGATGTTGGGTAAATCAACAAAACGTGCCACCATTTTTTCTTTCACCTGAATATATCAGCAATTAGGGGACGGGGACTAATTGAGTCTTTTAGAGGTTTGGTGAACAATTGGACACCTGAATGCACATTCTTTGTGTTTTACCAAGACCTTTTTATATTAACCAATGAAATACTACCCTCCATATATGCCAACCATTCTTCGAAAAAAGCTTATAGCTCTCAAAAAACAATATGTGGGTCCATTATCATGGTTTGCTCATGTCATTTTGAGTGATTCCTCGCTTCTTACTGACCATTGACACCACATAATGATTGCAAATTCATACTACAAAGGATGTACAAAGTCAAAACATAACTCAAGGATATGATGTTTACATGTCTTTTATTAAAGCCATAATATATATCTTTGAAACAACGTATTATTATACACACAAAATATTATATATTATAACATGTGTCATCTTGGAAAAAGAAAAGAAATTAAGGTAACATCTAACGTCTTTTTTTTAAAATAATTTTAGAACCATAAGTAAACAAACATTTATCCGATTGCTATTGCTATCTGCCAATGCAAATTGACATTTTGGGAGCATAGGTTGGATTTTGGTTACAATAAAATATGCACTCAGAATATTTCTTTCATTTTGATCTTTATAAACTACAAGATTTCATCCTTATAGCTTCAAATAAAATAAAATTTTCCCCAGAGACACGAAAGATGGTTAATACAAACTCCTCAAAAAGTTGGGAAATTCTTTTTAAATAGAATATATTTTGTATTCTTTGTAATATATTCATGTTGTGTTACATATCAATAGAAAGCCAGGATAGAATGCGTTCTTTCCAACTTTTACCACATGTGTGTAGTAGTCACTTGTTTCTGTGCTCAGCCACTTACTTGAGAATGTTGGGAGGTCTCAATCTAAATATGCCAAATTCACCACTATTTTGCACTCAAAAGAACAATTATGTTGTCCGTTCAATAAAGTATTTTATTAACAACTTACAGTGTAAAGTGATGCTCCATTGACTTTTGAGCAGAAAATACTGACAATTTTGGCACACTCAGGTAGTGACCTCTCCTAATTCTCAAGTAAGTTGCTGATCACTTAAACATGGATTGCTACAAATTTGGTAACATTGAAGAGATGAACACAGCAGCTTGCCATTTAACAATGTGTAACACATTATGAACATAATAACAATATACACAAAATATAGGCTATTGGGAGAAAAAAAATCAGAAATTATTGTGGGGTTAGTACTCTCGCCTTTCAACATGCAGTTATGTGATATTCAAGTGATCAGAGCATGATATCCATTGCATATGCCTGTAGAGTTAAGCCATGGGAATCACTGGAATACACACTGATGTCACTGCAAAGACAAGGGTAATTGTACTGTAGGTTTGTTATGTTTAGTATTGTCAATATCAGCTTGTAAAAACGTCAAAAAACATTCCAGCTCATCAGATCAATATGGTGCGATGATATAGCAACCAATATGAATGATCAGCAGTTACAAAAAGAAAGTCCATTAAATAAATACAATAGTCCAAATGAGGGAACAATTCCAGTGATTGTCAAGATTATATCAAATTTATCAACTTAATATACGATCTCTCCATACATATATGATTACAAACAAAATGTTGAAAATGGGTCTAGGTTTATTATTATCCCCAAATGACCTTTGTAAAACTCTCCATAAATATGATTACAAAAAAAATGTTGAAAATTGGCCAAGGTTTATTATTTCCCCCCCCCCCAAAATTACCTTTGTTAAAGCCTTCTGACTTAATAAAAACCATTTTGGTTTAAAGGACTCCTCCGACAATAATTAGGTTTATCACCTAGCCAATACTTGTGATTTATATATCCAAACCATTAATTCAAAACCCTATTATATATCATAATTCACTTTATAGCTATATAATGTAAAATGTTTATAAATGTGTGGAATTGTATACATTGCTCCATTCATAAAAAGGGGGATAAAGTACATAAATAATCAAATTTAAAGCACACAAATATACCATTGAATGGTGAGGACAAATACAGTCACACACCAATTTCTCACAACTCTGGTAGAAGAAGAGAATGTAAAGGGTGTACAAATAAATGGCTTCGTTTTTTATGGTCTATTATTATTCAGGAAGTAAATATATAAGCAGGGATGAATCTTCATTTTCCCCCCAACCAGCTAGTCGGGCAGGTATCAAGTAAAAGTTTTCAGCCCGAATGTGAACTTACCAGCCCAACAAGTCATCTTAATATTTCTGACGAGATAAAAACAAAAGCTTATACTCTTGAATCAGTGTCACTTTTATTTATTTGTCTGAATTGCCTTAAAGTTCTAATTGCAACCCAATCGTGGTTGTCTTGCTTGTAATGCCCTGTGCTAAGGGGCTTTGTTTTTGATACAATGTGAAAACAGTAAAACACAAAGTAGCGCACGCCACATAGTCCAGCAAAATTATATCTTTATTTTCCAAGCAGAAGGACCAAAATATCACTCAGAAGTTTGAACATCCATTGGACAATACGATCGTTAGCCTGTACGTATCATCATCAAGGTACATTTAATGACAAATTATTCTAAATGCAGCAATGTGTCTACTCTCAAATTATGTAACATACTACTGGTTTTCAATAAATGTTGGCAATATTTAGGTGTTACATATTTCATGGACAGTAATTATTAAGATAGAATTATTAAACATTTTACTACAACTTGTCAACCAGAGATCATATTTTTCATTGCGGGATCATGTCGGATGCTTTTTGTGTAGCAGGGATAGCAGATTAGCAGGATGTTCATTTTAGCGGGTCCCAAAATATTTATCAACAGCAAAATTTTTACTGGCCAGTCGGGCTTGTATTTTTTCAAGCAAAACTAAATTAAATATGTGTGAGGATCGAGTAAAGGATAGCTCAGTAGGTGAAACAAATAAAGAATATGTGATGCGATCTGTGAAAACCCGCCACATGGTGGCATTTTCATATTGGAGATATTTATATCATAAGAAAGTTAAAACTGTGCTGATTACAGAACTGTTTCGATCATTTTTCCATGATCACTACAAAAAAAGTAATGAGTGAATGATGATTGTGATGTCATCAAAAGCTACAAAACAAGAAATCATGAAAACAAGCCAAAAAAGATACATAATACATTATAAGGTTAATAATAAAAGTGACTTAAGTAATTTTTTTATGGTGAAATTTAATGAAAGATGATGACACAAAGTATTGGAAAGTGGAAACTAATTTTCTTTAAAAAAATCTAAAAAAAAGAAAAAAGTTTTATTTTTTTATTTGACCCATAATCCCTAGTTCACATTTTGCGATATCCGGCGGGTTTTCACAAATAGCATCACATATAAAGAATCAGATGAACTGGCATGAATGAAATTAACAGAGACCGTAAAAATTCAGTGGCTCAAACCTGTCCCTATGCTATCTCAACGGAAGATTACCCACTGGACCAGAGGCTAGATTTTTGTCACCTTGATTTTATGTGGATCATGTGACATGAAACAAGATTTGACTTGATTCCAAATAGCGAGAGAAAGTACTATTGCCAGTTAATAGTATACAAATATTGACCTATAATCAAAATTTTATAAGCTAGAAGCAGATCGTGAATAATCATCACCATTATGACATACCGCACATCCAAAATCTGTTTATAATGTATCATTTTGTAAGTTTGTATGAGATATAAAAAACAAATATTAAGTGTGCTTTTATTTGAAAAGTCTAGAACCTTATATGTTTTAATTCCCTCATGTTTTGGCTATGAGCTTTGCATTCAGAATATTAGTTCATGTGAGGTTCTAAATCAACTTTACGATATATTTCTCATCTCATCATTTTCCTCATGAGCATCCAATTTCTGTATACATATTATTCAGCCTATTGGATTTTCAGTGACCGCCCCCCCACCTTTCTTTTCTTCTTCCTGAAAGATTTATTCCCAAAATACGCCTTGGGGTTAGGGTTAAATGAAAACTTTTTTGTGCGGGGCAGAAGATGTGCGCGTTGGTATATACACTCGTCAAAAGAAGTTCCTTGCCACTTAAATTAAATTAATATTTAATAGAATATATATAATTATATATATATAATTGTATATCAAAATAAGCAGAAAGTAATCCTCTAACAGCTTAACATGGAATTTAGACATGATCACTCATGCATGGCAGATCCCATTCACTTGACAATGGCAAGAAGATTGCAACAAATTGGATAATCCCTCCATTCAAATGCCTCCATTCAAATGACTGTAAATGCTCATTTCTTGCAATTTCCTTTTACGCACCTTACCATTGCTTAATGAATGTGCTCAGCCATGCATGAATGCGTACATCTTAATTTCATACAGACATGATAGAGAATTATTGTCTGCTTATTTTGACATGCAATTGTTTAATTTATATTAAATATTTATGTGAAATATTTGAACTTCAATGAGTGGCAAGGAACTTCTTTTGACGAGTGTATGTTCAAAGAAGGTCAGTTCGGGCTAACTTATTTACTCTTTATCAAAACAGTCTGTTATATAAATAATAATAATAATATTGAATGTCTTATTTTCGGGTGATACAAGAATATATTGCACTCGCTATGAAAATATTGCACTCGTCTCCCGACTCGTGTAATATATTCTTGTATCACCCTCAAAGCCATTCAATATTATATAATTATATGATGATATATATTGCTGTGGTGGAGAACAACATTTTTACTAACAAGGGCTATAAAGCCTAAGTGATTTTTTTAGTCAAGGACATGACAATGGTGATGATTCTTAGCTTGTCACCCTGTATGGGGTCACCCTGTATGTGACCTGACATGAACATTCTGTATCTATACTCTTTGCCACCTGAAGTTAGAGCATTGCAACCTAGTCTTTTCATATTCAGTCTTTTATTGGCTGATAACTCACCATTACAGAGTGGGATAATAATAATAATAATAATATTACATTTCTTATATAGTGCTTTCCACAATGCAAGCACAGTCCCAAAGCGCTTTTTAGCCAATTATTATCGCTGCCAGTTTAGGTATCAGAATCCTTTGGTCGCTACACTTAGGCGGCTACCGGTCAACAAGTGCACAAGCCTATCAGCACTACTTAGATTTTGATACCCAACAGCTCCACAAATATCGCTTGGGTCGACGAGGCAATAGAGACTAAGAATCTTGGCCAGGGATTCAAACACGTTGGCTGTAACGGGGCTAGAACTCACAACCTTTGTATCATGAGTCCAGCGCGTTATCCACTCTACCGCACTGCTTTATTCTGTTCTTGACCAAAAAGACTAACTATAGATGTGGGGATCAGTCTGATATAGACTGATTTGTCATTCTCAAGGAGACTGGGTTGATTTAGATGGCGGTAACATCAAAGCATATTCTATAGTCTGATAAGTTCCAAATTGGCGAAGCCTTCTTACAGCAACGAATGAATACAGAAGGACGAAGGAATCCATGAAGGCAACAAGCGCACTGTGCATCATATGCGTGACACATTCATTCGGCTAAAACCATGTGCGTGTGACCATAATCTTGTGCGTACCCTTGGATTACTTTTGCGCGCAGAGAGAAAAACCGCAGAATAGTTCTCGCAAATTTGGAACTGATTAAACTATAATTATAATTACATCATAATATTGTGGCATAACACCAATAAATGGGATCTTATTTGCCTCTCACATATGATGCCATTTGCTGGCTTTATCAAAGGAAAAGTCTAGGACTAAAATTCATGCAGATGTCAACAACACCCCTTTTGTAATAAAGATATAGCTGTATTCTGACTAAGCTACAATGACAGCACAAAGTGATAACTTATTTTCAAGATAATTCAAATTTTATATTTTATATTTGAAATATATGTTTTATAACATACATCAATCAAAGTTTCAACTCCAATATAAATTGAAATAAGCGTAGTAGACTACATGTATGTTGCATTATTACATTGTGAATAAATGAATGTTTTCTATAAGGCAAAAAAAAAGTTTGTTTACAGTAGCAAACCTGAAAATTCAAATGTGAAATGCATTTTTTTCTTCTTCTTTTTTCATTTCTTGACATTAGGAAAAAAACATTTTATTTCCTGCTCTTTATGAATGGGGTATTAAGGGGTGGTGAGCGAGTCCCGGGAAATCGAGTCCCGCACGAAAACTAAGATCATCACCCTGAAAGCCAAGATTGACAAAATAATAATAAGCATACTAAAAGAAAACTTGTCAGCTAAATCACTCTTATTTAATACTAATTTATAGTGGAGATTCACTTGAAATGGGTTTATTTAGTCAAATACACGTATGTGCATTTTTGTTACTCTTACGCTTGCAAAATTGTTGGACACAATTTCGACAAAATATGGCGCCCTAACAATATATTTTTTCTTTAAAAAAACAATGCGCAAGAATCAAGCAACACATTAATAGCGCGCTGCTGGAAACAAACTTGGGTGGTTTTTTGCCTAACATTTAAAACTTGTCTCTTCACACATTCAAATGTTTTGATCCCTATCAAGAATTGATTTGACTTCATGTTGATAGCTAGATCGATAATTAAAATGTTTTTGATCAGCTCATCACAAAATGGCAACACATTTAATTCCTCAAGGTATGTGCATGATGTCACTCAAGCTAGCTATTGAAAAAACTTGAATAAGATTTTACTTTGCTACCACTGTGAGTGAACAAGAATTCTGATATAGATTGCAATATTTGATATGAGATGATGTATATTAATGAATCTGTTACAGAAACCAATATCATATCCTTTGAATTTTCCAATCTTTATACCGTAATTATTATTTCATAAGCCTTTTTTTCTTCAGTAAATCACTAGGAATATTTCCTAGGTTTCAAAAAATTTGGAGGGATTTTGGCAACAAATAATTGCCTATAGGTGACCTCCGAATGACGTTACATGTCGTTAACAACAAACTCAGCTCAGACGACAAATTGCATATTGTACCATTGCAAAAATCAGCCAAAATGCAGACCTTTTTCTGAATCTTGAAAAAGATTTTGAAGAAAAAAAAAATCTTGAAAAAGATTACAGGGTAATCGCCTAAAATATTTGCCCAGGGGTTTCCTCTACATGCTCATCTCATTATCTTTACACAAAAGGCTGATTTTCACACATTTTGTATGTGTAACGTCCAAAATCACTTGGATAGATCTACTGTATAGTTTAGTAGAGCTGGTTTGTTGCTTTGTTGTCAACGGCAAAGGGGGATATACGGGGTCACATATGAGAGTCACAATTTGATTTTCACAAAGTACCCACATGGGTCTATTTATCCTCAAAATGGTTGAATCTAAGCTGACACACGTTTACATTCTGCAACTTTCCATGAAAATGGTATGATTTATAATTGTGTCACCTTAAGCAAAAACAAAAACAAGTTTTGTTTCCGGTAGGCCGTGCTCATTTCGTTTTGGTGACGTAAACGTCTGCAATTCATTTTTTATTTGCATTTTTGAAAAAATAACATCACAAACGCAATTTAAATACAAATTATTGTAAAAAAGATTAACATTTTGCACAAACAATCGAATGTGGGAGACGGCACATCCATTGAGATAAATATAGCCTGTCACCCTTCCGCATTTTTGCCGACATTTTCTCATTAAAATCAACATGTTGCTTGCATATTTGTGTATTCAGGGTTCTCGGCTCATGGTACATTGCGATAGTTGCCTTCCCACCCCACTTCTCCCCCCTCAAAAAAACCCCAAAACACACAAAAAAACTGCATCTCGCATATTGGTTTACATCAGACCGACTACCGGAAAAAAACTTGTTTTGTTTTTTTGCCTTAAATTCACATCCTTATATCTCCGGGTTCATTTTATTCTTCCATAAGGTGACCCCATATTGTCCGATACATTTATAAATACTGTTATTCGATTAACATTACCAAAACATTACCATGTTTATGAATTCTGTTATTCTGTTAACATGATCAAATTCATGAGTTTGGCAGTGTTTTGGGTCCCCTTATGACAACACCCTTAGATCTAAGTAAACAGTTTTAACGGGTTCACCGTCGGACAAGTTTTTTTTTAAAACTTGTCCGACGGCGAACCCGTTACAACTTTTTACTTATATTATGAATACCCATCGTAAAAGCCTATCTCACAATCCTTAGATCTCTTGGTCCATTTCATCTTCCATAAGGTGCCTCACTTTAGCCCGACATGCTTATGAATTCTATTATTCTGGAAACATAACCACATTCAAGAGTATGGCAGTGTTTAGTGGATACACTTACAGTAGCCCCCTTGGAACTCTGGAGCCATTTCATCTTCTATAAGATGGCCTACCTTTGGCCGACACATTATTTATATTGTTAGGTAAAATTTACCAGATTCATGAGTGTGGCAGTGCTGTGTGGGTCATGTTACAGAAATGCCCTTAAAAAGGTCCATTACATCTTCCCAGAGACATTCTACAAGAATTTAACCTCCAGGACTTGATCTTTTTCTTGCTTCCTTCCTCCATACAAATATGTCCTTCTTCATCATTTGGCACGCATATAACACATCTACAATAGACCACTGACAACATCAAATCCAGTCTACTCTGTAGTCTTGAGTCCAGTCTGATCTGTCATGATGTGTGGTTTTAATGGTGTCCATTGATTACAGACTGGTACCATACAACATAATCTGCATAGAACATCTTGACTCAAGTCTAATCAGTCTACTTGAGTCCAGTCTAATCCGCTGAAATGTGTGGTTATGAATGTCGTCCATTGAATCAAAACCAGTACCATACCAAATGGATGGTACCCAGTTTTTTGTAGGCAATTAAATGGCAACTCTTCCTACCACTGAAGCTGATTATTGATCATCATGGTAAATCATAACTTGTTGCCAAGTTGAATGTTTTTACAAGTTGTTGTATTGGAGGTAATTTTCATGATGAGAACTGTTGCAATGCTGTCTTCACCCTACGTAACAGAAGAAGAAGAGAAGAAAAATTAGTTGTTTCTTGCCGGATAAAAGGTTGGAACACTTGAGGGTTGCTATTTCTAAATCTGAAATATTTAGCTATCAATCATTATGGTTCATCATGGATTAACAACAATAAGTTTGCAACTTCTCTCTGCCTGATTGCCTGATTGATATACACCACACAAGTTGGCTGAACGTTAGCTGTTTAAACTGTAATGAATAATATCATACCAGATCCAAAACATCATATCCAGACCCAACCCAACCTGATCATATCCAAACACGACCCAACCCCAAAATAAGATGGAAATGTTTTCCATTACAGGAATTGCTCTCATACAGGAAAAGTTGGGGGGAGGGGGAGAAGAGGATTGGGGTGCCAAGTGGGTCTTCAGTTTTGTACCCCGTGTTCTTTCAGCTCCATTTACTTGTCAAATAGGACTGAATCGCTTGAGAAAAGTAATGACTGTAAATGTTTTTGTACCCCATATTCTTTCAGCTACACTTACTTGTTAAATAGGACTGCATTGCTTGGGGCTAAGTAACAACTGTAAATGTTTTTTCTACCCCGTAATCTTTCAGTTCTACTTACTTGTCAAATAGGACTGAATCGCTGGAGCTAAGTAATGACTGTAAATGTTTTTGTACCCCGTATTCTTTCAGCTTTGCCCTCCTTTCTGCCGCTCCTTCCTCTTCATTCCAAACTAGATTATTGATGCAGTACACAGCGGCAATTTGTAACCTTACATTCTCGTGTCTCTGTATTCGATACGAAAGTGACAAAAAATAGTGGCATATTCAAAAAGAAATAATTTTCAGCTGATATTTGTAGTGCATTTTGCTGCCTTCTTAAACCCTTAGGTCCACTCTTACCAGTCAGATCCTTTGGGAATATCTCAAGGTTGAGATTTCTCCATCTTAATTCTATCTGTCACCAAATAAACAGGTGTAAGCTAGTTCACCTAGGGTGAACTGGTCGAAGTAGACAATCCAAGTACATTTGACAGATTTATTGATGGTCTCACAAGCAAATAAACAGGGGATGCATGTAAAGCTACAACAGGTGGGGTATCTTAATCAATCTACCTAAGGCAGAGAAACAAAAGAAACCTTGTTCCACAGGGCAAACGGACTTCCCAGGTTGGATCTGTTGGTCTGGCTTTATTCTTCTTTTTGTCACCTTTTCCCCCTTCAAAATGACCATAATTTCTTTATTTAAACTGTGAAAATTTTTGCTGTAATCTAACATGGCAACAAAATTATTTTGGTCGGTATTCATTTTCACACAAAACTTTTATCACCGATTTCTAAAAAACTGCCTAACTAGCGCAAATCACTAAGAACCAGCCAGCTAGTCAACAACCCTTATGTAACTTCCGGAGATTACCAGACATTTCTGGAAATTACCGAGGGCCATAACTTTTGACCTGAACATGCTAAAGATGTAGAACAAAGTGTAAAAGATGTATTTCGTAACTCTCTTTTTAACAAAAAGTGGAGTTGATCCCTTTTGGAATAGAGCTCTTTATTTGTAGAATTTAAGAAATAAATTCCTGACTAACCAATAATGTGTACAAAGTCCTCTTCAACAATACAACTCACCATATAGTATGTGATTTTCTTAAGGATGTCTTCGTTTGACATGATGAAATCTTTGGCTGAATTACCATCAGCAATGTTGGCAAGAATACACAAAGTCTGAAAAAGAGGAAATTATTCAAATTTATTTAAAAAGTCATAATGGTTACCCTGATTCATAACCTGCAATCAATAAGGCAATTTATTTTTGTTTGGTTGTCCTTGACTGCCTGGTTTTGTTGTTGAATGTATCTCAATATATTTAATGCATAGGTTAACCATTTTTCCTTAACAGATCACATGAGTGTGAACTAAAATAGTAAATTTTCTGAATTAAATTTCCACCAAAAATAAATCTATATATTTTTATTATTCTATTGTTATATATTATGTAACAGGCAACACAAATCTTGCCATATGAAATGAGCCGGGACTTCATATGATTAATTGCTTGACTTTCCCTTAAAATTAAAAAAATTAAAAAAGCCTGCCCACACCTTATCTCCCAGCTGTGTGGAGGACAACCAAACATTTGTTGTTGTTGCCTATGTGGCATTTGGTCATTGTAAGTTATAGTCAATCAGAGTTGCCACTTCCATTGGTTGATCATATATTCAAGAAATTAAAAGTGTTTTAAAGTTAATTTATGATTGTCAGCAATGTTTCCCCCTCAGATATTCACAGAAATAAAGGTAGTTTTAATACCAATTGAAAAAAGCTGTTATTTTTTTAAGAACATACATTGGGGTGGAATAATTGTTCTTACAAGTTACATTACATTACATTGACCTGAAGTTTTCATCGGACTGGCAACCTTCTGAATGTTAACTTATAAGCCCCCACATCATTGCTCATAGTGCGTTGTCCTCGTCAGTGGATACAGATGGCCTCTTTAGAGACTGATGAAGACTCCAGCTCAGTAAGAAGTCAAAACGTAACTAGTAAGTACGATTTATTGGATTCGTCAAAAGAACAATTTCTTGCATCTATGTTTATGAACAATCCTGATACATCTACATCAAGTTATACATTGATGTGACTATTTTTGAATTGCATCTAGGAGATACAAAACAATATGCCAACCATTATTAAGTACTGGATATGTCAAATGGGCATTTTTCAGATATGATTTGATCTGTTTCTACCAGTGATCATCTGATTTGAGGTCAAACTCTTGATCCAGATTTTGTAATCCGTATCAAACCACCTACCTGCTCTTTCACTTCAGGCGGATGATCGTCTTCTAATATCATGATGACAGCCGTCATGATCTGTTTGCTATGTGAGCTCATGATAGTGTCAATATGCTGCGTCCATAAACAAAAACAAACACAAGGGAGTATCAAAACTTATTCATTCTCAAAGGCATTAAATATCATTTGAAAGTGGTTTAGATGGGAGTTTAACATAAAGGTATGCAACGCCACAATTTAATGCTTATATCCTTTATGCAATCCCTTCCATACAATTGCTGCTAAACCACAGTCTACTTAATTACATTCTATTTTCATACAATACTGGCAATTATTTTTCAAATATTAAGATTTATCCAATCAAATAGGGAACTACCACTTCCTAATCCTAATAAGTGGAACTGAACTTAAAACACACTGGGGATCTGGAACATTATAAACAGGGACTCATAGAAATAGGTTATTGCTTGATTATATGACACTTTTGAATCTTTAGACTTCAAAAAAATAGCACAGTCAACTAGTTTGTTTCCTCAAACTTGATACCTACTGGTTTTGTGGAAAGCAGATTTCTGAGTAGCCCCAAGGTCTTCATCAAGATGTCAACATTGGTATCTGTCAGCAACCTGAACAGTTGATCGGTACCCAGCGTCAACAGGATACTGCTTTTAATCTTCTGCTCCGCCTGGAAGGCCATGTTCATCAAACCCCAGATGCCATTCAGTCTTAGTGCTGAGCTTGGACTGGAGGTCAGTTTGCATAGCAGTTCTATGGCTCCCGCGTCAACTATGGGCTATTATATGGGGCAACAGGAAAAATAAAAACATGTTACATTATGGTCTTTTTTATAACCTAAACCTATAGCAAACCAGGTTATTTATTTTTTTAACACCAATACCCTAAAGTGTACATTTTGTTGCTATATAAACTTGTATTGCCCAGTGAAATTAATCAAATATGTGTGGTTTTATGCTCACAATTACTCAAGGCCTCAAAATAAAATCCTCAGCCAATTATTAGAGAAATATGGCAACACAAACAAATCTTAATAATCATATTAATAATAGTGCTGACATGTTAGCGAATAGGTCTTAAAAATTATATTTTATGTATATTTATCAAAGAACATATTGACTTATGGTAATAAGGTACCCATTGGTTTTCTCAAAATGCCTAGTGATCTTGAATATATATGTGTTGGAAGGATAAATTATATTTATTTGATCTGGTTCGGTACTTGAAAGTTAAAGGCATATTATGTGATCTTTTCTAGGGGGGCACTCTATCCATGATTTTTTTTAGAAAGTAGATTTTCTTGCAGATTTACATTTCTGATCGTAAATCATAATATATTCTGAGTTACAGAGCGATACGATTCTTAATTACTTCAAAATCATGGTTTAAAGAGTGAAAATAAACTGTCCTGCTAGCAAGACAGTTTATGTTTCACTCTTTAATGATTTATGATCAGAAATGCAAATCTACTTCCTAAAAAAATCATGAACAGAGGGCGTCCCCTGGAAAAGATTACATAATATGCCTTTAATGTAACAATTCTTTTAAAAAAGATGTTAGAAAAAAACCCAACAACCATCCTGTTATCTTTCTTTCTTACCTCTTTACTAGGAGAGAATTCTAAGAGAAGATTACAAAGTGTTGATGATGCCACTGTAAGAAGCTCCTCTGGTTGCTCAGTCTGTAGCAGCTGAAAGACATCAAGCACACCATAAACATTGTTACAATAATCATCAATGCACCTAAACCATAATTAGGCAATAATTTTCTGTTTGTATAAGTTTGAAGAGAAGATCCACAATTTCTAATGAATATTAAGTTGACTGCATCACATGAAGATGTGCATTGCGTGAAGTTACAAATTAATAACATGGCATTGTACCGTCTGTTAATTTGGCATTATACCGTCTGTTAAATGTGTTGTGGAATGTGGATATTTAGATTTTCTCAGCCACTCTGTTTGATACTCCATTCTCTTAAAAAGTCATGCATATTCTTTTGTTGAGTCACCTAGAATTTAGGTTCACTGTGCCGACAAATTACCCAGGATTCTTTGCCCGTTGCTAGGTTCATATATGTACACTTGTTTCCTACAGTGATTTCCCCCTTGCAAGTTTGTGGGACTTCAGCCTGACTCACTTAGCTCACAAGTATTGTACACTTACCTTCATCAGAGGTTTCCATACAGCATGATCTTGAAAACTGGTTCTTAATTGTTGTACCGATCTTGACAGACTGTGTAAACACCTGCAAATGTAGCCCATGATAAACCATGTATCAATTAATAGTCTTACAGAGGTTTAATTTAAACAAAAGAACACTTTTTTATCATCCTTAAGTGTTGAGCATATCATATTTGTAGTTGTCTAGTTTTGTGCTGAAAATTGTATTAGTAATTTGCAATGCTCCATTTTCAGAAAACTCCATGAAAAAAGGATAAGTAGTTTCAAAGTTGTATAAAATTAAAGGGTTTTCAATACAATAGAAATCAGAAATTGAAGTAAATTCTTTCCTTCGCTTGATAATATCTCAAAATCAATATTCCCAACTTCTGCCACATTTTGCCTGATCACAACACATAGCTGCTGTCCATTGCTTTTGTCCACTGTTATTGGAACTAGCCATTACACACAGAAATTATGTCAATATTCATAGAGGCCACAGACCACCAACATATTTTTTATGTTTCTGTGGAAATTACAGGATAAAGTCATTGTTAGAATTCTCTCAGGCACAATTCTTTGCATGTCTGATATATCCCCATATGTTTAAATACACATGAATTGTCATATTTGTCTGTGAAATTCCGTCATAGCTACAAGGAATGAAACAGTCATGTTCTAGCAGCTGATTGGGTTCAAACCATCCATACAAAAATGTTTTAAGATCTAGGGTATCAGGACTAAACAGTTATCACATTGGAAAGCCTTAGGACCACATAGCATGAATGGACTTTATATTGATTACCTGACTGATGCTAGTTGTACTTTTACTGTTGGTGATGATAAATATTTCTCAATCTGATCCATCAAGGTATCTGTTTCAATAATCTGAAGAAAAGATTGAACAAAAAAGAACTATGAAATAGGAAGCCTCTTATTGCAAGAGAATATTCACAATGCTGTGTGTCATGTAAAGACAGCAAAAAAAGTAACTCAGCTGTTGTAAAAGCACCTATAATTTTAAAATTGTAACTAATTCCTACCTCAATTATTATTTCACACATCCTAAAAGTTACAGAGAAGTTGATCAAACACTATATGGTTATACCTACAATCCTGTTCATAACGCATGCATATGAAGTATCTGCCAATATGAGTCAAAAACTGTCAGTTGAAAGTATGATAGTCAAAACCAGTTTTTGTAAAAACTACGCCCCCATTGTTTTCATAGGAAGTATCCCAACAGTTTTGATCATGATTGTAGATGGGAAATATGGCACACTATTTAAAACAGGTCATAATATGTTCCACAGCTATCAATGATTGCTGCTCATATCACCGAAGATAATCAATTTAGGATAATTGTGATCTAGACAAGTTTTCAGAATGTGCAGAATGTGATGACTCAAGGGTATTTCAAACTTTATGCCTTTAGCTTTCCACTGTGCTAGAAGATAAGAGTGTAAGAACTCCATAACAAGTTGAGAGCCCACAATCAAATACATCATAATTGAGCTTATTAGTAGCATGTAACTTACTCTTTTCCTGATATCCTCCTCATTTGCTCCTAATGATGAATACACTTTAAAGGCTGCTTGCCTCATTTCATTTATTAGATGTTCAGACTGCTCCTGAAATAACACAAACATATCGCATAAATCTAGGCTTTGACTGAAATTCAAATTCAATTGAAATATTGAAGAAAAAAAGACAAATCATTTCAACTTCATACCTCAATCGATGAATTTTGAAAAAATGACAATCCCCAAAATAGGTCTCAAAGTCTTAAATTTGTTTCTAGTAGCATTTATTTTTATTTTTGGACCCATTTACATTCAATTAACATTTTTATATGCCAAATGGTAAATGCCCAAAACAAAATTCCCGATATTGAATGCAACTCAAGTTATTTGAAAATTCAATAAACACTTTTAAAATCTATGTTGCGATGTGTATTGGGTTCAGCAACTTTAAGCCAAATAATTCTTTATCCCTACCTTTTTATGGGAACTATCTGGTGTGTATTTAATAAATAACCCTAATGTAAGCACAAGATGATCCGTTATGGCTGCCGTCCTTTGCAACGATACGTCTTCCTCTATAAGATACGCCAATACCTCTGCCCCGTCAACTCGCTCTTCTACGGAGCGATCCTTTTTGCACATACGTACCAGGGTTGGCATGGTCTATATTTTTAAAGAGAAGAGGTCAATGCAAAAGACATGTAAAGAGGGAAACTATTGAGTTAGGGGAAAGAGTCAATTACGAGTTATTAGATATAAGAATGAACGCATTGAAGCCTTTGGCAAAATTATGGCAAATTTTGATCAAATTTGGTTTGGTAAAATCTTAGTTTAAACATGTATGAATTGAGAACAGCAAGTCTCAGAATAAGTACACACGACAAAATGTCCTAAACAATAACAGACAATTATTGTTTTAAATATTTTTACTGACACATACAGTTGTTTTAGAAGTGCATGAGTATCTTATCTGCGCTGATAACATACATGTAGGTACATATAGGCTGTACCCAGGTGATTAAATTGGTGTGTTACCATCTAATTTCTTTGCACATATGTGACGTGTTCTACCGAAACCAGACACAATTGGGCAAGATATCAAAATTGAGTTAGTAATTGATTATTAAAGTAGAGATCTTCAGCTTTACAGTGATACCTCTCTTATTTTAATCGGACTTCCCAAATCGGAGTTACATCATTTTCAAGTTCGTCCTTTACGGTCTTTATGAAAACTCTAAACTGAGATATCGCCCTTTAAAGTTACTAGAACTAGGCTTTTAACTAGAACTAGGCTTTTTTAAATCACTGAAACATACATTTAGGATGATTTTTTAATCTGAATCTTTTACAATATTGTTATAAACACACTGAAGATTAATTATTTACCAGAAACTCAAATTCCACCCAAAATCACCCCCAATTATGTTTTGGGCTATTTCTCAGTTTGCAGCTCTGCCCAATTCCGTCTGGTTTTGGTAGAACATGTCACATATGTGCACATGCCACCCTGACAAGGATTCTGAAGATGACTATAGTCAAGTTTTTGTTATCATCAAGAAGGATAAAATTGGGCGACGAAAAAAGCCCCAGTTAGGTGAGGCGTGGTTTTTTTTATTTTTCCCTCAAAATGTGTGTTAAAATGTTAATGAATTTTTAACAATCTCAATTTTTTTCAATGTTTGTTCAAATGTTCGCCCATAGAATAGTGTATTTTTGTGTCGCCTTATGTAATATTTTCAGGAAACCCAGTCCTGGCTAATACATACCCTGATAACTATCATAGGATCTGAAGGTGTGATTGCTCTGGATCTGCATAAGTACGCCAAACTGAAAAACATGAATAAATATACTAGGTAAACATCCTGGTTTTACTACCACAATTATTTTGCTATCTAGGTTATAGGCTGACCCGGTCATCCGGGTACTTTTTACTGTTTGCCGTTGACAACAAAGCAGACGTTTTAACCTTCCTATCAGTTTTACGCTCTACTCAACTATACACAAGGGATCGTGTCACGCTGTGTACACTGTGTAGGAGGCCTTAATTTACCTCTTAGGTTTGTGGTCAACGGCATGTGATGTCACTCCGGGCCGACCTATAAGAAATACTTATAATCATCTCAATAATACCTCCTTGAAAGACACAAACTACACACATTCTTACTTAGCTCAAAAAGCCGCTCCATTTATTTTTCCTCAGTAAAATAAAACAGTAAAATGTAAAGTAATTTAATGTGTAAATATGGAGTCATATTAGCACCAATATGGTAAGGTAAAGTAAAAGATAGCCAAACAGGGGATTTCTTATATAGCTTTGAAAACATACTCATACTATAACATGTTTTGCATGAGGACTTCTACAGTTTAATCAGTTCCAAATTGTTGAGAAATATGTGGTTTTTATCACTGCGCATGCAAAAGTATTCCAGGCGATCGCGCGGTATTTTGGCAAATGCAAGTGTCACGCATACGATTCACAATGCACCATGCCAGCGTTTTGTGAACTTACACTCTTCTGAATTTATTTAGTGCTCTTAGCAGGTTCACCGATTTGGAACTGACTGAACTGTATTGCCTAACTACTAAACAAGGGAGGGGAAGGAGGACACTCTGGGTTCAATCCCTGTCAAAAAAGTAATTTTTTCATTTCTCAACTACAACGAGAAAAAGATTAGTTCTTGCCATCCGCTTCCACCTCGAGAACTAAACGAGTTTCCTTTGTGTATGAACATCATTTTAAAGGATATCTGTGGGTGGGCCTTCTCTGTAAATTCACACTCACCATTTAGCTGCAGTAAGTTGCATTATTATAGAGTTATCTCGAGCCATCAAGTTACAGAAGAGCTGGGGTATGCTTTCACCATTATACATTGCTGCAAAAAAATTTAAAAAAAGATGGTTGAAATACAAATTTGAACGCAACATACAACATTTCTGGTTACATACATATATGTATCATACTATGCCTATAAAGGTCAGTGACCCAATTTTGGACCAATTGTTTTCACATGGTTTTTACTATTCTACATGAAGATGCATTCTTTAGGTCCAGTATCGTTCAATACTGGAACATAAGTGTTGCCAGTATCAGTCGATACTAGTACGATTTTACTGTTCCAGTTTCGGTCGATACTGGAACACCAAATTGTGTTCCAGTATCGAGCAGCGATACTAGAATGTTTTTATGTTAGGCGATACTGTTTCACATGATATCAGTGAGATTTGTCCCAGTATTGAACGATACTGGTACATAATTATCCGGCAATACTGGAACATATGTGCCAGTATTGGCCGATACTGGAACACTGACTTTGTACCTGTATCGAATGATACTGTGTGTTCCAGTATCGATACTAGCACTGTCCAGAATCTGGGACCTAAAGTACACTTTTCCCTTGGTACTCACTTTTTACATTTGCTACGTTGCGTGTGAAACCATCACACTTCATCAGGCAACTGACCCCCTGATTATGATGGGTGATGTGATAGATGAAGATGGCTTGGAATACCCTGAAAGTCTAACTTATCAATTTAAAGTCTTTTTCACACATCTCTAAGACCTTAATTTTTGCTGAGGTAATGAGAAATTATGGGCTTTCTTCTGATATCTGATTAGTAAAAGTAAATTTGACCAGCTTTACAACCTCAAAGTTACCAGGTTAACAGGACCAAGTAATATGGGTTGGTGTTCAAGTATTTTTAAACAATTCCTGAAACTATTTTCGCCACAGTTGTATGTGCCGTTTAAGTGCTACACAGGTACTAAGAATGCAATAGACATGTGCCATTCATGTGGTGTACATGTGCCATACCACCATGAATGCGATGCACTTTATGTCCCATTGTATCTCTTAATCTGTTCAGGCAATGGGACCTTGCTGCAAGCAGTTCAAATCTCTTTCAAGTTGATTCCATTAATATCAAGCTTACCTGATGCGATAGCCAATGATATGGGTTTATTTTGGTAGCTTATAGCAGCGAAACACTGCAGCGCTGGAAGCCTGATCTTATCAACATTTGTGGCGAGTAGTGGCGAGAGTGCTTGTATGGCTCCATGTTGAAACATCATCTCTTGATGTTCAGGTGTCTGTTGGGCAGAGGAAAGAACCAAGGGTTAGAATACCACCCAATCTTTACAATAAAATCAACTGGAAAAGAATCTGTTTCAGAAACAAATCAACTATTTTTATGAGCCCTCTAAAGAATTTGAGCTTCATTGGGAATTTTGAGGCATAATTGACCAAGAGATCTTAATTTAGAATTGTTTTTCGTTATTGATTTCTTTGTTTTTCCACCAGATTGTCTGGGCTAATTGAGTCCTAGGGAATGTTTTCTAACGTCTAAATATTAGTGTTGGCCGATCCACCCCAAGATCGGAACTACCGATCTCCGATCTGAAAATCTACAGATCGGGCAGATTCAGATCCCGATTCAGATCTAGCAAATCATCAAATAAGCTTACTTTTTAGTCCGATTTTCTTACCTAAATGACAACTTATTAATTCTGCAAGTTATTCCTGGCAGAGAAGTTTCATCATTTTCAATATATTCCCATTAATTTCTGGCGCATTTTGATATGTTTACGCTGAAGAAAGTTTGTTTTCATTCATTACCGCGCGTCGCCATGTTTATTCATAAGAGTACATCCACTAGTATTCAAGATTACCGGACGTTCCCTGGCACTGTACAATTAATTGAACGATGTATGAGGGCGGCATAGTCTCAGTTTATTTGTATTTTATTTGTGCGAATCCATTAAAAGAGCGCCCAATTGTGCGACTAAAATTGGGAGTCAGCAATGTTTCTCGAGTTCCCATCTTTGATTTTATTTATTTTAATCTGAATAGCATCGATCCGCTGTGGTCAGTATTTGCGCTACGTAGTGTGCAATATTAGCAACGAATGTTGCACCCTGTCAATGCGACATCGCGCACGCAATTATTTTCAAACACGTGGTGGACTTCTGGAATAGTCCTTGGCTTGAGCGTGTCTGCACACGAACATGTACATGTACAAATTGTACATGTACGCACATGGTGGTATTGGTAATTGTACAGTCACTGCTAGTGATCATTGGGAAAATCCCCAACATTCACAGCTGCTGTTTACGTTGCAATTACGTTACAAGTCAAGAATGCAGCGTTGATATTTTGATGATGATGAGAGAGCATGAGACGCAATTATGAATTAATGATGATTGATAAACGAATATAGGTGCAAAACAAGGAATAAATAACAGACGACAAGCTGAAATGTATTGTGATTTGACAGTGAATTTTTTTATTCAACGTCTTTTAATAAAGGTAAAGGATAATCCATAGATCGCTAGGGTGGATCGGCAACTTGCATTTTTTTCCCGATTCCGATTCAATACCGATTCATTGCAGATCGGCGCCGATTCCGATCTCCCGATCTGGATCGGCCAACACTACTAAATATTGATACAAAATGTGATTTAAAAAAATACACAAACCATATTGAGTATACAACCATAACACTTCACCCAATTTGTTGTCTTATTTTATTCATAGAAAATATCTTCATCAAAAACAATGAAATAATCTTCATTATCGCCTCAATTAGAGTGATTATTTCTCTCTCCTTGTAGATATTAATCTCATTGCCATATTTCTTACCTTACAAGAGTTAGCCAGTATGCTGGCTACACAGGACTGTGTGCATGGAGACCGTGGTAGCAACTGTATCATGTGAGGTATTACTGTACCATCCTGTATTTGCAATAAAAAGAGAGGGGCGGAAGATATAACCATTTCATTTGATTATATTTGTTAGTATATAAATTTACAATTTACATTAGATATATTTTATGCCACCTTTTTTGTACCAATTTTATGTTAATTGAATAGAACACAGGGAGCTTCGCATTGAAATGGATGAGGTTGACCTTGCATAAGGGTATGTGAGGTCAACCTCAACCTTCATAAAGGGGAAACGGACATCCGTGGTGCTCATCAGATAAGCTCAATCTCAAGCATCCGATTAGTTACCAAATTGTTGTGACATTTCAAGCACGCGCAGTGAGGCCCAATATAAATACACCTGCCTGTGACTGACTGTGGCCAGGAGTGTATGTGCATACATTGAAGTTGAATTGCCATGGCTGATGATGCCATTTGTCACAGTTGTACAAGAAAGCTCCCAAGAATCATGACCATCATTCCATATTACCCACATGACTATTGACTCTTAAACGTTCACAGGCTGCAGATAACAATGGACCTACGGCACATAATCTCCTGGCCACAGTTCGACATACGTGGGCGCACTTCGATCAGTCTGCGCACACATGCTTGAACTCACAAAATACTGCCAACCAACAACACCAAAGCACCCGATTGGTCAAATTTAAACTGAAGCCTTTTTAACGATCGTCACGCTGCGCCGTATCCACCAACGCAGTGCTCCCCGCTGCGCCATAACCACCGACGCAGTGGGGCGCGATGGTGCGTGGAAAAGCTCATGAGTTTTTCAGTTCTCACGTTTGAGCACCAACCAATCAGAGCCTTGAGGTCGAGATGACGTAGTGCGCACAACAGAGAACCCAGGTACCGTTTTGGGGTGAGGTTGAGCAGGCGTACTTTACGCGAGCTCAACCTCATGTGACGTGGGTCCATTAATCAATAAGTATTTAAAACTCAAGCATATTCTATATGATATAGATTCTCTAAGGAGATATTGTGGATATATACATGTTCATCCATGTTTTCACAAGGGTACGTGAAAAGTACTTTGTACTGTTGATTCCACTACATTCAATGTCAGTGCCCCCCCCAAAAAAATAAAAAACCACACTGAAAAGGTATGTGGATGAGACACATCAATGCTTACCTGGAATAAAATCTCTGTGGGTGCTATAGGACTTGTTAACATGGTGCGCAGAAACCTCAAACATGACTCGACAAATCGCAGATTGTTGTGGGCTAGTCCTGTAAAAAGACAAGTGTTTTTTTTAAAACATTAACTCATTCTGGTTTCTGTCTCCAATGAGAGTGATCACACTATACTTGTTGAAACACTTCCTTTTATTTGATTAGGAGAGGTATTTTTATAATTTTTAAATTCATCATTGAACAGTTTGATTTCCTGGTAATGATTTATTTGTGAATGATTGCACTGCAACGCTCTCCAAAAATCTATAAAATCTAAATATTAGCAATATTAAAATGTTAACTTTTTTCTACAGTATTATTTTATAATATGGAAGATTAAGACACAATATGCATACATTTTGGGTTGTTCAACTGAGAATGTACTGGACGGGTCTAAAAGTGTCAAATGTAAAACTATCGTACAAAATCTACAAAAGCACATCAAATTCAGTATGGCTACTTTTCTTGTGAAACATAATCTGTCTTTGATATTATATTTTCAAATTCATGCATCTCTTTATAAATGTCTTAAAATAATGTGAATGGTTTTTTTCCTGATCACTCACCCTGCATCATTATAGCCAGGACCCCATCCTCCATCAGCTCCCTTTTGTTAGCCTCATTTCCCTTGGCAAAACTGCCCAGCAGCACACCACACTCAACCAATATCTCTGGCGGTGTGTTCTCTGTTGTCATGATCTGAAGAAGCCTAGAATTAGTGCAAGATAGAATACAACAGTTGTGAAAGCTTTCATTGTAGTTTGATCATGTTATACGTGAACGTGAACATTTTTATGCTATGTTTGTCTTTGCCATTTTTGTGCCTGTTTATATACAAATGTATGACTTTGTTTCTCCGAGTATAAATCAATGAAGTTTCAAATTATGGACTACAAATACAAAATTAAATTAAATTCAAGACCAGCATAGCCTGAAAAGTGAAATATGCACAAGTTACCTAGTAGGCTGAGTAGCAGATGTAAATTTGACATGAATCATCATCAATCATGTATTAAAGCCAATCAACTGTTTGGTGAAAGAGAACTGTTATTGGTTGAAGTTCCAATACTTCAGCACCACATCAAAAAAGAGTTTAAAAGTTTTAAAACCCCTTACTTAATCCAGATATAGATAATTCCACACTCACCTTGGCACAGCTCCACACAGCATAAGGTTTGTCTTCTGTCTATTACTACCAATAACAACATTTTTCATCTGCCTAAAAATTACAAGAATAAATGTATAATAATGAATTTACATTATAGTTAATTATGAAGGAGGTGTAGTACGAAGTACATGTAAATGTATCAATCAAAACTAATACATTTTAGAATTCTTAATAGTAGCTCAGGAAATCAGGATTCAAGATATCTGAAGGATGCTATGAAGAAATGAGCTATTTTATCATTGAAAATGCTGAACTAAATTTGTACCCTATACTAGAGCTGTTATACCACTAGACAATGATTTTGGTAAAAATGGTTCCAGTGCCACCCAGTCAATATATAATTTTACAATGAAACTGTCACCTCTAATCAATACAGGTATAGATTTCTTATTTGCGCACATGACTATTGACTACATGTATCTCCAATAACAACATAATTATTAGTGTAAATAAAAATAACTATGAAATCCTCCATTAAAATAAGGAGTCAAGGAATGGAACTTAATGTTATCTTATCTGTAATATTGTTGCCGTAACCTTTTTCACCCAGGTATTGACGTATAATGTAGTAAACCATATACATATATATAAATTTAATTTGAAACTTACTTGAGATTAAACAGCAACTGCTGAGGATCCGATACATTTAGGTTCTCAACATACACATGGCCTAAACCTGTGTCCTGGAAAAAGAAAGGACAGGAAGAGAAACAATAAGGGGGGACTCAAGGAAGGTTTTTTTTAAATTTTGTGAGTGCTATAATTATTGAACTACATGTATGTATGGCTCAAATGTATATAAAAGTATACATTTATGGAAAGGAAATGGATCAGAGAATGCCTTGTCGAGATGGCAAAATGACCCCCCCCCCCCAGCCTGTGGAGATTAGTGAGCCTAGCATTTTTTCTGCAGATGGAGAGTTGTTCGATGGATATACCTAACTCTGACATCATAGGACGGTATAAGATGCAATCATCGGCAAATAGGCGGATATTGGAGCTTATATTTTCGGGGAGGTTGTTGATGTAGATGAGAATCCAAAGTAGTCCAGTTATCGTGCCATGGGGAATGACAGAGTGAATGTTGACCCAGTCTGAGAATTGGCAGTTGAGCATGACTAGCTTGTTGTCGCCTCTTTATAAGAAATGATCAGGGCAGCCTATTACGGCGGGTAGGGCCTATAGATCAGCCTGGAGTGACGTCACAAAATAGCATGCCATTGACCACAATCACAGCTCTCATGACAAATACAGACGCCGCCTATCTGGCAGACAAATTGTCAAAATGTATACTTTTTTCAAATCCTAGACAGGGGTCATCGCTTGATATATTTGCCGAAGGGTTCTTTTACATGCCCATTTAATAATCTTTTACACAAAATGCTGATTTTCACATATTTTATTGGGTTAATGTCCAAGAATCAGCCAATTTTCGGGCAGTTTTTACGGCCTTTTTGCAAATGTAAACAAAGGTCACGATCGCTTGATCTACTGTATGGTTGATAAGAGCATAAAGCTGATGTTAATACGTCTGGTGGGTTGTCGACCGCAAACGGTAAAAAGTATCCGGATGACTGGGCCAACCTATAGACTACCATTATAATTATATGAAGTAGAATGTTTTTTGGCAAGACCAATATCAGATTTATTAAAAAAAGCTTACGTTTTTTCCAAGCTGACAGTTTCGCTGGTCATCGACTAGTCCCAATAGTGACCTGTCCTAGGTAGCTGGCTACCTAGGGTCACAAAACTCCCTATTGACTGTTCACGTCGCGAAATTCACATTGAGTGTCAGCACTGCCGATTTTTCACCTCAATATTTTCCCCAAAATGAGGATGCTTGATCAAAATTAATTAACTCAATTGTATTACTAAGAGTTCTAGGAACAACATGTGAGTGCATTTTGATTGATTTAAATCATATTTGATGTGAAAATCTTGAATTAAAAATGTGATTTTCGCGACGTCGTGTGTCTATAGAGGGTGTTGTGGCTATAGTATAGTGAAGCATGAACGATAGTATAGCCACCATTGGGTCTAGTCATCGACCAGCTTTCTCAAAGCTACTGATAATAATCGAATTACAATATTCTAACAAACGAAAAAGGGCAATACCTTCTAGATAATCACAACTGCACGTTGCACGTCGCTGCTGAATACTCGCTATGCAATGCCTGGGCCTACTTTGTACTCGCATACTGAATTGAGCAGTTGAAACGGTTGAAAAAGCTCAGGTAAATTACGGCCAAACCCCGTCCCCTCACTTGGCTAAATTCCCTGCATAAAATCCCGCCACTTTGGCTAACGTGAACTGATACAACAAGTCCCGGCATACACCCGGCCCCGCGGGGACACATTTTGGGTCAAATCCCCGGCTAACATGATGACAAAGTCCCGGCCATCCCCGGGTATGGGCCGCCGCAGGCCGCATGGGGTTGCAATAGATAAGTAAGTAGTAAGTGCCTAATATAATATTAAGCTTATTTAGTGCCCGAGACTACAGAGCACTAGACAAGGGTAGCCGGGTATGCATGAAAGCCAGATTTATGTTCAAGCTAATACTCATAAGGCTAACAAAGATAAACAAATATTATGAAATCGTTTGACATGACAGACATGTTTGATGGCGTATATAACGATAATTGAATAAGCTTATTTGTACACGAGTTTACAGAGAAGAAAGAAGATAAAAAATCGTTATATTTATCCAGTCGAAACAATTTAAATGATGTAGTTTACTGTATACTTACCATCATCATCATTTCAAACATTTTGGAGTATGTTTAAAGCAAATAATCCACTAATTCTCGTTTGATCTATTGTCAAAATGAAACTTTTCTTCTCGAGCCGTCTATGAAATGTCAAAGTTGAAAGGTGAAGTTCATTCGTATTCACGCGTATTATTTTTACATTCACATTTTCAATAAAAAAGACAAACATTTTGAACATAATTTAAATCTGTTTTTCCTTATCAAACAAAATAATGAATTAAAATAATTCATATAATATACGAAAAACTTCATATATTGTATGAAATACTTTTATACTTGTTTAAATGTTATAATCTAAAAATGAATATTAGTGTAGACATAAGGTTTCATTTTCAAAACATCGGCAGGTCAATTTGAGGTCACTAATCCAAGCATGTTTTCTTTCGTAAGCTTATTGAAAATCTGATAGTGATAGAGTCAAAAGGTAATCGTTAAGCCTGTGGTTTGTTTTAATAAGAAAATTTGAAATTAAACATAGCCCGATTTATTACAAAAAATCGGTTATTGCAAAACATCGGGTTTCATCAGTTTTATGACTGTTTAAAAGGTGTAAAAATAAAAAGTCAAAAAAGTGTAGTCTGTAATCCTCCTGTGTTACTAGTGTGTAATACATGTAAATAAGACCTACAGGTCGAGCGTTGTTTTGGTTTTGTTATAAGCACTAATACGCATGTGTCAGATCGCAAGCGTTGCAGCGTTGCAGGGGTGTACTTTCGCGACATTATGCGCATCAGTTTAGGGACCACCAAAAGATCGTTTCCTAAATATGGCATCGCAAAATATGTGACGGCTCTTTACGTATAGTTACGTCGCAAAAATGCTGTCTTGGGAGCATTTTGCGATGCGATACATGTAATGTCGGACGTTGGGATTGACTCATCGTGAGTTGTGCAGCACGACTTCGTGCTGCACGACTTCGTGCTGCACAACTCTGTCGACGTCGTGAAAATTTTATTTTGACATGTCGCCAAGAAAAAATTGTGCTGACGACGGCACTACTGCGAAGAGAAGAACATTTCAATGTAGATGTGTCAAGCTTTACTGCTTATCAGGAGGGCTGATGCATGAGGAATGCAATTTTGTTCTCTTTGAAGTTACAATATCGATCATCTATTGGTATTTTGAATTGATTAAAATTCATTGTGTTTATTGTAATGTAATCTTTATTGTTTAATCATTTTAAATTGTAAATCAAATTCTGTGAAGGTAAATGCATTATGATTTAAAGTGATGTGAAGAACCAAACCAAGTATATTGCCTTTTTTGTAACTTTCTCATGCATTCAACTATTTATAAAACTGTTTACAGATCATTAGATTAGGAATTGGCATAGAGACAGTCTGACCATCTGACACAACATACAATGAAGATTGCAGTGGAAGGCTGCGGCCATGGAGAGTTGGATAAGATTTATGAGACCATTCAATTCTTGGAACAGAAAGAAGGTACGGATGGAAATATTAAAACAATTAAAACCCAATCTTATAAGATCCACATCAACAGAGCATGTATGGATACAGCTAATTTCCCCTTGAATTTACATAGTAAGTATTTCATAATTGCGAAGGTCAGTGAAACCTGAAGGACACCATTTTGACAGCGCTAGCACTAGTCTTGGGACATTCCCATTATTGAGCATCTATAATAACAAATTAAATAAAAACAATTTTCAAAACAGTCCACTATTCTAAGGGAATTTTGTATTGGATAATTGCATCTTCATCATTGTCTTACAAATTTCCTTAGAGATTGGGATGTTTGAAGAATTTCAAAGTATTGTTAGTGAATGAATATATAAAATAATTGCTCATTTTTGAGATAATTATTTCAATCAAACAAATTTAAAATCAACATTATGTATAATTTGTAACATTTTAATCCAGGAATCAGCGTAGACTTACTTCTCTGCTGCGGAGACTTCCAATCTGTCAGGAATGAGTCTGATTTGGAGTGCATGGCTGTACCCAAGAAGTACAGGACCATGAACACATTCTACAAGTGAGTATCACCCACATAAGAGAGTGGATAAGGGACTTTAACTGTAAGAAAGTATCATTCAGATAGTGGAGGGGGGGGGGGGGGGGGGGGGGGGGGGCAGGATAGATCCAATCCAATGGCTGGACCTTGGACAGTGATTTATTATTGGACAATTTTTATCATCTTACAAAATACAAGTCTTAAGACTTTTAAGCTTTATGAATGGTACAAATACAAACTGATTAATTTTAATCACAGCAAGGCTTTATTTGTAAAAGAATTCATTTTTGTGTCACCTAAAAGAATTTTATGGAAGTATGGGGGCACTTACCAGTCATATATTCTCTGTGTGGGTGTGTTGTGGGTGTGGGTGTGTATGTCAGTAGGAGGGGGGGGGGGGGGGGGGTCATGGGCATCTCAGGTCAAGTTGTAAAACAGGCTGATTTGTGACTGATTTTGTAAGTAGTAGGATCCTACTGATAATATTGTTGATTGTGCTCATTATTTTATCTTACATAGATACTACTCTGGGGAGAAGACTGCGCCCATTCTAACCATCTTCATCGGCGGAAATCATGAGGCTTCTAACTACCTTGCAGAACTACCATATGGGGGATGGGTATGCCCCAATATATATTACATGGGTGAGTTGATGAGTATTCAGTGGATCAAGGCGCGTTCATACTCCCGTCGCTGCGCATCGGCCGACATCGGTGCACAAGGTGATGCAATGTCAACTTTTATCCGTTGATGCGCAACGACGAGTATGAATGCGCCTTAATTTGTAATAAATGTATCATATTTAAGATTTATATCTGCCGCCTACATGTCTTCCAAATCTGCTATTTTCCGTGTGAAATGAGAAATTTGGTGAGATTGATCATTTGTTATTTGAATTATATAATAAAAACCCAAATTCAAAAGCCAGCTTTACCCCGAATTTCAAAGTGATGTAATTTTGCTGCAAGTCGTTAATCGTCAGGATCATGTTGATTTATTATCTAATGTTACAGTCTGCATGGCACAATGATTCCATTACTATTTAACACATATTTTGACCCAATTCTGACCTTAACCCATAAAATTGGCTAGTGGGTAAAATGTTTTCAGCATACATTGGACAAGATAAATGTAATTACATGGCCAATGTTTGGGACTATAACTAAAAGCTTTACCGTTTGTTACATATATAACAGGTTATGCTAATGTTGTGAACTATGGCGGTGTCAGAATCGGAGGTCTGTCGGGCATCTTCAAGCCACGAGATTTCAGGAAAGGACACTACGAAGCGCCACCATATTCTGCAGATGAAATACGTAGCGCTTACCATATACGGAACTTGGAGGTCTTCAGGCTAAAACAGGTAGAGAAACATTTTGTAATATATTCATATTGTCAACTACATTTGGGTCCTACGACCCTGGATAACCCAATAAGCCTATATTAGCTTGTTTCCATTGGGTCCGTTAGATGTGTGAACAGATACAGACCGGGATGATCCCCTATTCTTTATGAAAGAGTCTGTAACCTTTTAACGTGCTCGGGTATTGCTCTTCCGATGCATGGAACCACCATTTCTATGTGACTTCCGAACCACAGGGTTTTTGCTGCCATTAAGAAATCGTCACAATCACTTCGCCTCATTTACCTGGCTGCCACCACAGAAGTGATTCTAAAGTGTAATACTGTATGAGACTGTAATCAAGTGGATTCAGGGTCTTAAGCCAGAGTTCAACAACTGACCGTCCAATTGATCAGAATAGCCTGTCCAGAATTTGACCTTAAAACATAAAATCAACCTGTTTGCAACCACTATGGGGTCACTAGGTTCAAATCATGTGCTGCTTTAGCCTTGATTTGTCAGTCAGAACTAGTTTCAACTCTTACAACAACTTTTGTTTAGGATATCACATCTGTTAAATCCCTTAATTCTGCCCTTCCTAGGAGTAATCTGCCCGGCCAGATGATGGGTGGATGGGTCTCTGGCTAAGACCTTGCCTGCAATTGTGAGGAAAATACTGTGATATGCATCATAACATATTCTATTCAGTGCAGTTTACACTGTTATTCCATGATCCTCTATTGTTATTTTCTTTCCCAGATCAGGCAACCGATGGACATCATGATGTCACACGACTGGCCCAAAGGGGTGTATCGTCATGGCAATCAAGATCAGCTGATCAGAAACAAACCGTTCATGAAGGATGAGATCCTGACTAATACGTTAGGCAGCGCGCCCACAGCAGAGGTGCTGAGCACCATGAAACCGGCGTATTGGTTTTCTGCGCATCTTCACGTCAAATTCGCTGCTTTGGTGAAACACAAGGTAAAGAGTGCTTTTATTTACGTGTCTCATGATATTTATTAGCAAAATCAGATGAAATTCAGCTCATATTCAAGCAAAATAGTACACAGTATAAACCAAACCCTGTTCTATTGACAGGCAAACTGGTAGGATTTGTCAATTGGACATTATTTTTGTTTAATTGGGTTTTTCTTTCTAAATTTCTGTGAACATTTTGGTTAATTTTCAACAATTTTCAAACACCTTTCCAAAAATAGTCAACTTTTTTCTTCAAAATGTGTAAAAAAAAGTCTCAAATTAAAAAGAAAAGGTTGATCAGATCCCATAAAACACATGTTTTTCCTTTTTGCCTTGGCAGTATTATGCTGGTTAATTGTCTAGAAAGGGCTACCTATGACTGACTCTCATACCTTAAAATTGATGGTGCATAGATTTCAGAGTTGCAAAATATTTCAAATAAGTAAAATTTACATATATTTACAGTAGAATCTCAGTGCAGTTTATATAGTTTATATTGTTGTTAATTTTCCAAACAGGCAGAAGAAGACGGTGAGGAAAAGGAGACCAAATTTTTATCTTTGGACAAATGTCTGCCCAGGAGAGATTTCCTACAGGTAAATACAACGTAAACCTTAACATTAATAATAATAATATAAACGTTTCAATGTTATGTGGCAGGGGGAAATATCCAGTACAGAGAGCCAGAATTGGAGAAATTAAGCACAGCTTTTCAGTTTTCTTCCTTGATAAAGCTGTCACGGGTAGTAGTACCTAGACAACTGTCTTATTCAATGCAATAATTATATATAATTTGTTATCTCTTTTTATGTTCTCTTCATTTTTGTATTTGTTTGCCATCAGGTTGTAGATATACCGCATACAACAGAAGCACCCTATCATTTGACCTATGACCCAGAGTGGCTAGCCATCTTGAAGGAAACCAATTCTATGCTAAGCACATCATCTCAACTGAAACACATGCCAGCACAGTTTTTTAATGACAGGTAAGAAAGGATTATCATATTCATTTGTGAATAATTTAGTTATCATTTTTACTTTATAATGATAATGTTGGTTTTTATTTAGATCTTGTGAACATCTTTGTGGGTGTACTGTACAAATGTATGTGTGTTGTTGACGAATTGTATATAGAAATGTATGCCACAATGGCATAATTTTGGGTCAGGATGCAGGGGGGGGGGGAATAAACAATTATCAGAGATCACACTGCACTGAAAACGCAGATCGGTATTATAAGCTTTGTCATGTTTTGTAGTTGAGCTTGCTACAAGAATTCATATGGATTCTCATGAATGAAAGTTTGCACAAATCTTTGCGCGAACACATCAAATTTCTAGGCCTGGGATGTCTCCATGTGAAAGTTATTTGGCCCTAACCACTCTGAAAAATTTAGTAAAACATGAGGGGGCGAGAGGGTCGGACACATTTGACAGCAATGTGACCAAAACATAGTTTATTAAATTTATGTTACTTTACACTTTGAGACATTTACTTGATCGTGATGCTAATAACCTGATTTCATTATTTGTAGGTACGACTTCAGTGTAACCCTGGAACAGATATTAGCTGTGAGGTCATCATTCGAAGACGACCTTAAAGTGCCACTGAACTTCGTCAAGACCGCTCCTGTATACAACCCAAGTAAACCAATCAGAAATGCCCGGCCTCCTAACATGTGCATCAATCCCCAAACCACACTTATCTGCACCAATTTAGGTATCACCGATCCATGTGCACTCATAGTTGGAAGCAACGGCAACACAGTGGCAAATTCACGGGCGTCTTTTGGAGGCGGAACATCCCAAGGTGACGAATCCACGAATGATGAGGAGGATTATCCCACGTACACGAGTGATATGTTTGATGCATCAGCGTTAAATCCTAGTGAAATTTCATTGGACGATGGAGAGAGTGATGACGAGCCTCCAACGACAACTGACGAAGAAAGAACTGACACGAGCGCATTCAAGCCTACGGCTCGATTGAGCCTTAGTCTTCCGCCTGTGAAAGGAAGCTCAAGTGAAGATGACATTCAGAGTGGTGCTGCCACCACATCAGACTTGGTATCCGGTGAGTTATGCTCACCGATCAATTGCTCATTAGTGCCGGATGATTCAACGGAAGGGTTACCAAAAGATCTGGCCACATCAACACCGATGGTGCCTAGAGTGATTAAGAGACGGAACTTGGATACTTATTCCACTCCTCTTAAAAAAGAAGAAGATGAGGAGGCAGGTGGGGATGATACAGACAACAAAGCAGATAATGAGCCAGTGTCGGTCCCAGTGTCTGGCGGACGTAAGATGATCAAGAGACGGAATCAGGCCATATATACTGCCAGTGAAGATGATGGTGACTGAATTCGAATAACATTTTTAATTTTTTAAGTACGAGTTAAGAGATCGTTTTTTAATATGTACCATAAAGATACTCAGGAGTCTAACTGTAAATTGAAAGTTTGAATGTTTTGTAACATCTCCTGAAGAATGTGGTATCTGTTGAAATTCTTTTTTAATGATAGAATGTGTAGAATTTTCACAATATCCTGAATTCATATCCCTATTAAAATCTTTGGCACCATGAGATTGGAGCTGTTCATTCCGCACTAGGGTTCAAAATAGTTACCTTTACCTACCCTAATTTTGAAAACTGGAAGAGTTTTTACTGTACAAATAAATACCGACCCTAATTTTGGAATTTCCAGACAAGTTTTTTTTTCTTTCAGAATTTTGCTCTCCGGAAATACACTTAAATATTTGAAAAACGGTTCTTTACTCTTCTAAACTGTTTCAAAACATGAATGAAGTGATGAAATAGTTAAAATGTTCCCATCTACATCTTAGTTAGCAACTATTTTAAAGTTAGTTATATACATCTTTTGAAAGCGATTTATATATTTTTATTTTTTTGTTGGTGGGAACTATGGACAAACAAACATTTTTTTTTGCCTTATGCAGTGCAGTGTTAGTGAATTTCAGCACTAAATCAAACCATGAATCAATGCACACTTGTGTGTATACTTTTTCTACTACCTTTTCTTACACTTTACAACCATTTTGGTTGTTCACTGTTAGGTGTCAACAAAATCTCAGGCATACATATTAGAAACCAATTGGTGGTGATAAAACGAATAAAACGACCATTAGTGTTGCTATCATTAAAGATTTTCAAATGTCCAGTTATTTTCAGTTTCTTTTTATCCAAAATTCCTGTTACCTTTTCAGGTTTTTCACAAGTTTCATTGATACATAGTGGCATCTCTGAATTGACTAGCCATAACAAAAGTAACCCCGCTCAAGAACCCCGCTCCTTACTCAACACAAAAATAGGTACCCATAAATATTCTTGTTTTTTTAAATCAATTTGGCAAAATCGAGGACATAAATTAGAGTAAAAAATACCCCTATTTTTGGGTTTTCAATGACTTTTTCAATGACACTTTATACATACACAAAATATAAATACATGTTAACAGGTGTTTATGGTCCTGTGTTATGAACTGGCGTACCCAGATGATGGATTTGGGATGTTACCATGTTACTATTAGGGGAGGAGTACGATCTTTGTTTCCTAAACATAACATTTTCAGGAGATTTCCTAAATAATTTTGCTGAGACTAATTCATAAAATACCCCATAATTTCATGATTTTGAGGTCTGCACTGACATACGAAAATATACCCTTTTGTGCGATATTTAGAATGGTCACGGTTACCAACTTTTGTGTTGGGGGTTGGGGGAGGGGGAGGGGATACTCAATGTTGTTGCCATCCTATGAATTGGCTTTAAAATACAAACATACTTGTACCAGTAAGCAATAACAGTTTGCTTGTGTCAAATGCTTGGCATATTTTCATATAAAGATGTCTGTATTTGAAGAGTTCAGAAGGCAAAACCAATATTGTTGATGTTTGTCAAAATCTTTTGTCTACATCTGGCCCTTCAGCATGTGTAAAGCAACACTACCTATAAATAACTGTTGGGTCGTTTTACTTTATACATATTCAAGGGCTGGAAGAGCATACAAGGTTTTGAAAGAACAGCGACGATATATCCATTTTGACTACGGTGTCATACTTTTCTCATCATACCCTCATATACATTTAAATTTTAAAAGTAGGATTATAATCAGAAGCTATTTTATGCGTTTCATGTTGGTTTTCTAAACTTAAAGTGTCAAAAAACTTATTGGGCCGTTTTCTCGTAATAAACAATTGTCTAACTTAAACGTGAGTATATCCTTTAAATGATGTGTTTAACAAAACACGATTTTAAACTCTGCAAATCTCGTTCCCAGAGTGGTCCTGCGTTGATTGTTTATTTTATTGTGGCCCTAATGGGTTACAATAGATATCGACCGAATGCCTTAAATACATGGTACTTTTAAAGACTACACAATCCGCACGTCAGCTTGCACTGGGCACGGTTGAGGGATCATTCAAGGCATACAGTTGGTGCGCAAGTCTAGTTAAATGTGCATTTTAATACCCCATACCCATGTTTAAAGTTAGACACATTTCGGCGAGTTAGACGCGGGTTTAAGTAAAACAAATGTACGAGAATCGCGTTTAGTTAAATGCTGTGTCTAAAGTCAAAGTTAGACGCATGTTTAGCTTAAAACCGTATTTAACTATGTACGAGAATACGGCCCATTGTGTCTTGTATCTGAACACTTCATTTCATACCATGTTTCTCATACCTCACTTTACTGTTTCAGGAATTGCATCATCTTTTTATCATTTTTAAATTGCACAAGAGAAATCAATTTTTGACATGTAATTGTGCAGGATTTTAAATAAATAACTCTTCTATACTATTGTTTGTGAATTTGACCTTGGGTTTATATTTATATTTATATTTATAGTAATAACAACGCAGGGGTTCTTTTGATATTAATGACTATGGGAGGATAATGATAGCACGTTCAACAAGTGTTTGTCCACATGGGGGGGGGGGGTATGTACAAATTAATACTGATCATAATTTTTCTGAAATTTATAGGATTCTTTTAGTTTGTTCCCAACATTGCAAACGTTTTTCAGATTGTTGGATCATTTTTAAGAAGGAAAAAACAAAACGTAAAAAACCAACCCACCAAGACAACTTGAGAGGTTTGCTGCCTAAAGAACAGGGTTTTCTTCGTTGCCTGATCTGGATTAATTTGATTATCCAACACATACAAAATAAAAATAGCATTCAGTTTCTTGTGTATTTAGTGCACTTTTTATTTTAAATATCTGATATAAAGTAATAATGGCATAATATGAATATATTTAAAATTACATAAATAGGTGGTAATACAACCGTGAGGTATATACATTTTTTTAAATATTTGACATATTATCAGGTACAATATTTGACATACAGGGTGAGTCAAAATAGTCCGGTCCCGTTTTCAAAAAATCAAGAAAAATACTTCTTGTACAAAATTGGTAATGTTTTCATTGTTTATGAGAGTAGACATACTTCTTCATACCTGGTGATGTTTTCAAGACAATATCATATTCCACGCCAGATTTACAACATTTTTACAAAAAGACGCGTAATCCAAAGTGTTCCAAGTTTGGTGGTGGATGTTAATTCTACTGTAATATTAGTTATTCATACAACACAACACACTGTGTAACTGTTGCAATTTATACCAAAATATCATGTTTTTTTTGTTGAATCTCTTAATTGAACGATATTGCATGCAAAGTATTTAAATATATTATAATATAACTCAGTATTGCACAAATATATTCATAAAAATGGACTATGCACTTTGCCTGGTAAGTTGCCAAATCACAAACTGTTTAAAGATATAAGATCTGTTTTCTCTCAGACTTCTCTCATATCAGTTCGATTAAAATAACAAGTTTCAAAATATTTTGGTCAACATTTTGTTAAAACTCAATAATGTTTGTTATAGGCTATCTCTGATTGCACGAAAACTATTGAAAACATAACCGCAAAGACAATAGAATCTCTTTTCCTATTGTAATTGCTGTGAATACCAACACGCCTTTGATTGACTTATTCAAAAGGCGCGCGTTAAACGTTAACATCCATAGGGATCCCTTAGATAAGTTGGAACAGCTTTTATTTCACAGAATTTAGAAAAATTATCATATCTCCCGTTTCGAATAACAAATGTTAATGAAATAAAATTTAGGTTATAGCTAGTAATGCCACCTTGCTAGGCAAGTCATTAAATATATTCATTTTAAAATTTTAACTGGTTTAAAAAATCGGTGAAATCGGGACCTGACTATTTTGACTCACCCTGTATATATTTTTTCATACAATTACAATAGTTTGATTTCAAAGAGAGAAATCAAGTAACACATTCTCAAGTCAAGCTTTTTCTTCACACATTACACCGCTCTCTTTTAAATGATAAAGTAAATCATGGGATGTGTGATAATGCTGAAGACGAGAGGGATTCAGTTTATAGGTCATCCAATCAACATAATTAAATAACTGTTTACATTTTTTATATAAATTAAAGTTAAACTTGTGTTTTATGAATTTCATAATTTCGACTTCTCAAAACGTTTGACCAGGGGTGTGCCAGTGAGCTTGCCGATCGGGTCCACTTTTAAATGAAAATTTGGTCAGCATAGAACTGGTGGCGCTATACTGATCAGGCGTGATTGTAGCAGACGACACGACGCTGGCCACGCGTCTCTCAGACGACCCAATATGTCAACGGGAATGCACTATTTTGAATTATTTTTAACAGTCATCGCCCGGTTAACGATGACAATTCTTCTAATTATGATGAATTTGTCAAAATGATAAGATTAACATTCGCGATTACGTGTTATTCACCTTATTCATTACGTATTCAACATTTAGCTTTCGCGTGGCCACCGTTGTCTGTGTAAATCCACAACGCCCTCAAACCTATGCTGACCAAATATTACGTTAAACCTGGTTAAACACTGTTAAACGCGTTCAACGCCGGTCACCGACACATTCCGATGATTACCATAATTTATGTAATTTATGCAAACGGCATCGTTTTCGCTACGTGTGTTAGTATAGGACTTTCCTATCCCAAAATTAATAGTATCCCTGGTTTGACCTTCAAGAGCCTGATAAAACTGTTCTGTACTTGAAGTAAGTGAATTGAGATACTTTAACCTATATATCCTCTCTAAACTTTGATGTTTTGTGTAGCGTTAAGTTGTCTGATAAATTAGTAGACATTTCAGATTGAATGAAATTTGTATACGCACTACCGAAAACATGTTATACATCACATCCTCTTATCTCCTGATTCTTCAGATGAGAAAAATGTAAAAACTGTACATGGTATTACCCAACATATTTAGATTGTTTACTGTTTTATACAATTAATAAACATGTGCATGATTTCAAAGTGCATATTTATGATTATAAGAAACTGTTAGATAACATGATACAGTACACACTTATCGTGACCCTGTCTGAAGATAGTAATATTAATGCATAATTGAATACAATAATAATCATAGCTAAATCCTACTTGACACTGATCGGCTCCCCCACCTCTACCACTACTCATGCCATGCCTGTGTCACTTGGACTATTCTCACAATCGGTATGGTGTCACAAATCATGTTCATTTCCTTTTGATCGACCAGCAGGATGTTCCAATGAACTTCCCTCCCATTGCAAAGAGGAAAGGTTACTGTATATGTCAACAGGGGAAGGTAAAAACGGGCCATGTATCCCTCTCTTTCAATGAAATTTTTTCGAGTTTTCTGTTTTTCGGAAAATATGATCATCTCACTCATATTATCACAAACAGTTGGTTCTCCTTATTTGTTTCACTTCCCCCCAAAAATGAACCCCCCCCCCCCCCCTTCGTTGATGAAGGAAAATGATAGTGTCTCATTTGACCTGTGAATGGGTAAGTTCAATTGACATAACAACCCTGATCAAGAGAATTTTCTATAGCAATATTTAGGGATTAAATCATATTTCAGTGTATGTGTATCACCGATCTACAACGCCGTTCTCGTCATCTACATGAGGGCAACGCCCAAGTGAAATAAACACGCAGACATGCAGAACGTAAGTTGTAGTTTGGTGATGCACATTTACGCTGAAACAAGATTTTATCCCTTTCAACAATGACCAAGGATTTGAACACCATTTCATAAATAGACAACACAAATAAGAACATAATTTAATTGTACCTCATTTTTAACAATTTCATTTAAACTATTTTCAAACCTCAATACTGAAATGATCAAATTCAAAATCAAGTTCCTTTTAGTTTCAAAAGTCGATGTAAACAGCGATCTTTCCAAAACAACACACACTGGGGCTACTGCAGCGTGCACGGTTTATCTCAAATTAACAACACTTTTCTACTGTACTTAAAAAGAATAGGCCTACGCAGTAGTGTTGATGAATTATTTAAAATTAAAACAACTTCATTTTTTGCTGTTGCCACTCATGAAATCATGAAAGCAGCCTTTATCCCCAGCATATTTATATTGCGACTGTTTAAGAGCTTTATAGCTGGGGAGCATAATTTGAAACACATTGAAACACCCTAAATCAAGGTCAAGGTCAGTCAACCACCAAAGTTGGCAAGGATGTACACTTAGGTTTTAATTTTAGTAACTTTAAAGAATATGGTATATAACTCCCTGTGTCGGCCTTGAACCAGGACCAGAAAACCTCTATGATCCCCAACTACAGTGTGAAATTCTGATCTAAGCCGTAGATCAGAATATTTGAATTGATGTGTTGTTGTACAAAGTGGGCTGATATCTCTTAATCCTCATTATAGGTATAGGTGTAAGTTCATACATGTAATACAATTATATAATTGTACAATATACAAATCCCAGTTTTTATCATAATTGAGGGCGAGCCCCTCCAACATATCACTGCTTGTCCCTTTAAGGCAAAGGATGACTCTGGCTAGTTCACCCTGGGTGAACTAGCTTACACCTGTTCATTTGGTGACGATTGAAATAGAGTTAAGATGGGGAAATAGAGTTAAGAAAGTCTGAAATGGGTGTAACGCTGGCACTTTCGAACCCTTGGGCATTGAATGAGAGAGAAAGACAAGAATATAGAGGTCATTGGGTGATAGGTTGCCAAAATGACCTAACAATCGTGTCTTTTAATGATAAATTTGCAAGAATATCTAAGAAAATTGATCTCTAGGTGAGAAATTTGTAATTTCTTTTTCTCCAGAAAACGTGGTTTTTTGGGGTTACAGTTTTTATATAAAACATACTCACTCAAATGGTCAAAACAGGGAGTAATTCTGTTATACCCTTCACAGAGGTATTCATTGTGCATGATTTTTAAGAACGACGCATACTATCGATGTTGGTGTGTAGGGTATAGTAATACGGAGTCACCAATTCTTGTATGGAGATGTTCTCCCTTTCCGCACCTGCAATTGACTTTAAATTCGCTGTGAGGGTCCAACGACGAACCAGTTTATATTTGATTTTTTAAATTAGATGGGCACGCCATGGCAATGGCCGGCGCACCGCATGGGTAATCGGACGATTGCCATCGCACGCGAAATCAGGCGATTGTCGGCGCACGTAGTAATCAGGAGATTATCAGCGCACGTGTAATGGCGCAAACCGTAAGGTGCACACACGTTAGTGCTGCAAAGCTTTTTTTTTATGGGATAGGGTATTAAAAGCAAGCAGTAATCCGTTGCTTCATATAGTGCATACAAAATAATGAAGCACGATGAGACAGCTTTGAAGGAACTGGGAGCAAGGCTGGCACCAGGCGCGTACCGCGGCATGTGAGCCAGGGGGAGCAGAAGTATGTCGTCCCGACAGTGGCGTAAATTTTCGTAAAAGGTTGCCCCAATTTTTTCCCCAGTCAGTCACCTCGTGAATTTCACGTAAGTGGGGGTGGGGGTAGTGTCAAAAATGGTCACAAATTTTCGCACGGTCACAAAATGTTGCAGTCCAAAAAAAAAAAAAGGCAACAAATAATGCCCAATCGTCAGGGTTTTAGGCCTAGGTCCTATTTTTTTTATGCCCATTTTTTAGCGTCCCGGTATTGCGAATTTAGCGTCGGAACTTGCCCCCCCCCCCCGGTCGGTACGCCCCTGGCTGGCACAAACCTTAGGCCTACATCAAGGATAACATGGTTAATAGTGACAGGGAAAATGCATTATGCCAGTGCATCAAATCCCATCGCGGACCAATCCACAGGTCACAACATATAAAATGGGGATAGGCCTATAATAACAAGGACCTGTTAAATAAAGGAACCATGTGAGCAAAATGTGCATGGTAGTGGTAGAAATACACTTACGTTTAGGCCTACATGCCTACTGGAGAAATAATTTAATGTCAATAGGCCGAAAAATAAAACAACTGATATGATGGCTCACAGTGCTGAAGGGTATAAAGTGATCATGGTGAGACCGTGCCTCCCGCCAACTATGAAAGACCCACTATCAAATTTAAGACCCCACTAATTAAAACCAGTGGCGTCGCGGACCTATTTAATACACATGTTCTATGGGAGACTTAGCAAATATGAGGGGGGTGGGGGTCAGCGAAGGGGTCTTGAAATCTAGCGGTCACGACCCCGCAATCCCCTCATCACCCCTCTTCCGCTGCCTCACTAACTAATACCCGACTAAAACTCAAATCCTAGGCCTACATAGTATGAACACATGGGGTAGGCCTGTCTGGATTATTAAGGGCATACGGGGTACCTGGAGTATGGAGTATGGAGTATGGAATATTAAGGGCACATGTGATAACTTAATTTTAAGGGTGTATGTGGTAGGGTCTACCTGATCAAAGACACCTACCTGAGTGGTTATTTCATGCCACATTATGGGATACCTATAATCATATTTTAATATAGCGTATCTGGGTAGGCCTTATTATGATCCCTGGATTATTAGGGGCACTGTGGCACTGATATTAAGGGCAGCTGGAGTATCAAGGTCATACAACTTTTGCTATTTCACAATAGCCTATACGCTTTTGATGACTAAAGCGCACACTATATGATCTTCTAGCGGGCACATCCGCCATCCTTATACTTGATAATCTGGATCTGGGGTAGGTATTGAACTTTTTTTGGGTGTGTATAGGGTAACTACAACATTGTTTCCCCCAAAATCGGGTATTGGAATTGGGTCGAGATTCAAAGATGGCACATAACTCAGATTTCTGTGAACAGTCTATTTCAAATGAAAAAATAATTCAGGGATCTACAATTTTGAACTCGTGTCTATAATATTATGTCCACTTTGCTACAAATCGTGCAGTAACCTAATTTAGATTATAATACTTCAGCTAGCGACAGCCCGAGCGTAGCGAGGGTATTCGCTAGTTGTATTGTAATTTACAAAGTTAATAAGTATAATGTAATAAATCTGCTCGAAGAGTCACTACCAATCAAGTTAATTTGAAAAAGGCCTACATAAATTTACATCCGCCGAAACGATCGTAAACGGTTTTACACAAATTACACAACTTTTAAGCTACAAAATATAATTATCGAATCGTTTACATTCGAGTGCATAAAGATGAGACGTATTTCTTGAGCAGGAATAAATAATAGCGACAAAACCTTATTTGTAGCCCATGGCTTTCGTAAAATTCAAGTGTCTTCAGTTCCCTGCTTCAGTTAGGAAGATTTGATCATTATTATACCCATGGATATGTTATAATCGACAGTATAATATGTCAGTGGCCCCACGACTTATGTTTTCCAAACCTTTTAAACCCTAAAACTTTCGTCTCCAAGTCTTCAGGTTATGATCACAGTGTCGTAACATCTTCTAACAAGATATCAATTATACTCAAGTTTTGCACCAAGACATTCTGTGAAACAAATGTTGATATCTTCATGCCATATTCGAAAGAAAGAATAAAACTTTGATTTTAAATAAAATAAATAGGCGTACCTGATACCCAAACAAGATCTTAAGGTCTTCCCACAATGCACTGCGCGAACGCCAGCCAACTAAAGGTTTTTTTTCACACGATGCATTTGTCGAGCTTTTAGAAATTAGAAAAAGGAACACTGATAACTAATTTATTCATTGAGAACCTAAGAGCTCCCACGATGAATGCGCTATGAAGCCATGATTGTGTGCATATGTCTATGGGAACCGAGACAAATTGGAGACCAGAATTAGGGCATTTTGCAAAAACGCAATGCATTGTGGTGGTGTCTTTAAAATCTTCTTTGCCTGATATCTGAGCAAAAGCCTTCTTACAGACTCACTCTGAGCAAAAGCCTTCTTACAGACTCACTCTGAGCAAAAGCCTTCTTACAGAGTCACTCGTCCAACAAATACAATACATCCCAGAGCAGATGCTCTACGTTTACGTTTATACACTTGTACATACAACATCACGATACATTAAAACACGAACACTCACTTTGACTTTTTAATTTGTGCATAGATATTTCTGCATTTTACATGGCACAGTGTTGCTATATTATTTCGGTGATTAGGACTTTTAGATTTATATAAAAATAGATATCTTTCCATCTGAATAGCGCTATTCTGACGTATGTACGATGCCTTTCCTTAATTCATTCATGATAACTAGTAAAAATGTTCATAAAGCATAAATAACAGGTCGGATGGGTGATGGTGTAGTTTCAATTACCGGTAAATACATGGATAATGCGATGGTCGGATGGGTAGTAGAATAGTTTTCCCATACCGGTTTATACATGAATGATGTAATAGGTGGTTCGGTGGTAGAGTAGATTTCCCATACAGGGTCTTCGTGGATGATGAGATTGGCGATAGAGTAACCAGTATGGGGGATGGGTGATAGTGTAGTTTTCCCCATACCGGTTCATACATGGATGCTGTGATGGGCGGATAGGCGATAGAGTAGTTTCCCCATACCGGTTTATACATGGATGATGCGAAGGCGATTGAGTGATAGAGTAGTTTTCCCCATACCGTTTTATACATGGATGCTGTGATGGGCGGATAGGGGAGAGTAGTTTTCCCCATACCGGTTCATACATGGATGCTGTGATGGGCGGATAGGCAATAGAGTAGTTTTCCCCATACCGGTTTATACATGGATGCTGTGATGGGCGGATAGGCGATAGGGTAGTTTTCCCATATCGGTAGATACATGTATGGTGCGATAGGCGGATGGGTAGTGGAGTAGTTTCCACATACCGGCTCATACATAGATGATGTGATGGGCGGATAGGTGATAGAGTTGTTTTCACATATCGGTTCATATATGGATGTATGATACGATATTAGGCGACGAAGAGGAAAACAACCTGCTCATGGGCATGGCATTTAAAAAGTGTTTTAAATTGTTTTAAAAAAAATGTTCGGGGGATCTCTTTTGGACATTTCTTTGCCCAAAAGATACCATGTAAAAATATGCCAAAAAAACCGCTTACATTTGTGTTACCTCCAAAGTGACGTCCTAGAGGAAATGACATTATTGCATCCATTGTGATTGATTTTTGTCTATGAGCGTTGCCTCTCCTTGTGAACACTTGTTGATACCACTATTTGTCGACAAAACGTAAAATAACCAAAACCCTTCTACTTAAAAGATCTAAAGTATACTAAAATATGGTCAAAAATGGGATCTTTTGGCGGCCATCTTGGATTGTGACTTTCGCCAGCATAGTTTTAAGTAATCTTTTAGTATGTTATTTCAGAGACCTTCCTTATATGGGGCCCTCACATGTATCCGTGTGAGCTGAGCGGCCCTTACCGTGTGCAAAATGGGTGCGCGCATAGAAATCCTACAGCTTACGGGTTAGCCCCGTAAGGGGCTAGAAGGGAAACTCGCGTGTAAAACCCAAGTACGCAGTGATCCACCGCGTACTTTTTTGTTTTTTTTGTTATTGTGGAATTTTCGTCACGCAGCTCCGGAGCGTATTGCTGTACGCACATTTAAGCGCACTAAATAATTTGTTGCCGCGCCGTGCAGAAACGCGTTCGCTATTTGATGAGCCGCATGCCGCATTGAAGGATTTAAAGTCGAGTTGCAGGCCCATGAATATGATGATGGCTAAACAAATGCAATAAAACAAGGCATAATATAATAACGGGTGATGGGGTGCATCAGCTATGTTGATCACTGTTTTAATTCCATCATGATTATGGTTTAGCTCAATTTTTTAGATCAAACGGTTGGTGAACTTTTAACTCACTTTCCATGACTAAATTTAAAATCGCAGTGCCATTCCGTTTTCTTTTTATATTTCCATCAAGTATACCATTTAACACCTACAAATAATTTATTATTCGTTATGTATTATTTTGTATTCAACAGTTGAAACAGTTGACTTGTGCCCGCTAAAAACCCACAAAATAAAACCCCGCAAAGAATATAAATTAATGAAATCACCTTTCGATCATACACAATTTGTTTTGTTGATGCTTAGCCTATCTAAAGATGGACAAACTGAATCAAAGTTGTGTAAGATATTTGAAACAAATCATCCATGTACAAAATGGAAGCATACTTCCTAAAACAGCACAAATTTGACTGCTATGTCGTGCCTATATTGGGATAAGATAAACGGCATTTTTTATGATATAAACGTTAATCCTAGTGATATGGAACACGTGCCCCTAATTTTTATGGTACCTCCTATATTTTATAATAATAAAACATAGGCCTTAGTCTACATCGAAGTATATCAATTTTGATTACTAGTAATTAGGACATTATTCGTAGACAGTTGCCAATTTAATACGGTGCGGCGTTTTGTAAGAATAGGATTACTCCAAAATGTTGATCTTTCCATCTGTTAGGCATAAATTATCATGACCCACGTATGGATCTTTATTTTCAATTTTTGAAGAGCTGGGCGAGAGTTCGGATCGGTTAAAATGACGTTTATATTCAGAGCGGGTATAATGGCCCAAGCGAGGAGGACTAGTCTAAGTCATCGAATCTTCATAACTCTATACCGCCTCCCTTCTTCCTATATAGGATGAATTTCATGAAGATAAAGCACTTTTGAAAAAGTTAAAATACCTCCTACCACCCGTAATCCGAAACGAACGTCAATATCAAGTCAACCCCCGACCGTTTTTCAAGAGAAAGGGCTCACTGTTGTTCCTATAACTATATAGGCTAAGCATTTCTTGTCATGTCTTGATTCAACCTAAGTCGGTATAAAGTTCGTTTCATTTCGTTGCGCAAAATTTAATGAATTAAAACTCATCAAGATAACATTGTACGTTGGACGTTCACATCGCGGCCTAATATTATGTGTAGGCCTATTCAGCTTTTTAAGTCATCCTCAATCAACTTTGAATATTACTTTGAAAATTTAATTGGGTGAAGAAGCAAGATATTTTGTTAGGTTTAATTAAACGTTGTGATAGGCCTACTTAGTTAGTTGGATTGATCGTTCAAATACGGCACACTAATTCAAATCCATATAGTAGAAGTCGACCTAGCCCACGCACTCCTTTCACGAACTCCGGATATAAACCGTTGCCCCAAACATCAACAAAATAATCACGTTCATTGGGTTTAGATAAAAGGTGGGAATGGCAAACCGTAAGCCTACGCAAGCCGCGCCTGTCAAAAAATCAGCGCATTTCGGAATACGCTGCGTAGCGCAACGCAGTTCAAACGCAAATGATGCAGTTAGAACCGGCGCGCTAAACTCATGAAAATTAAGTGGAGGACGATTGTCCTCCAGTCAAGTACAGTGAGATAGGGCGCGTACTGGAGTGCGTCGGAAACAACAATTTCGCCGAGTTTCCCATCTACGCTCCGCTTATCTATGGGTGCGCGCGCGGACGGCGGCACACACGGTGGGCCGTTTCCCGTCCGTTGAACACGTTCAGGGGACTTTGCCGGCCACCGGAGTTTTGAACATGCTCAAAACTCCTGGCGGGTGAGTAAAAGCTGCGGCGAACGATGAGAGCCCGGTATGAAGACGGTATAAGGACGGCGCACCCGTTCGCACCCATTCGCAGGGCGGTGATGGACGGTGGTGGACGTCGACCATCTTAGCGACGGACTGCGAATGGCCGCATGCAGCCTGGTAACCGTTCGCGGAACGGACTCTCAGCAGACATGTTGCAACTCTCTAAATTTACAAGAGCTAAAACTCACTCTTTCCAGAGCTCTAGGAGGGACAGCTCTTTTTTTGGAGCGATTTTCACTCTAAAAAGAGTTAAAATCACTCTGAAGAGATTGGAAATCACTCTAAAAAAGAGTGGAAATCACTCTGAAAAGAGTGGAAATCACTCTTAAAAGAGTGACAAATCACTCTGAAAAGAGTGAACTTCACTTCTTAGAAGAGCCGTCCCTCCTAAAGCTCTCGAAAGAGTGAGGTTTAGCTCTTACATTTAGAGAGTATTATAGATGTTGGTCGTACGAATTCCGGAATGCAAATGAAGCGGCGAGCTTGAGCGCTCAGCTTGAAAAGGGCGGTTTGGTGATGTATTCCAAGACGTTTCGGCCGGTACCCAAGCGTTCCGACCGGTTAGGAACCGGTATGGAGGTGGTATGCACACGTTGAGGACACGGTGAGAACGGTAAGCTAGAACTGTATGAGGCCGGTGATCCCGGGACAAGGCCGGTGAGAACCCGGGACAGACCCGGTGTAGAACGGTATGGACCGAGGACCCGGTGAGGAGGTGTTATGCACCCGGTGAGAACGGTAAGCTAGAAATGTATGAGGACGGTGAGCCCGGTACACGGCCGGTGAGGACCCGGTAAAGACCCTGTATATAACATTATGGACCCGGTGGCCACAACAAAAAATTAATGCGCCCGTTGACATTGTTTAGTGATTGTTTGTTTGTTTGTTGTTTTTCTATTAGACGGTAAGGTGGCCGCCTTACATTACCGCCCTGCGAACGGGCGCGAAACGGGTGTGCCGTCTTTATACCGTCCTCAAACCGGGCTCTCACCGTTTGCCGCCGCTTTTACTCACCCGGCAGGAGTTTTGAGCATGTTCAAACTTCCTCCCGGGCGCGGATGGCCGGCAATGTCCCCGGCAACGTGTTCAACGGACGGGAAACGGCCCACCGTCATGACCGTGTGACATCACCGTGTGCCGCCGTCTGCACCAATTTGTCACACGGTAATGGGCCGGCCAGCTCACACGGATACATGTGAGTACAAATGTATTTTACAGAGATTCCCGGAATGTGAGCGAAGCGGCGAGCTTGAGCGCTCAGCTTATACAGGGCAGTTTGATGACGTTATCAAGGCGGTTCGGTCGGTACCCAAGCGTTTCGGCCGGTGAGGACCTGGTGAGGATGTGGTATGAGCCCGGTTCCAGGCCGATAAGGACCCGGTATAGAACAGTATGAACCCGGTGACAAAAAAAAAATTAATGCGGCCGTTGACATTTTTTGCTGATTGTTCACCGTGTTGGACTCTGTTGTTTTTCTATAAGACGGTAAGGGGCCGCCCAGCTCACACGGATACATGTGAGGGCCCCATTATGAAAAAACTGAAGAAAGCATTCTCTTGCAAGTTGTGGTAAGTTAAGCTATAATTGGCGGTGTATTAATTGGACTATCGAAACTACAAACGTATTCGATTAGTATGTGTATTAAACTACTTTGTCCACGTATTATGAAAAACTCAAAGTTAGCACAATCTATGATATCTCGTTAAGCCAATTTGTTAATTGTTTACAACTGGAAATTTTAAACCATTCCTTAAGTATACTGGCGCTGAAGCAATTGGAATTTTTTTCAAATAATATCCTTTTTTAAGTAAGGTAAAATATTGGTTTGAATTACGTGCGTGCGCAGAACGCTGTTTTAAACAACCTTGAAATTCCTCCCGAATTCACCAGCCCGCTAGAGAATCATTATTTTACAAATAAGCCATAACGCGTTCAAACACCTCATCATTTCTAGCCTTCGCCGCAGTCGATAAACTGTGGGTGTTGGGGTCTGGTTCAAAACATTTGCTGGTAGAGAACGTGTACAGATACGGATTTATAGAGGAGTGTATTGGGAGGATTAACACCACCGACCATACATACATCACTACGGGAATGGACACCCCGCACTGAGCGAGTATGCCCATAATGATAACCGGCATCAAGCAACAATAATTCGTAAACACAATCATGCCCATTTTCCGCGCCATTTTGCTGATCTGATGTTCGCTAGACTCATCCACAGCCTCATCGATATAACCACTGTCGTCGTCGTCTTGGTCCTTAATGTCTTCTTCTATCCCCTCGTCATCTTCATCACACTCGTGCTGTTCCTTTTTAGGTTCTTCGTCAACCGTCTCTGTTTCTTTTCCCGTTTGATCTTCTTTCGCTAGACTTTTATCTACACGTTCTTTCGCGGTTTCTTCCCCATTTGTTTCAGCTTTATTTGCTCCGCCCTCAGTTGGTTCATCCACAGTTTCATATATGTGATCGTTTTCGTATACATTTTCTGCCACTTTCATCTCCATGTTGTCAAGATTTGGATGGTCATTTGTTTCCTTTTTGACTTTTTTGCTCGGGTTTTCCTTCCGGCGCCGTGGCGATTGTCTGGCAAGCTGCCTACTTATTTTCTTGTCCAAAGTTTCCTTCGATTCCTTCGAGTCTTCTCTGTTTGATTTGTGATCTTTCTCACACTCATCCAGTTCTTTGCCAGCCTCTTCTATGCCAGTCTCCGTGATTTCTGGGCATTTTGTGGCATCATCGTTGCCCTCTTTGACTGGTTCTCCATTTGGCTTCTCTATACTATTAGTGACTACGTCTTGGGTGTTTCCTTTTTCCTTTGGACTGTCTTGGGCATTTCCATTTTCTTTTGGACCGTCTTGGACACTCCCGTTTTCTTTTGGACCAGCTACCACATTTTCTACCATTGCGTCGAATGTCTTCATCGCCTTAGCCATCTCCTTCAGCTTCCTGAATATCATCCCGTAGAATACAGTAATGGCAATAAAGCACATAAGATTGAGACATAAGAAAATGAAAATGGAAAAATACCATGCCGGTTTTGTGCTACCTGGTACCTTCACATTAATGGTGCGTTTCGCTAGCGGGTTGGCCACATCTCCCTCCATAAGTGTGAATTCACTGGGGCGAGTTACCAAAGGCAGACCAATACAGACATCTGAGAGAGCATAAACATCGGAATCTTCACTGGCGGACAATATGGCCACCATGCCGATGATGACTGCGAAACCCCACAATGCACTCACCACATATACGGCAACCCGCATTGACATACGCTTACCCGTCGATGAATACGTGACCTTAATGAATTGATCAACACTTATCAGAACTATGAAGAATACAGAAGCCTCGCTGGACACCAAAGATATAAATCCAGCGAGCTTACAATATATCGACGATCTCCAAACATACGAGTACACATAGTAGGTTTCGCCGTAGTATGCGTCGGCCGCGCCAAGAATGATCATGTAAACGCCCATCAAAAAGTCCGCGATGGCAAGATTCCAAATTAGGAAAGACTGTACGCGTAGAAGATCATTCACCCCTTCCCCTTTGCCGAGAATAACTCGCTTGGTTCGCCAGATCAGGACCATAGCGTTGCCTAGGAGAGCGCCGAATCCAATGAACCAAACAAACATCTTGAGGGTTTTTGTTTGAGTGATACTGCCACAGACGAACAGGGGAGGAGTCGGCTCTATGGAGATACACTCGGTCGTGCTCGCACGATTGCCGTCCTCGAAATTGCAACACAGTCGGTGGTTGTCAACGTAACTGTTTAGAGAAACAAATGAAGAAAACATCAATTTGGGATTTACAATTTATTGACTGATATGTGCAACTATACTCTAGACACCAACCCGTAAAGCCCTGCATTGAGCTTGTCCGAACGTTTTCCGATGTGGCTCTAGACTTGCAAGGATACCGCAGTTTTATTGCACGAAGTGGCAGTTTTACTGAAGGGGCACAGCACTTTCACGCAGGGGTACCGAACTTTTATTGCACGAAAACCACAGTTTTACTGCAGGGACACCCGAGTTTTATTTACTGCAGGGACACCGCACTTTTATTTACTGCAGGGACACCGCACTTTTACTGCAGGGACACTGCACTTTTATTGCAGGGAACCGTATGTTTTATTGCACATAATTGCAGGCATACCGCAATTGTATTACACGGACACCGCAGTTTTACTGCAGGGACACTGCACTTTCACTGCCCGGGCACCGCAATTGTATTTGCACGAACATCGCAGTTTTACTGCAGGGACACTGCACTTTCACTGCCCGAGCACCGCAAGTTTATTGCACGGACACCACAGTTTTACTGCTGGGACACCGATGACTGTCCTTAGATCGATTTTTGCATCAGAATTTCAGAACTAAATTGATCTACGATGCCAGAATCTTACCAAATGCTCGTATCGACTTCCTCCTCGAAAAGATGTTCAACAGAATTTCCTATATTGAGTTTGTCAAGGGTCATGAATTAGAAAGTAAAAATAAACAAAATCTGGAATCTCTTAACGCACACCATTTAAATTATACAGAGACTTACAATTTTTGTAACGAGCCCAATCTAGCAAACCCATTGTAGGCTACCTCCACCGGGTTTGAGCTATTTGTCACCAACACTCTGAAATGTAAAATAATGTGCACATGGTAATGAGAAATCTACATGAAAACGTTATGTGACAATTGACGCTGGTACAGAAACGTGTCTCCCATCAAAGCACAAACATTGACGCTGTAAAATAACAGGACAGGAGACACATGGTGCTCAAAACCAGTTTGCAGATATTAGTCTGTTTCTCAATACTTGCCCATCCGACGTCCTGACCACGTGTTTGAATACCCGTCTTGATCACGTGTTTTCGTCAGATCCTTCTGGTTCTCACCAGGGATGTACTTAGTACCCATACGCACGCCTCGAGGCGGGTACATTTTGCGTCGGGCGGGTACATTTTGCGTCGGGCGGGTAAAAAAAATACACGCCCGGCTGGCCGGTAAGAATTTTGATGTTGGTAAATGTTTTGGGGCCCACGGAAAAACATCCTGCTATCCCTGCTAGTGCTACACAAAATGTGCTAGTCTGTCGTAATAATTCCTGTCCATGAAATATGTAACACCTAAATATTGCCAACATGTATTGGCAGGCAGGCGCGTTGAGACATAAATTCATTTGTATATCATGGTTTTTTTTAATATTTGTGCAATCTTGGTATATAAAGTATTTTTGTATATCTTTTTATCAATGTTTTTACTGTTGAACAATGTTAAATATGCTATAATTTTAGGCTTTTAGTAGTTTTAAGATTTTACTTTGTAAAGCGCCCAGAGGCCCTTTCTTGTGTTGGGCGCTATCAATGCATTATTAGTATTATTATTATTATTATTATTATTATTATTATTATTATCATCATTAGTGTTATTATTATTACGTTACATAATTTAAGAATAGAGACATTGCTGTATTTAGAATAATTTGTCTTTAAATTTAAATCGATGATAGTACGTAACAGGCTAATCTGTATTGTTCAACGAATGTTCAAACAGCACTCCTGGGCAACACAATGTGGCCCCTCTGCTCGGAAAATAAAAATATAAGTTTGCTGGACCATGTGTCCGGCGCTACTTTGTGTTTTCTCAACGAATAAAAAACAAAGCCCTTGGCGCATGGCACCATAAGAAAGAAAACCACGGTTAACTTGAGGCAATTCAGACAAATAAAAGGGACAATGATTCAAGAGTATAAGCTTGAAATCTTAAGATTACTTGTTGGGCTGGTAAGTTCACATTCGGGTTGGTAAATTTTACTTGCTGCTTCCTGCCCGACTTTCCGGTTTGGAAACAAATTAAGATATACCCCTGGCTCCCATTGACATTACATTGCAATGAAGGCCTTTACCACATTGTTAATCGAGGATGTTATAGTTAATCTAGCAAAATGTATAGTGGCACGACTTTGGTGCGTGCACTTATCTGTTGTTTCCTTAAAACCCTCAATTGTTCTTTTGAAGAACAAACACTTTGTGTTATTGTGTTATTTCAAAAGAAAATCAAACTATACTGCTAAGATATACCCATGCGTTACCGTGTATAAGAAACGAGTAATTCAGATGACTGAGCTAATGCATGTGATGTGTTTGGTAGTAAATGCAGCTGATGTTTTCTCTCAGTATCCGAATGTTAACAATGGTCAATGATGGTAGACAGAAGGGAATGAATCTGATACTTAAATTGTACCAGAGAACAGTATATAGTATAAATTAGTATAACATCTCTGATTGACCAAGAATTAAGCAGTTGCGCCGACTACTTACAGGGTTTTCACTTTTTGAAGTCCAGAGAAAGCATTACTTTGAATTATCTGAATCGGAGTATTCGACATAACTCTGTAAAACAAAGACACAACACAACCGATCGATAATATCCGTTCTAATTCTTTCAATGTAATTTAACTGATGTTATGAAATAGTGAGCTCCATATTAACGGCAAGTCCTAAACCAACCTAAACTGTAAGCGTTTGGTAGATTTTTAATTCGCTTAGCCTTCAAGGTCACGGTTACCCTCATTCGATGCTATCGTAGCTAATACATGTAGAATCTCATATTAGTAACATAGGATGCTTGACCTCAATCCCATCTTATTACCATGCTCAGAATATATTCCAGTATTCTGACGGAATAAACAGCAAGTGTTAACATGAGATTATGTAACTTCGGATTGTGTATTCTAGAATACAGAATGTTACTACCATGTCATTCTAGATGTATTGGGTGCTATAAGAGGAAACTAATTAACTTCAATTATGAGGACTTTTAGGATATCACATCGGTGATTTGTAGATTAGACCAACTATAATCCTGAGTAAGCATTCTCATGGTCCCCCATAACGGAGTACTCTAGCTATCATAACAATAACCAATATTTGTCGAAGACACCGGTAAATGTCTCTACGTATTTCTAATATCAGCTCTAAGACTTGTTTCACGCTGTGTGCATAGACCTATTACAGACAACACATTAAACTACATTCAGTGTACAACTGTTGAGGGTATGGGTGGGGTGGAATAGTAGATTCAGGAAGAGATTCAATTTGATAGGCTAAATAAAGTAGACGGTTTACTTACAATCCTTTAAGAGCTCCCATCATGGCGAAGGTGTACCCTACGAGTACTCTGATGGGGTTATCAGAGAGGTCCCTGTCGGAATGTAACACAAACATGTATGGGTCAATGATTCTAAACTTGTAATTTTCTATTTATTTTAAACCACAAATACAAATGAATTCAATAGAACCTATGTCACCTTTAATTGCGATATAAAGGGTTCAACAAAAGAAAGTATACCACTTTGTTTATGTCATTTTGAGTAACATTCAATTTATTTTGACCAAACAGGCTAGATAGGCATTTATATGAATCTTTTAGGCATAATTTGATACCAAATTTGCCCCCTAACAACAAAGATAAACCATGATTAGCACCATTTAAAGAAAAATATCCCATTTTCAAAAGTCGCATTTCCAATACACAGCACGAGAAGAAAGGACCAATTGGGGTCTCTCGGGGTGTGTGTATTAGCCAGGATTGACGGGGCTATCGATCGCACAGTACAAATGCGTTGGGTCTTACGACATTGTACGGCCGAGTGCACCAATGACGGGTAACTTAATAGGGAGGTAAGCTACCTCCCTAGTAGTTATGCTGTAACTGTAGCGTAACTTACTAACGATGTAATTCTTAGAGCACAACTGGCGAATAACAACAGAATAGTATCTAGCGAGGTAAATATCCACATAAATCAGCATCGTCCCCTTACAAAATTAATTGGCGCATATGCGAAGTGTTAACCTATAGGTTACTGTAAAATACTGACGTGAGTGGTCCTCCGTAATATTTAAAATGTGTCGTCACTCGCTAGGTCATAGGTGAGTGTACATAATTAACATAAATAATCACGTTGAGTCGGCTTGCGTTCCGAACAAAAATTACGGTATTTCTTTGGCCAAAAAATTTCGAATTTGTTCAACACTTTTTCAAAAATAAGGACTATCAAGACATTACAAACATATTTTGGGCGAGGGGCACACACAAATATTGCACCAAAAAGCACAATTTTAATGACAAACACAAGCACCCGATGCAAACAATTATATACAATTATAACACACCTCTTTACACTCATACTTCCGTGGCATGGATACCTTGTCCTTCGCCTGTTAACCGCAGGACCCCGGTTCGATTCCCAGACCACGCACTGCACGATATACTTTTATTTTTTATTCTTCTAGTTATACCCTTCCACTCACAATAATGTTGAAACTTCAGTTTTAATTAATAAAAACAACAATAAGTTTATTTATTTAGTCATTATTTAAGATCCTTGGACAATTATAGTACATTTTGGTCAAAATATGACCCAAAGTCGGTGCGATTAGTGTTTGAATTTGGGCAAAGGAGTTGATCTAAATTTTGACTAAAAAAATCCCCAAATTGCATGAATGGATTTTCAAAATATAAAATATTTCAGCTTATGAGGGGTCACATTCCACTTCAAATATACATCCCCTGGGCATGCAAGCGAAATTGGTCTTTCAGCATCAGCGAATCATCCCCTCCAATGTTCACAACAAATTTACGCTACCGCTAGAATCGACTGACTTGTGGCATAAAATGTTATGCCCCAACTTACTCTTGGGTCCGGTCAGGTATAACATTTAGCGTAAATTACCCGCCAGTTACTAGCCTAGTAGCTTACCCGGCATTGGCGCTCTCAAAATTTTGGGTTACGCCTCAGTTACTAGCGAGGTAGCGCTATTCTTCAGCTACCCGTCATTTATTGGTGCACTCGGCCGTGTGTGTGTTAACAATTGAACCCTTTACATTTCCGTCATGTCTGTGTGTAAGGCTCACAAATATGTCGCATAAGAGTGTGATAAGCCCTTTATCATTGGTAGATATAACATCTAAATAAATGGGGCGAAAACGTTAACGCAATAAATACCTTGTTACATGAATACATTTCAAGAAGAAAGGTTTATCCTTCCTTACTCCAGTGATGAAGTCAGTGCCACTTCGGACGAAAGCTCGGCCAATCATACGACGGCGTACTCGTTTAAACCTTTTGTTACGGATTCCCGTCGTGAAAACCTTTCAACCCTTTAATAATTCGTTAAAAACTAAAACATTGAAAGCATTACAAACTTACAACCATGTCACATTGCCAAGCCCGTCAAAAGTATTAGGTTCTATCTGCATAATTGTGTTGTTTACCAAAGACCTGAAAAATAAAATGTCTGGAATTAATCAGAGTCACCTTGTGTGCCATCTTTATATGGAGCACTTGCAACTAATTGCTTTTGCTATAGGTACGTTGATGATACCATGTGAAATTAGAGAAACAGTACGCACAGGATTTATCCGATCATTTTAATTCTTTAGACCTTGACATCAAATTTACAACATAGGGGAAAATCAATACCCGAGCGTTGGTTTTTCTGGACACTTGGACGGCCATACAGGCTGATGGGAGTTCACTAATACCGTAAATCTACTCATACCGATGAATACCTGAACTTTCAATCCATCCACCCTATTCAGCTCGGTGTAATTCAGACTCTTTACTATAGTTTTATACTGTCATCACCCATTCTGATAACTCGAGGAAGAGATGGTGCTTTGACTTTGACCCTTTTTGGTCTCGTGTACCAATGGTCACATGTCCCAATTTGCCGGTCATTCCATCACGCTACTGACGAAAGTCAAAGTGTTTTGACTGAAAATGTCGGGTTCGTCTTAAATTTGTGTTGAGATCAACATTTTGCAATATGTTTAATATAAACACAGATGAGCTTTAATGCTAATGTCTTGAATAATAGTTACGTCATTTAACTCGGCCAAGACAACTCGGCCTACGAGACAATTTGGCCACAAGACAACTTGGCCTATGCCCGGGCCTATGAGACAACTCGGTCAATAAATAACTCGTCCTATGAGACAACTCCCCTATGAGACAACTCGGCCTATGAGACAACTCGTCTGAGGAGACAACTCGGCCTACGACTGCTACGAGACAACTCGACCACAAGACAACTTAGACACCTCGGCCTATATGAGAAAACTCAAATTATTTAAAGGAATGGGTCGGTCGGACCCGCAGGGCAGGGGGTCTTATTCGCCAACTAAACACTAAATATAATACTGTAGATAGATAAGTATCGAGAAGATCGTCCGATTATAAATTGATTATTTGATGGTTCAACATTGCGATTATAACTGACAACAAACAGAGACATAACGTTGCCCAGAAATCCTCAGGCCAAAGTTGTAGGGTAAAATAAAGGAGATTATAGAAAGTTGACAAAAGTTGCTCGAATCTAAATCAAAATTGGTTAAAAAAACTGGGGGAAATTGACACGATTTTCGAATAACGTTCAAGTTGCAGTTGAAATTGCTCGAAATGTAACAAGATCTGCAAAGTAACGCTGACTTTGTGGCAAAGTTAATTATTTGTAATAGGATAACATAAATAACACGAAAATAACAATATATTTCGACATATTTATGCTAAGAAAAACAAATAATCACAAGATATAGTCTATATGAAAATGTCTTTGATTTCATAACACTTACAGCGTCCGAAGATCGCGATGACGTTTAAACATTCCTGCCGTTAAAACGTATTGTTTAGCGCCAGTGAGCTCCCTGTAAAAGACACGAACATTGGTTAATGCACAACATTGGTACGTACATTGTCCAATGATCTGCAGTTGGGGGAAGATTAAGAAGTATTTCATACGCATGATCATGCCATATAGCTGGGGAGCATGGGTCCAGTTTTGTGGCTTTCGGTCCTGGTCTGCTGGGACAGGAAGTAATATACCAAAAGTGTTCCTGGAAGTTTGTAGAATACAACCTAGGTAGATATCCTTGCAAACGTGGATGCTATAGGGACCTCAATATATGGTTACATGTGTTTCAATGGGACGTCAGAATCTAAATATTAACGTGGTAAAACAATTAAAAACGGGCTATTGACCCAAAAAGTATATCATGATGTTGGGCTGGGTGTTTAGAACTTGAAAGTTAATAACAACTTTGATCGTTGATAATTAGTTTTTGACCTATGACCTTTTGACAATGACAAGTCGGCAAAAATTAATGAAGGATGTCGCGAAAATTCTTGCAATCCTGAAAATGTTATGAAAATGCCGAAAATGTCCAAAGGTTAAGCAATTTTTGCTTAATGTAACATTCGGAAGTTTTGCAAAGTTACCATGTCAAATTTGGGCATTTCTCCTCAACTGGACAGAACTCTGTAGTTTTGGGCAACATTCGGTCTTTTTTACTGTGACTTACCCTGGGTAGGTGGCACATGGGTAATTAGGAGCTACAGGGAAACTCGATTTAAATGGGTAAACAAATATATACTTTTCTCGATGTGAGTGAGACTTACAGATCGTAAACATTGCATAGCAAGATCAACTATTTGGTATTTTTGTAAACAAGTCCATAAAGGAATGCTATTGTTGAAAATATAAGTCAACTGATATTGCGAAATCTTTGAAAATTTATATTTTCACCAGTACTATTTTAAATGTTCTTGTGGCATACCGGTATCGAAATTAAATTTGAGTCACTCTGACCCCAACCCCCTCCCCGGGGTTACATACTTACATGATATGGGTAGTTGTAGCAGCCTGGGCAATGCTTTCTTCATTCCAGCCATTATTACAGGTTACGTGTAGATCGTATCTTATGGTATTTATGAAGCGACAGGAACAATTAACCGGGCACCCCAAAACATCTGAATATAATAATGATTATATAAACAAACAAGCATATTATTGCTATGGAGTACAAAAACCCGGAACATTTTATTAAGGGGGTCAATCCGATGGCTCGCCAAATGCTTCATCATGTTCATGGTGTTACGCTACTGTAACAATGTTATTTCACAACATCCTATAATACATGTATATCGAATCTATTAGTGGATAACCAAGAAAAAAATGTTTGCAGCCTTCATATCTCAGAATCTAGATCGCAATACAAACTTGACGACGAACCTTATATAATAGGAACTGCTGCGTAAAAAACTCAAACATTTAAAATTATTTACATAATTTTCAACAACAATAATAAAAACAATAACATGGTCTGATCTATTCTCTACATATGAACCTCATACTTACCGCACAGTGTTTCATCGTCTCCAGAGGGACAGTCTCTTGTACGATCGCACACTCGTTCCTGATGTATGCAGGGTGTGAAATTTAAGTAGTTTTGTGAATTGCATACGTAGCCGTCGCAATTGATAGTCTCTGAAAGGAAGACACATTTTTTATTAAGTTTGGCGATAAGCCGATAAGTATATAAAACGAGTAGCATATGAAATTTATAGGCCTATACGGTAGAGCGATTTTACATGGCAGAGGCATAAACTCACAGTAGGAACGCTGACAATGGGCGAATCACCACATTTAACTTTGGAAAATACAAACCAAGAAACCGGTCCCTTGAATAGGTAAAGCACACACACAAGGAAAACGATTGAGCCGGAATTACATGGATGGCCTCGACTTACATGGGTAAAATGACTAAGGGGAGAGGCAGAGTAACTCATTAGTTGAGAAGCAGACCGGCTTATAATAATATAGAGATGTAGCAGTGTGAATTAACAGGATAGACCCTGAATGACTCACTTGGTGATAAGCAAAATGACTCACATGGGAGACATGGAATAGCTCATAGGGAGAGGAGCACGAGTAATTTGAGTAGAGGCAGAATCAGTCGCGCGGAAAAAATGCAGAATGCATATGGGAAGAAGTAGACGGAATAACATAGGAAAAGATAAAACAACTCAAATGGGGATAATCCGATTGGCATCACATAGTGGCAGAAAGACTCACATGGGGAACAAAACCCGACCACGATCAATAATCCTACTGTTTTCTAGATGCCGAGGTCACAGAAATAGTCGACATAAGTTAAAATCAGCCTAATTGGTATATAATGCATGTGATTTGCATATTTTCATTACTCTTACGCACCACAACCCCTTTCATCGTTGACATTGAAGCAGTCCTGTCGTCCATCACACAAGGCTCCTTGATCCACACAGACTCCTGCGCCATCTACGCAGTCGTATTCAGTGTCTTCACAATCATCTGCAAGAGGATGACAA
>CM069442.1:66852656-67037656 GCA_035610835.1 Ophiura sarsii | reverse complement strand
ATGAAGTTCTAAAAGTTCTGGTTTGGTTTTGTTAATCCTGAGATATGATAAATTATCTGAAGCTACCTAAATTCGATGCTGTTCTACTTTTCTAAATTTTGTTTGTGCCCTATCTGAACGACCAATAATTTTATGATGCCCTTCTTTTTATTGTGTGAAATAAGTAATGGCGAGCGTAGCGAGTTGGAATTTGTTTTCATATTTATACATTTTGGGTAGTTTTGTGAGTCTTTATAAACCCGAACAAGTTAGAACAATCTGAGCAGAAACGTATATCCAGTGAAATGTTCTACTTTTGTGAGCATTGGTGCAAAGCAGAGATGAGGTGAAAAGCATGCAATAAATCACATTTTTAAATCATGACATTGGATTTTGTAGCATTATACACCCTGTGGCTCTAATATCTTGACCGTTGATGATTTTCTACCATATCGTCGATTTGCTGTCCAGAAGTCGTCTCATAGTACAAGTTTTTGAAGACGATAGGTTTTAAGAAAATATGCGCGAAGCGCAGAAAAAAATGGCATTACACTCCAAAATAGCCTCTAAAATCACTCCAATCACCACCATCTTTATAGTTTAAACAAATTTACACAACCCCCCCTGTTCAAGAATAAAAAGTTACATAACCCCCCCCCATTTCAACATATGAAAGTTACATGACCCCCCTATAGTTTACCCAACGCCCCCCCCCTCCACCATAAATAATGAACGGTCCCTAAGACCACTCGAACAGGTGGAAAATTTGTATCTCCGGAGTAAACCGTTCTATTCATTGCAAAATGTAAAGTGGCACAACGTCGATTGTAGGTAGCTTTAGTATATTGGTCATATCTCAGGATTGACAAAACCAAATCAGATAAAATAAACGGCATCTGAAAGCCAAGCATTTAGTCTTTCAATACGTTTAAAAAACGTGACACCAAATGTCAGAACTACATGGTCAATAAGTTGGGTAAACACTTGCACAGTTTGTCTTGGGACACCCTGTATACGGAATGAAGCGTGAAACTAGTGTTGCGTGTAAAGATGAGTGCCTTATACTAACCTATACTTTACTGTACGTGGCGGACTATGGCTCCAGGGGATTATGTATCCTTCTAGAAAGGCATTCTAATCATATCAGTTTCTAGTTATTTCTTATACATTTATTGTAAGAGTGCTCTTTGGTGACGTGAATGCAGGGATCATGGAACAAAAAGATCTAACAAGTTCGGTATGTGATTATTGATTGTGTTTCAAAAACAAGCTCTATATTATTATTATTTACTGCAATTCGTCCGCTTCCGGATGCTGATTATGTTGGTTTCGATAGTCCAATGTGAATGATTGTCTTGCTAACACATAGATACTGACTGATTATCAGCGGAGCTTGACAAAGCATGATGCACGGGTAACGTGTTTAAACCGCATTTCTTGGAGAGGTGTAGAAAGAGATACGCAACATTAGTTTCATCCTCATTCCGTATATGTCTATGGAGACCGGACCAGGGTGTTCAATTTTTTTAGGGGGGAGGGGGGGGGGGGGGGGGGGGGGGGGGCGGCATCAGGGGAAACCTACTGTCAGGGTGGGGGCATAACCGAATATTTTTGTATATATACATAGAGTTGTCCACTTCTGGTTACGCCCCTGACCAGACTATGCCTAGATTACATTTCCCCCAAATTGAGTTACGGCTCGCATGTGATTATATACATCAAACTTCATATATTAAACTATATAAAATAAAATATGCTCCAATTTCTAGATGTTAACATGTCAAAAGGGCCTAATATCAAGCATTTCACTAAACAACCACAGCAAAAGAGCTTTATTACATGTAACCACTTGACCTCAATTGAGGGATTTATACTGAAAGAACAGGATGTAGGCAATCGACTGTTAGGTCCAGGGGGGCTATGGTTCATTTCACACCGGTTTAGCACACTAACCATTCACTTTGCCTAAATCTGTGGTAAACTCTTCCCATTTGACCTCTATGTCAACTTTTTCAGACATCTTTCCTTGTTTGCAGTCATATCGGACGATCATTGATCTTGTTTCGGCTACGATGAGCGATTCCAAGCCATAAGATCCCTCAAATATCCATTTTCTACCCGAGTGGCTGATGTTGAATTTCTCGCCGGGAGTATTGGCCTCGTGAAATTTTAGTAAGATATAGCCGTTTCTCGACGGGGCTGAAATAGTCCAGTTACAGTGGAGTCCCTGATCTGCCGGTGTTTTGTCCGGATATTTTGGGTTTCTTAGACGGCGGCTCGTGCCATTACTGGAGAGGCTGATGTTTCCTTGGCATTGACCTGTAAACAAAGATAATTTTTTATCGATCTTAGATATGAAATGACTGATGGAACTCACAAAGAAGCATCATAACATAAATGTAAACATATCGCCATGAATTAGTAAAATAAAGGCAAACATGTAAGAAAGAACGTAAGAAGAACAAATAAAAGAAAATATGAACTAAGTCTATCTATACATCGATTTAAATTATGTTTGCAGCAAAAAATCATTTACGTTGGCATAGATGAAACCTTTTACAGAAATGATTATGATATATTTGTGGACAGGTCAACTATGTACACACGATATCTTTAAACTACCATACTTACTACCATATCTTACAAATAACTTTATTTATTTCTTATATAGATTATTTTGCCAAATAGTGCTCAATAGTCAGTGTTTTCATTGAATTCAGAAAATGTGTAAAAGCTCATCAGAAAGTAGCTAAAAGGACTGTCCCAAATGGGTTAACTTTTTTGAACCACCCTGTTTGTCATGGTCGACTGCAGTTGAAATCCTCTTATATCGTGAATTCTTACTTGAATAATCTCTTCTATCCGTAACCGGTCGGCCGGGGTTCCACCAGCCAAACGCTCCGACACTAGTGATTAGACACAGGTTGCATAATAGTATGACGTACGCCGACGACATGGCAGTAACACCTCTTCGGACCGACGAGTTGTAAATATAAGGTGTTCTGAAAAAGATGGTTCCTTGCTACGTGTGAAATTGTATGGTCGATCCTTCTTAGGACAAGGCGCTGAAGATAACGTACCTCTGAAAGATACATTGAGTATACAGTCAACTTCATAGTATAAATTGGGATGGATCTTGTATTCAAATGAATAGATCTGTTTCGTATTCATGCACACATTCTTGATTTAACTTTCCTGACTCAACTAGTGCAGGAATTAGTCAGACTATTGGAAAGGACCTTTATTTGTGGTTAAACATGTGTGATTAAAAATAATGAGTGGTCCTAAGCTTTGAACATTTTCTTTATTTTGTCGTTTTGAGTATTAGAATATTAGAAACGATAATTCTTTCACAGTTTAACAGTAGGCCTTGGTCCTAGACTAAAAATTAACATACGGCTTATTCTTAACTGAACAAGGGCCATATTCGATCCGTTTTAGAGATCGGAGCTGATAAGAAAAGATTAAATATGCGTGGTCAATACATACAACGGGATCTCTGCGTGTATTAACCCTAACATGATAACCCTAAGTGTTGCAGTTGCAATGGACCCACGAACAGGGGAGGGGGTGACAGGCGAGCGATACAACCACCAGTTGTGGTAGCAGCTGCGTGAGCGCGCCAATAAAGCTTCGTACAATTTCGGCAGTCACTTGTCGTTTGTAGAATGCCTTAGTGGCAAGCGTTATGCAGTATACATGTGCTACGAAAATTGTAATACGAAAGGGAGGTGAACCTTCAATAGGGAAAAATTCTACGGATTCTATCAAAATCCTCTGTGGGCAGAGTAATTACCTAAACATTATCATATAGTAGTATAAGGTATACGCTACGTTATATCGCATGGTATATGTAGTATCAAGCATACACTTGGTAATGATATTTACGATGTACAATGCCGAACTCACCCAGCCTCGTGCTCGCACAAACAGATATGCTGAAAGCCCCATTCCTTATTATGTGAAGTTGATCAACAGTGATCTCCCATAATTTGCTTCGCATATCCTGTATTTGGCCTTGTCCCTTGTTGTTTGCCATGTTCCTGCCCAGTATGTTGTCTATTTGTGTATTGAATTGTTTTATATGTATTCCTTGCTTTCCTGTACAATGTAATTCGGCCTTCGGGTCGCGATTTTGTGCCAATAAAATCATATCATATCATATCATATCATATATATTAGAATTTTATTTTTAGATTTATCACATATTATTGCACATATTTATCATGATGCATCTTGACTCCAAATAATTAGCCAATTCCATTACTGCGTGAACAAAAAGCGTCAGATTTTGGGTTTTTGATTTATAAGGGGATAATTATCTCGTATTTTAAATGGGTAAGTTCCTAACAATTCAATCGAATACCGGAGAAGTCGTACAAGTAATAGGCCTACTTCCCATATACAGGGAAGCCTTGGTTATGGGAAATCTACGTTAATCCTGAACATTGGATACAAGATTATTAATTTTTTACAGATCCCTTTTCAATTGAAAACTACATAAGCCACATATCACGTTCATAAGACGCCCTGGAATACTGTGGAAGACAACTTAATCCCGGAATAGCTATCTGTACAGTACTATCCATTTACAAGGAATCCCTGGCAATGGGAAATCGACATTAGGTATGATATACTATATAAAAAGGACTACTACCCGCTGAAGAAGGCCTTTGGTATTCGGAAAGTGACAGGATAGTCGATATTATACAATAACAGGCCTATTTTTAGCCATGTAATAATGTTTATTTAACTATCACATGGCTGAAAATTGATTGTGTTATATAATTATATAATACAATCCGTTTCAAAGGAGGTCCTGGCATAGGCAAATCTACGTTAAATTGATTGTGTGATCCCATTAACTCTTAACGGGTAACTCTCAACAGAGAGCTCTGATAGGCCAATCAATTGGTTCACTGCAACTCAGAAAATAATCAAAAATACAAGTAAACACAATTGGGCTAGTAAAAAGCCAATGAAAGTGGCGTAGGACAGGAATAGGAAAAACACCCAAACATAGAGAATAACAGCAAAAAATAAGAAGGAAAAAAAATCTGGAGGTCATTGATACATCGAGAGAGCTTAGGGCCAAGCTACGTTAAATTGATTGTGTGATCCCATTATATAATACAGTCCGTTTCCATGAAGGTCCTGGCATAGGCAAATCTACGTTAAATTGATTGTGTGATACCATTATATAATACAAATCGTTTTCAAGGAGGTCCTGGCATAGGCAAGTCTACGTTAAATTGATCGTGTGATCCCATTATATAGTACAGTCCGTTTCCATGATGGTCCTTTTTTGTATATAAAGAGCAAATGTGAACAATAGCTCAACAGACATTAACAAAGTTAATGAACTGAATGATTCCAAATCAAACGGGTAACTCTCAACAGAGAGCTCTGATAGGCCAATCAATTGGTTCACTGCAACTCAGAAAATAATCAAAAATACAAGTAAACACAATTGGGCTAGTAAAAAACCCAATGAAAGTGGCGTGGGACAGGAATAGGAAAAACACCCAAACATAGAGAATAACAGCAAAAAATAAGAAGAAAAATAATATCTGGAGGTCATTGATACATCGAGAGAGCTTAGGGCAAATCTACGTTAAATTGATTGTGTGATCCCATTATATAATACCATCAGAAGGAGGTTCTGGCATAGGCAAATCTACGTTAAATTTGTTGTGGGATACCATTATATAATACAGTCCGTATCCAAGAAGGTCCTGGCATAGGCAAATCTACGTTGATTTTTTTGTGGGATAACCATTCATACATTATATAATACAATCCGTTTACAAAGGGGTTTCACACCAGTAATTAATATCAATCCTTGCAAACAAGGTCAATCTGAGTGTTGGTGGAAAGTGAAATTAAGATTAAGGTGGGTGTCTTTTTTCAGCTATGTTGAAATCAGTCTTAAAATATTAGTCTAGATCCCTATTCCAGAGACCTGAGATTAAGTCTACCTTGAAGCAGTTTTTTATTGACTCAGGTTAGTTTTGTGCTGAAACAAGGCACACAATATCGGCTAGTTGAATTGATAAAGCTTCAAATATTAACAGTGTTGGAAGGATACATTGCCTAGCTATTGGATTTTGAAGCTTACTTTGAATTCTAGCCTAAATTAGTGTTATGTGTGCAAGTAAGGTTATTGGAGACAGATTTTTAATTGCTACATCTAATAGATTCACTTGCCAGTCATAAATTATCCCCCGATCAAATCATCACGCCACCTCCAAATATAAAAGTTTTTAAAATTAAGGGGTCTAGAGGGTTTCAGAATCCGTGTTCAAAAAGTGTTTAAAAATACAATGATTAGATCAATTCACATGGTCAGGTTTTATGTGACTCAGCATCATTTGCATGTAGGGCAGGCCAAATATACAACCTAATCATATACCATGGTATTTCACACTAAACTAACACAGTGCTCCATTTTGTTGTAAAAATTACAAAAGCAAGTGAAAAGATGTAAATTAACATTATAATTACTAAAATGGACATCTCTACTTCTTTTTTCCACATGTTTAAGGGGTAGGCCAAGATTGGCTCTGATTTGAAATGGTAAAAAAATCATGTGTAGCTCATTGTTTTTGCAAAAGAATAATTTCCATATCATTTTGAGGATTGAAATTGAAAGTAAAAACAATAAAAATTAAAACAATTGTCCCTTTAGATTCCACACCAGTAATTAATATCAGTCCTTGCAGAAGTCAATCAAACTTCTTTTTTTATCAGCTGGGCATCCTGTGGCCCAATGATTATAGAATTAATAAGAAATGGTACTTATTGCTCCCAAATTTTTAAAGTTGTAGTTTAATCCTGATTTTAGCACTATTACCTAATACCACAGTGCAAAAAGAAATACTTTCAATGCATTTTGTAGGTTTTTTTATGCAATTTGATTGTAAATGTTCTGGTAACATTTCTCAAATTTTTCTGATAAATGAGGGCGCTACGCCAGTTGTCCAACTCTGGGGGAAATTTCTCGGAACTTTCGAAGATAGCATGTATAATTGTTTGGATTAAATGATCAAAGATATCATGAAATTTAAGAAAAATGCTTTTTAAGCGAGAAAATTGACTTTTTGTAACAACCTTTTACATGTAAACGTATAGGGAAACCATTTAGTGGTGTGAATTCAGGAGGTCCTGGCATGGCCAAATCTACATTAAATTTGTTGTGTGACACCATTATATAATACAGTCCGTTTCTAAAGAAGGTCCTGGCATAGGCAAATCTACGTTACATTTGTTGTGTGATACCATTATATAATACAATACGTATCCAAGGAGGTCCTGGCATAGGCAAATCTACGTTAAATTTGTTGTGTGATACCATTATATAATACAAACCGTTTCCAAGGAGGTCCTGGCATAGGCAAATCTACTTTAAATTTGTTGTGTGATACCATTATATAATACAAACCGTTTCCAAGGAGGTCCTGGCATAGGCAAATCTACGTTAAATTTGTTGTGTGATACAATTATATAATACAACCAGTGGTTCTGGCATAGGCAAATCTACGTTAACGTTTCATAGTGTATTGTAATTGATTCAAAATCTCATTTAGACAGTTAAGTCCCTAAAGAGTGTTTGGCCATGTCAAATTAATAATAGAGGGTATACCATAACAGAAAAGGATTTTGGTCTCTCCATCCAAGATTGAAATGGAAAGAGGAAAAATCATAAAAAATACACCAGTTTGCTATACTTTGCCAAGTGCTTTTTATACATGTTCTTGGTTAATTTGGACATAGTATACAATATATATCCTTTCCTTCCGCTTGACTAGGACGTTGATATGAAAGACTCATCAATATTAATTAGTTAACGGAATGCAGTTTCCCTTAATTTTGTCAATATGATGATTAGGGTTCTACGATTCTACGGAAGACACCAATTTCGTTTTGAACTTTAAATCATTAGAACCGTTTTTAGATAATGCACGTCTCTTATGATGTGTCCAATTCCCGGTCCGATTGATATTTGACGCAGAAGTTATGGGTCAACTGATATATATATTTATAAAGCAAATTAAAAGTTTTATCTGTGGGTAAAGCTATGATACAGAAGCTGTTCGGAGTGAATATAATGAACAAATATTGCCAATAAATAATTAGAATACCGACAAGTAAGAAAATGGCTAATTGAACATCATAATTTGCACCATTTTGCTGTAAATATTTGTGTAAGTCGTAAGGATTGGATTGTTTATTTGATGACTTATTCCTGAAATCCTTCACCTTGTCAAGCACTATAAAAATATTGCACTATCATACCGACAAGCTCTGACGTTGCGGGTATTATTTCTTTTGTAAAATGTTACATTTAAAAAAACAATTAGGCATGTTCTCGTTTTCTGTCAAATGTTCAACAGCAGACGATGAAATAAAGACATCTAAAACTGGCAGTGTCCTCAGTTGGTATGCAAAGTTTCAAAGCGAAATAATGTTGTCGCTCTCTTTATAATGGAATCGGCATCGCTTATGTTTTGATTAAAGGATAAACAAAAGACAATAATCAAACTTCCATTTACAATTGTCAAATTCACTCTCACAATTGTTTATCAAGACAGCAATCAAACTTTCACTACTATACAATCTATAATATCTTAATATGGTGACAACTGACAAATAACCCATTATACTTATCTTGGGCAATTGAAATAGGCCTACGGAGTGTAGTCAGGTACGGTTTGGATCGTGACATTTTTGATACAGCTCTGTAATAATTGGCACACATACGCTTTGAAACATACCTTATCATTTAAAGGGGTGCCAAAAAGTCAGACTTTGTTATGGTGGTCATTGGCCACGCCTATTTTCGAAATAAGGAATACATTATGTTTAACATAAACTGTGAGTAAACATGTCGAGTTTGGTATCAATCAAAGCATACAATCTATACATGATACTCTGTGATTAAATATTACCAATGGTGTATGTCACATGAGACACGCTCCTTTTAAGGGTGTTTAAATATTGATCAATATAAAAACTGCAAACGTGGATGTACACAAAGTTATTTACTCATTTCGCAAGAGCATCGATTAAAAAACACCGAAATCACTTTGAAAGGTAAACAATAAAAAATTCATAATTCAACTCAAAAATGATATTACATCTTTTTTTAAATGTTACGAAATTATTGGTCGGCCGAGCACGTAAAATAGTGGATTTTGATATTCAATCAATTTCTATTACGGGTGTGCCTTAAAAGCTTTTAAATGTTACAACGGTTAAAAGGATTTTATTCATCAAATTTGAAATGAAAAAAATCAACATTATATAAAAATACGATTGTAACTTAAATTCGCTAAAATCCAAAATCGCTGCAACCACAATTAAATATCCAATACGATGAGTGACTTGGAAATATTTATATAGTTAACATTATACTTTGGTTGCATCTAACGGGCCTATGTACATTATATCGTACGCAACCAGGAACATTAACTAATTAGGTAATGTTATGCTAAACGGATATTCTGCATCAAATAGATTGGAAAAGTGCATTAATATCCTAATTAAATTATACGATGAGCATGGGCAACTTACTAAATGGTTTATATCAAATGCCGGTTTATATTGTATCATGTATAGTGTATAATATGTTGTATTCATAAAGCCTCTTGCTAGGCTGGTTAAAACCCCGCAATCAAAATCAATTTTTAGAATTGAACCAAAATACATTTCAAATGGATGGAATATTATACCCATGTTTACCTGTAATTATATACCATCGTTTTAGTAATATTACATACTAAAGTGGTTGTCATAACAACAGGATAATGTAACAATGATTAAATTTCCAATTTTAGAAGCAACTGGTCGCGTTTGCTCTCAAATTAAGATAATTACGTGCAATATTATACCATTGACGTTACTTCCATCATGTTGTAGTGACATACGGGAAAACACTCTATTTTAAGGTGATGGGGATGATTGTGCGGTGTTTCAAAACTAGAGGTCAATTAGTGAGTGGTTTCAAACACAAATGGGGGGGGGGGGGGGGGGGTCATTAATAAGTAAGAAAGACAGAAAAAAACAAAAAAACACATTCTGTGGAATCCCGCACTTTATCATCTTTATCCAGCCAGGCTTTTTCATGATGGTAGTATTCAGTGACAGAATTATTTCGCAATAAAAATTCTATCTAAGAACGGAATAATGACTAGCGAGGTAAATAGCCAAATAAATTAACATCGTCCCTCTTCAAAAATGTTGTCGCAAACACATCTCGGCTATGTTAGAAACTCGGCGCTCTTCGCAAGGTTGCAAATAAATTGACGGCCATAGACAGATCCAATGTGTACAAATCACAAGTCCGTAGCGTAATGGAATATGCTTCACTTTCACTAGGCTGGGCTTGCGCTTCACCTACTATCCTAAGCCAGCGCGACAACGTCCAAATGAAGGCATTCAAAATCATTGGAGCTCATGAAACTACTGTTCTGTCGCATCTCATCACAAGCCTACTTCACGTGCGACAGGTAGCAGCAGCCGCGGTCTTGTACAAAATGCACACCAACCACTGCCCACAAGATTTAGCAGCATTGCTCCCCACACCTTACGTTTATCGTCGTGCTACGCGTGCAAGTGCTGCAATGCCAGCTCATGCCCTTTCATTGCCGACTGCCAGAGCTTGCTGCTTAAACAGAAGCTTCATCCATACAGCTGTTCCACTGTGGAACAGTCTTCCAGACAATGTTGTTGGCAACATCCTAGAGGAAGGACTCCTATCTTTTAAGTGTCGTGTTAACAGACACTTTCTCTCCAATTCTTCAAAGTATGTTGGCTAAGCTCTCTCGATGTCAATGACCTCCAGATATTATTTGTTCTTCTCTTTTATTTTTGATGTTGTTCTCTATGTTTTGGATATTATCTAATTCCTGTCCCACGCCACTTTCATTGGGGTTTTTTACTGGCCCAATTGTATTTACTTGTATTTTGAATATTTTCTGAGTTGCAATTAACCAATTGATTGGCCCATCAGAGATCTCTGTAGAGAGTTATCAGTTTGATTTGTAATCACTCAGTTAATTAACTTTGTTCAAATCTGTTGGGCTATTGTTCACATTTGCTCTTTGTATACCCCCCCTGTTAAAATGTTTGTACATGTATCAAACAGCAATCTTAATGACACGAATGGTGTTCCGCAGAATAATAAAAGTGCGTCACTCGCTACGTCAAACGCTACTTTTATTTAACATGAATAATGCAGCACGTCACACCACGTCCAATCGAGCTATGAAGTCCGTGAAAATGATACCATTGTTTGTGTTTGAAAATGTCACCGTTTTTTTACCGTTCTTTCAAAAACAAGGACTATATTTACATAACCAACACATTTTGAATATGGTACAAAAAAGGAAAAATGTCACGATTGCCCATGTTATTTGCAATCGACAAACACGGGTTCGATCCCCATGTATTTCTTATTATTCTTTGACCTTTTTTGTTTTACCTGAGGGTGGATTAATATAGCATCATATTTATGCAAATTGTTATCAATTATAAAGGCTCATGTGTTTATATGTTAATGTTATATATTTACTTATTCATGTGTAAGTATGTTTGTTTTGGTGTTTGTTTGTTTGTTGGGGTGTTTGTTTACTTATTTACTTATTTATTGATGTATTTGATTATTTTTTCCATCATTTATTTATCTACTTAGCAATTTTCAGTCATCTTTAGACTACATTTAATTCAGAGTTTTCAGAGGTGTTTTTTCACCTAACATATAATCAAGCAATAAATGATACAAGGAAAATGGTTGGCTGACTAAGTAAGAGCACAGCTCGTGATGCCTTGGCCACCCTTACAAAAAGAGAGGTGCTAGACAGCTACAACATGAAAGACGTAAGACAAGGTGCAAGACGCAGACAATACATGGACAAGTGTGGACAAACGACAATATTGGCAAAGGGCAAAGCTACATATCAATAAGATGTTGAATTCAAAGTACATAGTATAAGTATGTTGTATACAATGATAATAATATTAAAAGTAACTAAAGACGTAATACCCAGCGAGATAGAACATATATAAATATTGGTACTGAGATAACAAATACTGTTTATATTTATACTTAAAAGTGAGGAATGAGGTACTATTTTTAATATCGGAACTAATTTTATTTCAAAGAATTGGTCCCTGACTCCTCATTAAATTGCGAGCCAAATCAGTGTTGAAGTTTGCTGGTCGGTAATTTTATATGGTGGTCTGCTTATTGAGTTATTTATTTTTATTATATTGTTCAACCATTAATTATTAATTAATTATTGAATTATGTATTCATTAATACATATATTCATTTGTTTAATTTCTTTTATTTATTCATTTATTTATTTATATCTTGATTCCTTTATTTAACTTCTATATTATCTATTTATGTATATTATTGCTTGATAAATTGTAATTATTTATAGTTAATTGATTTTGATTTGAGTATTGGTAAATTCAAGAGAAGTTTAATTTCGTTGATGTGTGTTTCACATCCCATGAAAAACTAGCCAAGTTAATAATTTAATTTAATTACTAGTTTTCAAAATCCCATGTAACATATCCCCGTCAGTCACGCCCCTTGTCGTATGTAACATAATCCTCATCAGCCGCTCTCCTTATGTTATATACGGTATCCTTATTAATTATGCCTATCATAGCCATTTTGTTCTATATCTAACGTCATTCAAACGCTTAATGTGTTCCATGTACGCATTTAATTATCTCTTTACACAAATTGGATTAGTTTTTGGTTATTAAATATACTTCCATAATAAATAATAAATTGAACGATTTATTTTCTCAGGAACCTACAGGGCTAACAGTAAAATTGTTCAGTTAGTTTCATCAGTGTTGCTCTATAAGGGGCACTATAAGAGATCCTTCATGGAGGGAGCCCTCAATTTTGTCAGAAGTTGGGTTTTTCACATATTCGTAATGCTTATACACGTACTTACTACCACCCAAAATTATGAAGCTTAAATTGCAGTATTTCATGTGAAATTCATGGATTTGCTAGCATTTTGAGTTTCTATGTGATGACATCGAAACTACCCATATTCATCTAAAAGGCCACAGATGGCTCCTCACTTATTTGTTTCATGTTTATTCAAAATAACCTTGTAGACCACCCATGGCTTGTTACGTAATGCTTAGTCATGACCTCCCTGATTCAATTGGTGGTGACTTTTAACCAAAAAAGGGAAAAGCACTAATATACCTTCGGAAATGCTGAGAAATTGTCTTTTTTTAATTTTACTATTTTTGTGTGTGAAGAAATCTTACATGAGGGGGTTTATATGTATAGGCTATCATCTATCTAAACAATGTGAACATATTGAATTTTTTTTTTGGTGAAATTTCTCTGTGCTCCTTTAAATCTGTGTTTTATCATATTTTAATTCTCATTACCTTAAAGCATAATTTCATGACTAATTTATTTAGTAACTGATTTCTGTACATGCTTTCATTCTTTCCATTTACTATGATAATAGCACATACACAGCCAGTCCAGAATTCCACAAATTTCACTTATCGTACAGCTTCAGAGTGCTGTAAATTTGACATCGTAAATAACCTGATTCATTATATCCCAACTTGGTGTGTGTGTGTTTAGTAGATGATTGTCTATCTTGATCAGTGTTGCTTGAATTAAAACTTCTAAGTTCTATGAGTGTCCAACTGTGCAGGGGTTTGTACAGCAGAGTTCTGCCACATAAATCATCACTAAAATAGTCACTGTTGATGCGTGCTATTAATTCCTTATAGCTCTCGGCTGCCTCGTGCTATAAGTCATACTAACATTGCCGTTTATAAAACTGGTCAGCATACCCACTGTTTACGTCTCACAGTATGTCACCAATACAAACAAAACGGTCCGTTTCTTTAGCGCGTACAAATCACCAACGAGAGGCATAGTGCAGTTACAGTCCACGTAAATTGTTCCACGACCTTTTTGCAGTTAAAACCAGTTTAAACGGTGTTAAACATGTTTTAAACACGTTCGGCAAATTAACATGGCTTCAACATCGCAAATATTTTTGTTGAGAACACATTTCAACACTATTCGTATGGGAAACAGGAATTCTTTGTGAAGAAAAAAGTAGATGGACCAGACAGAGTATATTCGGTGCTTGCATTTCATGCCACATTCTTACTTTTATGTTGTATTTAAAGGATACATTTATCAATATTAAAGAAGACTTGTTGCGGGAAAAAACAACTCGATAAACCTTGTGTGTAACATTTTCTGGAGAGATGTATTGTTATTCTAATAACACATTTTGTATTCAGTGGTTGTGGTCAATACGTTGATAATAGCCTCACCTCTTCAATGAACGAAGACTGCACGCACACTTTGCTCACTCGGGTGCAGTGTGGAAATTTGAGTTTTTATTTTTGTGTGTTGGTGTGACAGATTTGAAAGTTGAAAATCGTGATTATTTTAAAACCAAAATATACTCACTTTGGAAACTCATCTGGCTGTATAGCCATGTTTGGATGCATCCAGTGATCTAAATATTATTATTTAATTATCTTTGAAATAAGACCATACGGAATTTAGTGGAAAACTGAAACCAGATTTTCATTTCAAAAGAGCCCACGTGTGACAAAGATGTAACATGATGTGCGCACAAAAGCAACACCAATTTATAAGTGAATTCAAAAATTGGCCACACAAATCTCACCGAAAAATACCAATCATGAATTAAGCTGATTAGAAAATATTTTAATCTGTAGACATTTTTGATCAGAAAAATGCTACGGTTGACATAAAAGCCTGAATAATTGATCAAAAGAAACTGTCAACCTCCGTAAATTCGTTGCAATTTTTATTTATTTATTTATTTATTTGTTTATTTATTTTATCTTATTTTATTATTATTATTATTATTATTATTATTATTATTATTATTTTTTTTGGGGGGGGGGGGGGCGGGGGGACCGTATTGATTTCGTCTCACGCAGTAATTAAAATAATAATAATAATGATAATAAAACCATGCTTACGCCTATATATAGCGCCTTACAAACAACTCAAAGCGCTTCGCACAAACAAAAAGCATCACTGCAAAATACACATTACCTAATAGCCTATACAGGGTGTCTCAAAAAAATTAGGACTCTGTTTCATGACGGTGTAATTCTTATTATAATCATTGGACCATGACCAATTTAGTCTCAATGTAAAGCCCAATTAATTATTATGATATCCTGAAAATATAAGAGCAATCCGATGCAAAATAAGAAAACTAGCGTACTTTGCGTTAACTATGTCATTTACTGGTTTGTACAATGGGATCTGCATGTACAGACCAGTAAATAACATGGTTTACGTTTCAATACGTTATAATAATTGTCAACATAGTAAATTATCTATCAGTCAATAGCAAAGTTTAGTTTGGTAATCCATTTAATTCTGGCACAAATCAATACTTGCTAACAAATTCCGCAAAAGCATACATATTCTGTGCAAATTAAAAAAGTTTTGTTCAACAGTTCTCGAACCCACTGTGGATGGTTCATTGAGTGACAAGTCGAGCACTTTCATGTTACTCGACTGTTACTGTGTGAATTCCCATTGTACAAACCAGTAAATGACATGGTTTACACAAAGTACGCTAGTTTTCTTATTTTTCATCGGATTGATCTCATATTTTCAGGATATCATAATAATTATTTGGGCTTTACATTGAGACCAAATTGTTTATGGTACAATGATTATAATAAGAATTACACCGTCATGAAACAGAGTCCTAATTTTTTTGAGACACCCTGTACATGGTTAAGAATACAGACCAACCCCTTAAAAACCCACGATAAAGTCTAACAGAAGTATATAACCCAAAATAACAAAATATACAAAACACATGGTTAATGCGAGCGATATCGGGGAAATCCAATAAAAACGATGGAAATGGGCGTTCTAAAATCGTCTAAAATCACACCCAAAAATCAGACATAGACCTGTTCTATAGGTATGCAGACGCGTGTCCGGGAAGCGATGTTCGTTACCGTAAACAACATTTGATCCTTGACGGAGTAAAGCGCATAGCACATTACATTGTACAGCAATACATTTATACAGTAAGTGTGTACGGTTAATAAATTCGCGTCCGGGAATGGGGGATTTGGGGGCTCAAGCCCCCGGGTCCCCAGAGGGAAAAAATAAGAGAGAGGGGAGAGAGGGGAGGGAAATAAAAAGAGGGGGGAGCTTTTATTAGTGTCTCTTACTTTATATCTACGTCTCTGGACCATGTCAGTGTTTTATAACAAATTTAAATATTGATAGCAAGGAGAGTTTTCGGTCATTCAGTTCAGACATGTTACGATCCAACAGCTCGGCCCTCTGAATCCCCGCCAATGGCATTCCCCCACCACCAGTGGCGTAACCAGGGGACTTTGCAGGCCACCCCCACCCCCATTGACAAAAGAGTAACAAATAAAAAGGAAGTTAATTAATTAAGGAGGAAGAGGAGAAGGAGGAGGCAGGGTAACGAGCATAGACAGTGCAAGCGGGGGGGGGGGGGGGGGGGGGGGGGGGAGGGGGGGGGGGGGCACGCCCCCATAATTTTTCACGGTGGGGAAGACCCCCCCCCCCCAAAAAAAAAAAAAGAGAGCTAAAGTTTGCGTTTTGCGCGCTTTGCGCGAATTAGTTTCAACGTTTCGTTATTCAATTTTAGTTACAAAACTAGACATTTCTGCGCGTTTCGAGCGAATTAGTTTCAATGTTTTATTATATAAGCTTAACAAGATGGCTTCAGGAACGTTTTTCTGGACCTTTAGAGGGTTACAATACCAATTGTAATGTTAAAATAAGCAATTTGTGCGCACTACGCGCACATTATTTTCAATTTTTTATTATTCTAGCTTAATGGGGTGTGAACCCTCAGGTATAGCCTCCGTAAAACTGCCGCAACTTCTGCATTATTCATTTAATCTATATAAAAGTATACATTTTCTTTAAGAAAAGGGTTAAATGAATCCAACCATGGACATAAAATTACCGTTTTGGAGAAAATTATACAAAACACGGTTTTTGACCCATTTTAGGTTTTGTAAAGATAACTAAAAATAAATTTTGTCAAATGTTGTCGTTCTAATTTTATTATAATTCTAATAAAATTCCTTAGGAAGGTTTTTGTTTTGTTTTGAATATATCTTATTAACTTTTTGATTTATTGACCAAAAAGTGCCAACAGCGTGATTTTGTTTGCCTCCAAAATCATGAAAATCACATTTTTGACACTTTTTGGTCCATAATTCAAATTTTGTTTCAGATATTCAAAAAACAAGCACAAAACCTCCAGTTTTTTTCTCCAAAAACAGAATTCGCTACGAATGCAGCAAATTTTGAGCAAAAAAAAGTGACATTTATCGGCATTTATGGTGAAATTTGATATCAGAAATGGATTCTCCGACTCATTTCCTTACCAAAAATGTACACTTTTATATACATCATATTAATAGTTCAAAAGTGATAGCACTTGATAAATTTCATGTTGTGAGGGTAAACAGCAACTTTAACAAGATGGTTTCAGGGACGTTTTTCTAGACATTTTTATTGCTACAATAGCCAATTTGTTCTCGTTACGCGGGAATTATGGTAATTGTTTTATTATTCAAGCTAAACAAGATGGCTTTAGGAACGTTTTTCTGGACCAATTTAGTGTTAAGATAACTGATTTTTGCGCGCTACACGCGAATTAGTTTCCATGTTGTATTATCCAAGATTAAAACAAGAAACGTGTTTCTGTGTTAAAATAACCAATTTTAGGCACTTCGGGCAAATTGTTTTCAATGTTAAATAATTATTCATACGTAACAAGATGACCATCTCGAAAAGCTTGAATACTGGAACATTGAAACTAATTCGCGCGCAGGACCTTTTTCTGGACCATTTTAGTTAAAAAACTGAAACCTCACATAATTCCCCAGATAGCAATTCTGCGTTGGGCCAACGAAAGCACTTACGTTAAACCAACGTCAAAATATGACGTTGGGCCTACGTAATTTTGTCCGGCAAGCCATTGTTGGCACAACGTCATTGTATGACGTTGGCACAATGTTGGCCCAACGTTGGCTTAACGTTTCAACAACAGCGTTGGCACTACGTTGGCCCAACATTTCAATAACAGTGTTGGCACAACGTTGGGCCAACGAAAGCACTTATGTTGGGCCAACGTCAACACATGACGTTGGGCCAACGTAATTTAGTCCGGCAAGCCAACGTTGGCACAACGTCAGTTGGTTGACGCCGGTACAACGTTGGCCCAATCGGTACACACCACACACACCGTTATGTAACTTCCCACGGGCTGGGCAAATAATGGAAATTCTGAGCGATGCAGCAGAGCTACATACATCACTTCCTCTCGGTAGTGAATCTGTAACTTCTATTAACATGTTATTTTTTCAATAAGGTTGGGCCAACGTTGGCTTGCCGACCGTCGCCTACCGACCAATTGCCAACGTCATTTTGACGATGATTTGCCAACCAATTACCGACATAAAATCCTGTTAACACTCAACGTTGGCCCGGCGTTGGCCCGACGTTGGCTTTCCGATCGCGACCAGGCCGACCATTGCCGACGTTGCCCCAACGTAGTCTTGCTATCTGGGCCATCCACGCCGCCAAACGCGCCGCTCACTCCACTCCGCTCGCGCCGCTTACCTAATGATATACCGTATTATAATAGCCATGGTAAACTCTCCCAGGTCAACACCATCCTGCACACGCCTATGATGCGAACAAAATATCAACTCGTCGGGTGTGTAAACCCGAGTAAATAATCAATAAAATTATTGTCAGTGAAAAGCAATCAATAAAATTATTGTCAGTGAAAAGCAATTTCTGAAGTAAAACATTACCATGTATTATAGTCGCTGTCAGAGAAGTTCAGCACTTTCCCTAAGCGCGCGACATAAATAATGAGCGTGTGGGCGATAACGTTCTTGACGCCGTGGATACAATCGGGCCAATCAAATGCGCGCGTCGGTCAGCTCAAAGTCGCGTTATTTTACTCCACCAGCGTTTAGAAATCAGTTGTAACAGGAAAAAGTGCTGAATTTCTTTGCAGCCGACTATAGTATACGTGGCCAGAATAATACACGAACATGATTGAACAGGGATTTTTAAATCGGCGAAAAATCACTCCAATAATAATAAAAAAATGAATTAAATCGAGAATGGAAACTGTGTTAAGGTCCTGCGCGGATAATAACATTTGGTACACGGCCCTCTGGCATGAATCACGCAACTGTGAAAAATTCGAGAAAATTAACAAATTGAGAAAATCTGCCCTATACTTTACACGCAAACACATCCGCGTGACTTGAGTTGAACTCTAAAAATCACTAATATTAAATTCGGTATTTCATTGAAAAAAAGAAACGATCTACATACCAAATCATCCACGGAAAAATGAGTACTAAAATATCCAGTCAAAACGCCAGTCAAATCCGTATTTTGACGCCAAAATATTCTCTGTTGATCTCAAGGTTTGTACACTCAGCGAACGTCAGTAAACTTATGGAAAATTTCAGAGGAAATGTATACGCGGTCGCGGCGGCTCGTTTCGTTGGGTGTTTGGAATGCGCCCCCACTTAATAACCATTAATATACCAGGGCGGTTTACTTTTTGCAATCGGGCATTTTTATCGCGTGGCGGCGGTACAATTAGATGTCGGGCGGTATCTTTTTCGAGGGGGGGGGGGGGGGGGGGCGGCATGTAGAGTGTCGCGGTGGTCTCTTTGCGATTTGAAAACATTTTCCTCATACATCGCATATAAGATGAGCACAAACCTTTTAAGTAACACGATGGAGAATTTGAGTATTTTGCACGAAAACCATTCAATTTACCTTTGGTTAAAACCCAATAGGGCCGACTGGTGAATTTTGAAAGCTGTTGTTAGCCGCTCTGGTTGATGGTAAATATTGAATGGAAATTTGAAATACCCTATTGTCTTATACATAATGTATGGTTTTCAAACGTGCTTTTGGTAAAAAAGACCAATTGTACTTTTTTTTTGCCACAAGCACTAGTCATGATTTTGGATTTTGTATGATGTAATGGTGTTAAGGCTAAATATGGTGATCTGTGTTTTTAGTTAAATTTAATGATATTTCAATGTAAATTAAGCTTTAAAAGTGAAACATTTCGAGTTTTCCCGGTATTTCCCACCCAAGGGATTGTGCCAATCCTGCGGCACATAGGCATGAAATGTTATCTGTGACATTAAACCTCCCGTCACTATACCTGTACCTGATGGTCACAGACGAGTACCTAGTCTTAGGCAACTGTCTTATTCATTGTAATAATTGCAAAGTAGTACCTAGTCTTAGACAACTGTCATATTCAGAATAAGCCAAATAATTCTTTTAATAATTTTGGTTTTTATTTAGATCTTGTGAACAACTTGTTAGATGTAGCCTATAGGCCTATTTGTGTTGTTGACAAATTGTATAAAGAAATGTATGCCACAATGGCATAATTTTTGGTCAGGATGTCTCCATGTGAAAGTTATTTGGCCCTAACCACTGACATATTTGACAGCAATGTGACCAAAACATAGTTTGTTAAGTTTATGTCTACATGTGAGGTTACTTTACACTTTGAGACATTTACTTGATTGTGATGCTCTAATAACATGATTTCATTCTTTGTAGGTACGACTTCAGTGTAATATTAGCTGAGGTCATCATTCAAAGACGACCTTGAAGTGCCACTGAACTTCGTCAAGACTGCTCCTGTATACAACCCAAATAAACCAATCAGAAATGCCCGGCCACCCAACATGTGCATCAATCCCCAAACCACACTTATCTGCACCAATTTAGGTATCACCGATCCATGTGCACTCATAGTTGGAAACACCGGCAACACAGCGGCGAATTCACGGTCGTCTTTTGGAGGCGGAACATCCCAAGGTGACGAATCCACGAATAATGAGGAGGATTATCCCACGTACACGAGTGATATGTTTGATGCATCAGCGTTAAATCCTAGTGAAATTTCATTGGACGATGAAGAGAGTGACGACGAGCCTCCAACGACAACGAACGCATTCAAGCCTCCGTCTCGATTGATTCTTAGTCTTCCGCCTGTGAAAGGTAGCTCAAGTGAAGATGACATTCAGAGTGGTGCTGCCACTACATCAGACTTGGTATCCGTTGCCCGGGATCCGGTGAGTTATGCTCACCGAGTAAACTGCTCAACGGAGCCGGATGATTTAACGGAAGGGTTACCAACAAATCTGGCCACATCAACACCGATGGTGCCTAGAGTGATTAAGAGACGGAACTTGGATATTTCACCACAGAGCTCTGCGTAATTGTTGGACGTGCTTTTCAATGGGAGCGAATTGTGCCGCTTGGATGATGCTACAACGAAGTTAGCGTTTGTCCCGTATAGAACAACACTTAAAACTGAGTGCTGATTGGTTTCAACAAATACGCACATCCCCGGTCTCTTTATTCCACTCCTTTTAAAGAAGAAGAAGATGCGAAGGCAGGTGGAGATAATGCAGAGAACAAAGCAGATAATGAGCCAGTGGCGGTCCCAGCGTGAAGATGATGGTTACTGAATTCCAACAATATTTTTAATTTGTTAAGTACGAGTTAAGAGATCGTTTTTCAATATGTCCCATCAAATTAAATCAGGAGTCTAACTGTGAATTGAAAGTTTGAATGTTTTATAACATCTCCTGAAGAATGTGGTATCTGTTGAAATACTTTTTTATTGATAGAACGTGTACAATTTTCCACTGAATTTTCACAATATCCTGAATTCATATCCCTATTAAAATGTTTGGTACCATGAGATTGGAGCTGTTCATTCCGTACCAAGGTTGAAAATAGTTACCTACCCTAATGTACCAAGGTTGAAAATATCTACCCTAATTTTGTACACTGGCAGAGTATTTACTGTATTTATGAATACCGACCCTAATTTGGGATATTCCAGAAAAAGTGGGTTTGGGTTTTTTTCTTCCAGAATTTTGCTTTCCATCAATCATTGCACAATCACGTTATTTTGTGTGTATACCTTTTCTACCCTTCACCTTTTTGTTTGTTTATTGTAAGGTGTCAACACAATCTCAGGCATACATATTCAACGCCAATTGGTGGTGATAAAACGAATAAACGACCATTAATTTTGCTATCATTAAATAAAAAAAGGATTTTCAAATGTCCAGTTATTTTCAGTTACTTTGTATCCAAAATGTCAATTTTGCAAACTCCCTATTCCAACGACACTTTATACATACACAAAGATAAATACATCTTATGGGGCCTCACATGTATCCGTGTGAGCTGGGCGGCCCCTTACCGTCTTATAGAAAAACAACAGAGTCCAACACGGTGAACAATCAGCAAAACATGTCAACGACCGCATTGATTTTTTTTTGTCACCGGGTTCATACTGTTCTATACCGGGTCCTTATCGGCCTGGAACCGGGCTCATACCACCTCCTCACCAGGTCCTCACCTGCCGAAACGCTTGGGTACCGACCGAACCGCCTTGATAACGTCATCAAACTGCCTGTATAAGCTTAGCGCTCAAGCTCGCCGCTTCGCTCACATTCCGGGAATGTCTGTAAAATTCATTTGTACTCACATGTATCCGTGTGAGCTGGCCGGCCGTGTGACAAATTGATGCAGACGGTGGCACACGGTGATGTCACACGGTGCACACGGTGGGCCGTTTCCCGTCCGTTGAACACGTTGCCGGGGACATTGCCGGCCATCCGCGCCCGGCAGGATGTTTGACCATTCTCAAAACTCTTGCCGGGTGAGTAAAATCGGCGGCAAACGGTGAGAGCCCGGTTTGGGTACGGTATACAGACGGCGCACCCGTTTCGCGCCCGTTCGCCCGTAGGCGGCCACCTTACCGTCTAATAGAAAAACAACAGAGTCCAAACAATCAGTAAAAAAAGTCAACGGGCGCATTAATCTTTTGTTGTGGCCACCGGGTCCATAACGTTATATACAGGGTCTATAGCGGGTCCTCACCGGTCAGGTACCGGGCTCACCGTCCTCATACATGTCTAGCTTACCGTTCTTACCGGGTGCATAACACCTCATCACCGGGTTCTCGGTCCATACCGTTCTACACCGGGTCTGTCCCGGGTTCTCACCGGCCTTGTCCCGGGATAACCGGCCTCATACAGTTCTAGCTTACCGTTCTCACCGTGTCCTCACCGTGTGCATACCACCTCCATACCGGTTCCTAACCGGTCGAAACGCCTGGAAACGCCCTTTTCAAGCTGAGCGCTCAAGCTCGCCGCTTCATTTGCATTCCGGAATTCGTACGACCAACATCTATAATACTATCTAAATGTAAAAGAGCTAAACCTCACTCTTTCGAGAGCTTTAGGAGGGACGGCTCTTCTAAGAAGTGAAGTTCACTCTTTTCAGAGTGATTTGTCACTCTTTTAAGAGTGATTTCCACTCTTTTAAGAGTGATTTCCACTCTTAAAAGAGTGATTTTAATTCTTTTTAGAGTGAAAAACGCTCTTTTAAGAGTTTAAGAGTGAAAATCGCTCTTTTAAAACCCTTTGACCCCGAAAGGCCGAAAAATCGGCCTATTTAAGAACGCGCTGTGACCCGATAGGCCGATAAATCGGCCTTGGAACAGGTGACACATTGATCACATGATTTTTAGTGGTCATGTGACTTTCAAATCACGTAATGTTTACCCGATGTTAGATACCTTGTTTCCGTAGGTTTATGTTGAGTTTTGATGTCATTTGCTGATGAAAACTATCGAAAATAGCACGAAATGGAATGAATATGCTTGCGCAGAAAATTCTCAGGTAGACAGTAATGCATTGTAGAACGGTTATGAATTGCAATTTTTGCGATAAAAACGGATGTTTATGTTATAACATTATCAATGAGTAGGGGGGGGGGGGGGGTACCGCGCCATTTTGCGATATTTTGCGAAATCGATCGTGGTTATCACGTGATACGTATCGTGGAAAAATAATTTACACTGTTTTAACGAAATGCACTGTGGGATTGTGTTACCAGCCTAAAATCATAGAGGTCGCAAACCCGGTCGCAAACTTGCTTATATTGAGCCTAGCTATAACAAGCTATCATTAATAAAACTGAACTCAAGTTAAATCACTCTATTTATCGAGCAATAATATAATTGTTTACGCATTTTAATTGTTTAGATACAAAGTTAAATAAATCAAGGATACATTTATGATAGATAAATAAATATAAATAAAACTATAAAAGCATGGGCGGCATTTATAATTGATAAAAATTGACATAACAATGATGTTACATTTATCCACCATCAAATTTAAAAAATAGAAAAATAAAAGGAATATTCGAACCCGTGATTTCCGATTGCCAACGACATGGTCAACCTACGCACGCCACAGAGATCAACGAGTGTCATTGTGATAGTTTTATTATTTAACCATATCTATCTATTTATAACGAACGAATTTTTATTGTGCCATTTTTGCCAAATGTGTGTGTTGCTCGCGCACAAAATGTGTTTGTAATTTGATTATAATCATTATTTTTAAAAGAACGGTAATTTTTTTTGACATTTTCGAGAAAAAAAATGGCGTAACTGATGATACGGTAAACTCCAGCAGTCATACAGATGATGCCGGCAGGCTAAGCAAATCCAGCATATAAAACAAAAGTGCTCCTAATGGGGCTCGAACCCACAACCTTTCGCTCCTCATGTCGACTTTCTATCCACTACACTAACCGTGCTAATTGGAAACTGGCAGTGCAAATAATTTATTTATATCATGTGTCATGGGTTAATGCACTGTGTTAAATTATACAATACCGGCCGCCACTCTGTTCAAAGGCACACAAAAGTTGAATTGTTTTACGCTTTTTTTTTGCAATTCTGAGGTGTGCAGTTCGATTTTCTTTCTCGAATTGTTTAGAAAACCATCCATTTTAGAACATCTGAAATTTAAAATGAACTGTACACCTGGGAAAGTATGATGCCAAGGGCATATTTTTGGAACGTAAATCCAATACAAGAGTTCAGAAAATCGACAAAAATATAACGTCATAACCATTGCTTCGGGACAAAATGGCGCGGTACCCCCCCCCCCCCCCCCCCCCACCCCTAATCAATGAGTATACGTCTGAGTAGATTGGCATGATGCGGACTGCCCTCTGTCATCGTTAACATATATTACCGATGATAGAGGGCAGAAACATAGTTAGCATTTTACCCCCGGAGAAGTCAGGGTGGGTGTACCGAACCCTTAAAATAACTCAGCAATCTTGTTCAAAACCTGTTGGGACACTATACACGTGCGCATCAAATATCTTTCAAAATTAGTAAAAAGCTGTCAGTTGAAAGTATGATAGTCAAAACTAGTTTATGTAAAGCTACCATCCCTCTCAACCCCCCCCCCCCCCCCCCCAAACCAATGTTGGGGCTGATATATATAACACAGCCCGTTGCTGGACGATGCTTTTATATGGACCAACATTGAGTTTAGGGGGAGGGACCACCGTTTCACAGGACATGCAGGAAGTGTCCCAACAGTTTTGAACATGATTGTATTAAGCGAGTGGAAAAATGAGCTATACAAAATACAAAAATCGCTATATCTCGAAAACGGTAGCTTCGATTTTAACCCTTCTTTTTAAGAAATGAAGAACATTGCTTCTGTAACATTTCGAGTTGAACTTCATAGTCTAATTACGTATACATATTTAATGAAATGCATAAATAACGTGTATTTTGATAAAGTGTCATAGTTTAAAAGTATCTAATTTACAGCGGCGAGTGTTTCAAACGATTGCATCAAGTGGCGGTGCGTCAAGGCGACGAAAAAAAAACATGTTGTACAAACCTGATCAACTCATTTATTTCAAATCTTAATTGTTTAAACATTTGAAGTAAAAATTAAAATGTAACTAAACTGCCGCGCTGAGATTCGAACCCATGGACAGAGTCTGCGGTGTCAGTCGAAACCACTACACTAGTAGGGCAATACGTTGTACTAGTATAAGAAGATAAGGTATAACAATTTATCTTGTTAAACTAATATTCTTCTTGAGATGATTAAGTATGGAAATACACTTATTATTATCGGTCTACCACGGTTAACATTATATACACTTTCATACTGTTCAAAATAATAATCATGTTTGCGAATTCAACACGATTAACCACGGTCTACCAATAATATCTTAAAATATGATCAATACTTCATTTCTATTCATTCTGGTAGACCGTACATAGGGTTCTATTGAAATTGATGGGTTGACCGTGGTTGATCAATACAGTGCTAGAGTTAATAAGCAAAATGCCTCTTCAAAAAGCTGACTCCCCAGTTAGCTCAGTGGTATGTTTCCTGTCTTAGAATAAGTAGATTGCTGGTTCGAATCTCGATAGGTTCTTGTTTTTATGGTTTTGTTTTCGTTTGTTTAGTTTTGTATTTCATTTTGGAAATGTTTGTAACTTTTCATTCTAAAGTTGATTTCATTTTTCCGGAACTTACAAATTGGTATAATATGTTTAATAATAACATGCGATTTATAGGTGATGTATTACGTTGTCAAATGGATATTTTGTGTTTGTTGACATCTACCTCTATACGAATACGAATACGAATCTTAATTATTATGGCGTCTCAATTAACATGCTTCAATTAAGAGTATATTAATCTGAAATAAACGGTCACCCCCACAACACCCCCACCCTACCACAATAACACAATCATTAGTTTATTTAATGACATTATTTGTTTTACCTATATCTTATGAAATAAGTCTTTATTAAAAAGTACCATTTAGGTGCGTAATTCAGACAATGCCCCTTTAAATTGAAGACATTACTAACCCATTCTTTTCTTAAATAAACGATACTAATGGCACATTATCGCTCTCTAATATTGCCAAATATAAGATAATTTGGAACTTATTTAATGCAGTTACAAGGACTTATATGAATTTAGTACATTATTTTTACAATGCTTTAATACATGTATTAAGCGAGTGGAAAAATGAGCTATAAAAAATACAAAAATCGCTATATCTCGAAAACGGTAGCTTCGATTTTAACCCTTCTTTTTAAGAAATGAAGAACATTGCTTCTGTAACATTTCGAGTTGAACTTCATAGTCTAATTACATATACGTATTTAATGAAATACATAAATAACGTGTATTTTGATAAAGTGTCATAGTTTAAAAGTATCTAATTTACAGCGGCGAGTGTTTCAAACGATTGCATCAAGTGGCGGTGCGTCAAGGCGACGAAAAAAAACATGTTGTACAAACCTGATCAACTTATTTATTTCAAATCTTAATTGTTTAAACATTTGAAGTAAAAATTAAAATGTAACTAAACTGCCGCGCTGAGATTCGAACCCATGGACAGAGTCTGCGGTGTCTTGAATCTTGAATCTTGAATCTTGAATGTTGGAATCCTAGTAAGCACTGCTTGTCCAAGGATAGTTGTAAACATCATTCAGTCGAAACCACTACACTAGTAGGGCAATACGTTGTACTAGTATAAGAAGAGAAGGTATAACAATTTATCTTGTTAAACTAATATTCTTCTTGAGATGATTAAGTATGGAAATACACTTATTATTATCGGTCTACCACGGTTAACATTATATACACTTTCATACTGTTCAAAATAATAATCATGTTTGCGAATTCAACACGATTAACCACGGTCTACCAATAATATCTTAAAATATGATCAATACTTCCTTTCTATTCATTCTGGTAGACCGTACATAGGGTTCTATTGAAATTGATGGGTTGACCGTGGTTGATCAATACAGTGCTAGAGTTAATAAGCAAAATGCCTCTTCAAAAAGCTGACTCCCCAGTTAGCTCAGTGGTATGTTTCCTGTCTTAGAATAAGTAGATTGCTGGTTCGAATCTCGATTGGTTCTTGTTTTTATGGTTTTGTTTTCGTTTGTTTAGTTTTGTATTTCATTTTGGAAATGTTTGTAACTTTTCATTCTAAAGTTGATTTCATTTTTCCGGACCTTACAAATTGGTATAATATGTTTAATAATAACATGCGATTTATAGGTGATGTATTACGTTGTCAAATGGATATTTTGTGTTTGTTGACATCTACCTCTATACGAATACGAATACGAATCTTAATTATTATGGCGTCTCAATTAACATGCTTCAATTAAGAGTATATTATTCTGAAATAAACGGTCACCCCCACAACACCCCCACCCTACCACAATAACACAATCATTAGTTTATTTAATGACATTATTTGTTTTACCTATATCTTATGAAATAAGTCTTTATTAAAAAGTACCATTTAGGTGCGTAATTCAGACAATGCCCCTTTAAATTGAAGACATTACTAACCCATTCTTTTCTTAAATAAACGATACTAATGGCACATTATCGCTCTCTAATATTGCCAAATATAAGATAATTTGGAACTTATTTAATGCAGTTACAAGGACTTATATGAATTTAGTACATTATTTTTACAATGCTTTAATACATTAAGCGAGTGGAAAAATGAGCTATACAAAATACAAAAATCGCTATATCTCGAAAACGGTAGCTTCGATTTTAACCCTTCTTTTTAAGAAATGAAGAACATTGCTTCTGTAACATTTCGAGTTGAACTTCATAGTCTAATTACGTATACATATTTAATGAAATACATAAATAACGTGTATTTTGATAAAGTGTCATAGTTTAAAAGTATCTAATTTACAGCGGCGAGTGTTTCAAACGATTGCATCAAGTGGCGGTGCGTCAAGGCGACGAAAAAAAAACATGTTGTACAAACCTGATCAACTCATTTATTTCAAATCTTAATTGTTTAAACATTTGAAGTAAAAATTAAAATGTAACTAAACTGCCGCGCTGAGATTCGAACCCATGGACAGAGTCTGCGGTGTCAGTCGAAACCACTACACTAGTAGGGCAATACGTTGTACTAGTATAAGAAGATAAGGTATAACAATTTATCTTGTTAAACTAATATTCTTCTTGAGATGATTAAGTATGGAAATACACTTATTATTATCGGTCTACCACGGTTAACATTATATACACTTTCATACTGTTCAAAATAATAATCATGTTTGCGAATTCAACACGATTAACCACGGTCTACCAATAATATCTTAAAATATGATCAATACTTCATTTCTATTCATTCTGGTAGACCGTACATAGGGTTCTATTGAAATTGATGGGTTGACCGTGGTTGATCAATACAGTGCTAGAGTTAATAAGCAAAATGCCTCTTCAAAAAGCTGACTCCCCAGTTAGCTCAGTGGTATGTTTCCTGTCTTAGAATAAGTAGATTGCTGGTTCGAATCTCGATAGGTTCTTGTTTTTATGGTTTTGTTTTCGTTTGTTTAGTTTTGTATTTCATTTTGGAAATGTTTGTAACTTTTCATTCTAAAGTTGATTTCATTTTTCCGGACCTTACAAATTGGTATAATATGTTTAATAATAACATGCGATTTATAGGTGATGTATTACGTTGTCAAATGGATATTTTGTGTTTGTTGACATCTACCTCTATACGAATACGAATACGAATCTTAATTATTATGGCGTCTCAATTAACATGCTTCAATTAAGAGTATATTAATCTGAAATAAACGGTCACCCCCACAACACCCCCACCCTACCACAATAACACAATCATTAGTTTATTTAATGACATTATTTGTTTTACCTATATCTTATGAAATAAGTCTTTATTAAAAAGTACCATTTAGGTGCGTAATTCAGACAATGCCCCTTTAAATTGAAGACATTACTAACCCATTCTTTTCTTAAATAAACGATACTAATGGCACATTATCGCTCTCTAATATTGCCAAATATAAGATAATTTGGAACTTATTTAATGCAGTTACAAGGACTTATATGAATTTAGTACATTATTTTTACAATGCTTTAATACATTAAGCGAGTGGAAAAATGAGCTATACAAAATACAAAAATCGCTATATCTCGAAAACGGTAGCTTCGATTTTAACCCTTCTTTTTAAGAAATGAAGAACATTGCTTCTGTAACATTTCGAGTTGAACTTCATAGTCTAATTACGTATACATATTTAATGAAATGCATAAATAACGTGTATTTTGATAAAGTGTCATAGTTTAAAAGTATCTAATTTACAGCGGCGAGTGTTTCAAACGATTGCATCAAGTGGCGGTGCGTCAAGGCGACGAAAAAAAAACATGTTGTACAAACCTGATCAACTCATTTATTTCAAATCTTAATTGTTTAAACATTTGAAGTAAAAATTAAAATGTAACTAAACTGCCGCGCTGAGATTCGAACCCATGGACAGAGTCTGCGGTGTCAGTCGAAACCACTACACTAGTAGGGCAATACGTTGTACTAGTATAAGAAGATAAGGTATAACAATTTATCTTGTTAAACTAATATTCTTCTTGAGATGATTAAGTATGGAAATACACTTATTATTATCGGTCTACCACGGTTAACATTATATACACTTTCATACTGTTCAAAATAATAATCATGTTTGCGAATTCAACACGATTAACCACGGTCTACCAATAATATCTTAAAATATGATCAATACTTCATTTCTATTCATTCTGGTAGACCGTACATAGGGTTCTATTGAAATTGATGGGTTGACCGTGGTTGATCAATACAGTGCTAGAGTTAATAAGCAAAATGCCTCTTCAAAAAGCTGACTCCCCAGTTAGCTCAGTGGTATGTTTCCTGTCTTAGAATAAGTAGATTGCTGGTTCGAATCTCGATAGGTTCTTGTTTTTATGGTTTTGTTTTCGTTTGTTTAGTTTTGTATTTCATTTTGGAAATGTTTGTAACTTTTCATTCTAAAGTTGATTTCATTTTTCCGGACCTTACAAATTGGTATAATATGTTTAATAATAACATGCGATTTATAGGTGATGTATTACGTTGTCAAATGGATATTTTGTGTTTGTTGACATCTACCTCTATACGAATACGAATACGAATCTTAATTATTATGGCGTCTCAATTAACATGCTTCAATTAAGAGTATATTAATCTGAAATAAACGGTCACCCCCACAACACCCCCAACCTACCACAATAACACAATCATTAGTTTATTTAATGACATTATTTGTTTTACCTATATCTTATGAAATAAGTCTTTATTAAAAAGTACCATTTAGGTGCGTAATTCAGACAATGCCCCTTTAAATTGAAGACATTACTAACCCATTCTTTTCTTAAATAAACGATACTAATGGCACATTATCGCTCTCTAATATTGCCAAATATAAGATAATTTGGAACTTATTTAATGCAGTTACAAGGACTTAATGAATTTAGTACATTATTTTTACAATGCTTTAATACATGTATTAAGCGAGTGGAAAAATGAGCTATAAAAAATACAAAAATCGCTATATCTCGAAAACGGTAGCTTCGATTTTAACCCTTCTTTTTAAGAAATGAAGAACATTGCTTCTGTAACATTTCGAGTTGAACTTCATAGTCTAATTACATATACGTATTTAATGAAATACATAAATAACGTGTATTTTGATAAAGTGTCATAGTTTAAAAGTATCTAATTTACAGCGGCGAGTGTTTCAAACGATTGCATCAAGTGGCGGTGCGTCAAGGCGACGAAAAAAAACATGTTGTACAAACCTGATCAACTCATTTATTTCAAATCTTAATTGTTTAAACATTTGAAGTAAAAATTAAAATGTAACTAAACTGCCGCGCTGAGATTCGAACCCATGGACAGAGTCTGCGGTGTCAGTCGAAACCACTACACTAGTAGGGCAATACGTTGTACTAGTATAAGAAGATAAGGTATAACAATTTATCTTGTTAAACTAATATTCTTCTTGAGATGATTAAGTATGGAAATACACTTATTATTATCGGTCTACCACGGTTAACATTATATACACTTTCATACTGTTCAAAATAATAATCATGTTTGCGAATTCAACACGATTAACCACGGTCTACCAATAATATCTTAAAATATGATCAATACTTCATTTCTATTCATTCTGGTAGACCGTACATAGGGTTCTATTGAAATTGATGGGTTGACCGTGGTTGATCAATACAGTGCTAGAGTTAATAAGCAAAATGCCTCTTCAAAAAGCTGACTCCCCAGTTAGCTCAGTGGTATGTTTCCTGTCTTAGAATAAGTAGATTGCTGGTTCGAATCTCGATAGGTTCTTGTTTTTATGGTTTTGTTTTCGTTTGTTTAGTTTTGTATTTCATTTTGGAAATGTTTGTAACTTTTCATTCTAAAGTTGATTTCATTTTTCCGGACCTTACAAATTGGTATAATATGTTTAATAATAACATGCGATTTATAGGTGATGTATTACGTTGTCAAATGGATATTTTGTGTTTGTTGACATCTACCTCTATACGAATACGAATACGAATCTTAATTATTATGGCGTCTCAATTAACATGCTTCAATTAAGAGTATATTATTCTGAAATAAACGGTCACCCCCACAACACCCCCACCCTACCACAATAACACAATCATTAGTTTATTTAATGACATTATTTGTTTTACCTATATCTTATGAAATAAGTCTTTATTAAAAAGTACCATTTAGGTGCGTAATTCAGACAATGCCCCTTTAAATTGAAGACATTACTAACCCATTCTTTTCTTAAATAAACGATACTAATGGCACATTATCGCTCTCTAATATTGCCAAATATAAGATAATTTGGAACTTATTTAATGCAGTTACAAGGACTTATATGAATTTAGTACATTATTTTTACAATGCTTTAATACAATCTTGTTCAAAACCTGTTGGGACACTATACACGTGCGCATCAAATATCTTTCAAAATTAGTAAAAAGCTGTCAGTTGAAAGTATGATAGTCAAAACTAGTTTATGTAAAGCTACCATCCCTCTCAACCCCCCCCCCCCCCCCCCAAACCAATGTTGGGGCTGATATATATAACACAGCCCGTTGCTGGACGATGCTTTTATATGGACCAACATTGAGTTTAGGGGGAGGGACCACCGTTTCACAGGACATGCAGGAAGTGTCCCAACAGTTTTGAACATGATTGAGGGTTCAAAGGGTTTTAATTAAGAGTGAACTTCACTCCAAAAAAAAGAGCTGTTCCTCCTAGAGCTCTCGAAAGAGTGAGTTTTAGCTCTTTTACATTTAGAGAGTTGCAACATGCCTGCTGAGAGTCCGTTCCGCAAACGGTTACTAGGCTGCATGCGGCCATTCGCAGTCCGTCGCTAAGATGGTCGACGTCCACAACCGTCCATCACCGCCCTGCGAATGGGCGCGAAACGGGTGCGAAACGGGTGCGAAACGGGTGCGAAACGGGTGCGAAACGGGTGCGAAACGGGTGCGAAACGGGTGCGAAACGGGTGCGAAACGGGTACGCCGCCCTTATACCGTCTTCATACCGGGCTCTCATCGTTCGCCGCCGCTTGTGGCCGGCAAAGTCCCCTGAACGTGTTCAACGGACGGGAAACGGCCCACCGTGTGTGTCGCCGTCCGCACCCATTTTTCACACGGTAAGGGGTCGCTCAGCTCACACGGATACATGTGAGGGCCCCATTACCAGGTGCTTATGGTCCTGTGTTATGAACTGGCGTACCCAGATGATGGATTTGGGATGTTACCATCTCACTATTAGGGGGAGGAGTACGATCGGGTGTATGATCTTTGATTCCAAATCATATACATTTTCAGGAGATTTCCTAAATAATTTTGCTGAGACTGATTCATAAAATACCCCGTATTTTCATGATTTTGCGGTCCGCACTGACATTCGAAACCATCTTTTGTGTTGGGGTGTGGGGTGGGGGGGGGGGGGGAGGGGATACTATGTGTTGTTGCCTTCCTCTGAATTGGTTTTAAAATACAAACATACCTCAATCTGGCCCTTCAGCATGTATATAGCAACACTTCCTATGCATAACTGTTGGGTCGTTTTACTTTATACATGCTAAAGGGCCGGAAGATCATACAAGGTTTTGAAAGAACAGTGACGATATATCCATTTTGACTACTGTGTCATACTTTTCTTATCATACCCTCAAAATAAACATTTAAATTTGAAAAGTAGGATTACAATCAGAAGCTATTTTATGCGTTTCATGTTGGTGATCTAAACTTAAAATGTCAAAAAACTGATTGTGTTTTGTATCTGAACACTTCATTTCATACCATGTTTCTCATACCTCACTTTACTGTTTCAGGAATTACATAATCTTTTTATCATTTTTAAATTGCACAAGAGAAATCAATATTTGACATGTAATTGTGCAGGATTTTTAATAAATAACTGTTCTATACTATTGTTTGTGAATTTGTACCTTGGGTTTATATTTGGTCATGCGTTATAAGATCGCTTCCTTTTGCGTTACACACGGATTTTGGCTTTCGCGACATGATTTTAACTTTACACATTTATATTTGCTTGTATATCCCGCTGAGGTAGTAAAAGTATACATTTTCTGAAGGGAATTTGCATGAGGAAACCAAATATGCCATTAACATTATAGTACTACAAAGGACTAAAATGGTATGATTGATAATGTTCGGAATAATATCAGAGGTTTTGATTTTTAATTTGAGATCCATATATTTTTTATACCTACCCTATCATTATTTACTTTACATATTTGAATTTCTCATGAAATTACCCATCAGATGATATATAATTACGTCGATAAGGTAATTATACCGGCTATTGAATATCTCCAATTATCATTTGATATATTTTAGAATTTTCAGAAATATTTGTGAAGGATGTACCCTTCCCTGATCTAAGCTGCATTTCTGAATTTCTCTAGTTACAAGCTTTCCAAAAATGTATACTTTTCCTATCATAGGTTGAAAACTTTTTCTGCTATATAGTCATTTTATAAATCCGGTAAATTGAGGCTGATTATTCATGTTGACTGTGTAGCGAATAGGAAGAAAGCTGATGATCATGGTCTTATCCATAATTAATTAGATGTTACAAATAGTTGACAAATCTGTTGAACCACATACTTAAAGACTACTAAATATCCTTCAAAATGGGACCAGAATGGTGTTTGTAACATTAGGGGATGACTAGGTATTGTAAAAAGAACAATGCATGGGATTATCCCCATTGAGTTTGTACAGGCGGCACCCCTTCCGGCACCACCCCTGGTCCCCACACTTCAAACAGCTGTATCTCCCCTTCTGTATTAGTTATACCAATACCATTTTGCAGGCAGATAGCTTGTTATTAGGGCTTTAAAATGATACCAAATATGTTGAGATAGCTTTTGTGGTTTTAAAAATATTTAAGGAATATGACAGCATGAAACTAAAAAGTGTAACAGCACCACCCTTTTGGGAGGCGAGATCATAACGCGTGACCATTTATATTTATAGTAATAACAATGCAGGGGTTCTTTTGATATTAATAATAACTATAGGAGGATAATGATAGCACGTTCAACAAGTGTTTGTCCACATGGGGGTGGGGGGTGGGTGGGGGTGGGGGAGGGGGTATGGGGAAGGGGGAGGGGTATGTACAAATTAATACTGATCCTAATTTCTGAAATTTATAGGATTTTTGTTTGTTCCCAACATTGCAACATTTTTCAGATTTTTGGATCATTTTTAAGATGGAGAAAACCAAACGAAAAACCAACCCAACCGAGACAACTTGAGAGGTTTGTCTATAGAACTGGGTTTCTTCGTTGCTTTATCTGAATTATTTTGATTATCCAACACGTACAAAATAAAAATAGCAGATTGTTTCTTTTTGTGTATCAAGTGCACTTTTTTATTTTAAATATCTGATATAAAGTAACAATGGCTTAATATGAATATATTTAAAATTACATATATAGGTGGTAATACAATCGTGAACTTTATATGTTATATATATATTTAAATATTTGACATATTATCACGTACAATATTTGACATATATATTTTTTCATACAATTACAATAGTTTGATTTCAAAGAGAGAACTTAAGTTACACATTCTCAAGTCATTTGACGCATTATACGAATTAGATATACGGTAGTTAGTTAAACACTTTTTTAATATAGGCACGTTTTACTTTAATTCTCAGATCGCATATTATCTGCCCAAATGTCATTATACCCTAAGGTAATATTTCACCTCAAGCATGGAGTAGGTCCCCATCAGGGCTCGCGTTCTTGCGCGTCCTCGCGTCCTAGGACCCCTTATTTTCTTGTTGGACGATAATGGACGCGTAAGTTTACATATTGAACTTCACTAACGGGTCCCAATCGAAAATAAAGGGACCCCTTAAATCTGACGATGTATGGACGTGGAAACCTTAAGACATTCTGAAAATTGTCAATCTCCATCCTGTGCCTACATTTTAAATTTATTAATGTCCGAAAAGATAAATACAATGCAAATCCTGTATTTTTAAAAGTTGTTAAACACACTAAATCGCTTCAGAATTGCTTCCGCAAAAGTTTCAAGCGATTTCCAAAACATTCTATATATAAGTATCTTCTACTGATTAACATGGACACGACATAGGTATATGAGTTACATGATCTTACGCTAGTGTGCGTATCTGTGTTAGCGACTGTTTGTCTCTAAAAAAAAATTGACCATTTTCAAAGGCTCAAACTTCAGGACCCCTTATATTTCTGGGGGACCCCTTAAATTTAGTTTTTGCAGTCCTTAAAGGGTCCTGAAAAATGCAAATGGGACTCCTTTGAGCCAGTGCTACCCCTGGTCCCCATGTCCTATAACATGATAAGGCAAATCGATGGGATGTGTAATAATGCTGACGACGATACGGATTCAGATTACCTCTAATCAACATAATTAGATAATTGTCTACATTTTGTTAAATAAATTAAAGTTAACCTTATGTTTTATGAATTACACAATTACGACTTCTCAAAACGTTTGAGTTTGCCCTTCAAGATCGTGATAAAACTGTTTTGTACTTGAAGAAAGTGAATTGAGATACTTTAACCTATACATCCTCTTTGAATTTTGATGTTTTGTATAGCGTAACGTTGTCTGATAAATTAGTAGACATATCAGATTGAATGAAATTTGTATACGCACTACAGAAAACATGTCATACATCACATCTTCTTTCTTATCTCATGATTCTTCCGATAAGAAAAAGGTAAAATCTGCGAATAGTATTACCCAACATTATTAGATTGTTTTCTGTTTTATACAATTAATAAACATGTGCATGATTTCCAAGTGCATAGCTTTGATTGTTATATGAAACTGTTAGATAACGTGATACAGTACACACTTATCGTGACCCTGTCTTAGAAAATAGTAACATTTATGCATTATTGAATATAATAATATTCATAGCTAAAACCTTTTTTTACTTCAACACTGATCGTATGCCATCCCTGTGTCACTTGAGCTATTCTCATCGATCGGTATGGTGTCACAAAATCATGTTTACTTCCTCTTGATCGCCCAGCTGGATATTCCCATGAACTTGCTTCCCATTGCAAAGAGGAACGGTTACTGCAGAGGTCAACGGTGAAGGTCAAAACGGGTCATAATTTCCTTATTTCCATCAAAGTTTTTCGATTTTTCAGTAGTTCGTAAAATATGATCATCTCTCTCATTTGATCACAATCAGTTGTCCTTATTTGTTTCACTTCTAAAGAAAATGAAACATCCTCTGTACGTTGTCGATGAGGAATATTAGAGTGTCTTATTTGACCTGGGAATGGTTAAGTTCAATTGACGTAACAAACCCGATCAAGAGAATTTTCAATAGCAATATTTAGGGATTCAATCATGTTTCAGTGTATGTGTATCACCAATTTTGGTGATGCACATTTACGCTGAAACATGATTTAATCCCTTTCAACAACGACCAAGGATTTGAACTCCATTTCATAAATAGACAACACAAATAAGAACATAATTTAATTGTACTTAACAATTTCATTCATACTATTTTCAAACCTTAATACTGAAATGATCAAATTAAAAATCAAGCTCCATTTAGTTTCAAAAGTCGATGTAAACATCGATCTTTCCAAAACAACACACTGCGGGGCATTAAATGAGAGAGAACGACAAGAATATAGAGGTCATACACGTTATTCATAATTGGCGATTTCATGTCTAAAGAGGGAGACATTCTCGATAAACATACATTTTCCTAGATAGTGTCGGTTTCCAGCAAACATTTCATTTCAAACTAGTGGAATAGATAGTTTATACGTTCAAGTTTATTTCACGAATGTAATAAGGTCAAATATTGAACAGCTCAGAAGTATGAAGCGCTGTTTATGATTAGTGCAAAGTTCACCACATTGAAAAACTACATCACTCTCGTCTCGGCTACATCGTTAGCCTCATTTTCGGAGCATCAATTGCTCTGAGCATGCTCAGTTGGCTAGCACGGCCCACTTTTGACGTAAATGCGCTAATTATGAATAACGTCTATTGGGTGATAGGTTGCCAAATGACCTAACAATCGAGTATTTTAATGATAAATTTGCATCTAAGAAAATTGATCTCTAGGTGAGAAATTTGTAATTTATTTTTCTCCAGAAAATATGTTTTTTGGGGTTGGAGAGTTTTTCCATAAAACATACTCGCCCAAACGGTCAAAACAGGTCGTCACAATTGTATCATTACAAAGTTAATATAAATATTTATAATATAATAAATCGTATATATCTATCTGCTCAAAGAGTCACAAACAGGTATTTATTTCTACAATTAATAACGTTAATTTGTAAAAGGCCTGTATAGGCCTAAATGTTACATACCGCCGAAACGGTCGTAAACAATTTTACAAATTACACGACTTTTAAGCTACAACATATAAATATCAAATCGTTTACATTCGAGTGCATGAAGACGAAGCGTATTTCTTGAGCAGGAATAAATAATAGCGTCAATACTTTATTTGTAGTCCATGGCATTCGTAAAATCCAAAATGTCTTCAATTGTGAAGATTTGATAATTATTATACCCAATTATATGTAATAACCGAATGTTGACATCAAATAATTACATGCAATTTAATACATATTGCTGATACAAACACGGTGTTTATGTCCAAGGGGACACTTATTTATCAAATTTGTACGCATCCGTGTCATACACGTTTAGAAACAACTGCACCACTTTCTCTGAAATTATGGGGATTTAGTGATACCTCGCGGGTCCACGTTGTAGTCGAGAAAAAAGGAACCCCAAATCCTCTTTTTCATTTACGAGTGCGTGTTCATTCATATGACAGTGGCCCCAGGACTTTTCTTTTCTAAAGTTTTTAAACCTTGACACTTTTGTCTCCAAGTCTTCAGCTTATGATCACAGTGTCGTAACATTTTCCAGCAAGATATCAATCATACTTAAGTTTTGCGACAATACATTCTGTAAAACAAATGTTGATATCTTCACCATGCCAAATTCGAAAGAATAACACTTTGAATTTAACTAAAATAAATAGGCGTAGGCCTACCTGATATCGGAGCAAAAACTGTCTTACAGACTCATCCGTCTAATAAATACAATACTTCCAAGAGCAGATGCTCTACTTTTACGTTTATATTCATGTTACACTTGTACTTACAACATACACGATACATTAAAACATGAATACTCACTTTAACTTTTTAATTAGTGCATAGATATTTCTGCATTTTACAAAGCACAGTGTTGCTATATTATTTCGGTGATTAGGACTTTTAGATTTATATAAAAATAGATATCTTTCTATCTGAATAGCGCTATTCTGCCTTTCCTTACAGGTCGGATGGGTGATAGAGTAGTTTCCCCATATCGGTAGATACATTGACAATGCGATGGGCGGTTGGGTGGTATATAGAATATTGTTCCCATACCGGTTCATACATTGATGATGCGATAGGTGGTAGGGTGGTAGAGTAGTTTTCCCATACCGGGTCATTCGTGGTTGATGCGTTTGGTGATAGAGTAGTAGTACCGGTGCATACATAGATGATTTAATTAAGGGGATTTAGTGATACCTCGCGGGTCCCCGTTGTAGTCGATAAGAAAAAAGGAACCTTAAATCCTCGTTTACATTTACGGGTGCGTGTCCAATTTATATGACAGTGGCCCAGGACTTTTCTTTTCTACATTTTTAAAATTTAAATCTTTCGTCTCCAAGTCTTCAGCTTATGATCACAGTGTCGTAACATTTTCCAGCAAGGTATCAATCATACTTAAGTTTTGCGACAAGAAATTCTGTAAAACAAATGTTGATATCTTTACCATGCCATATTCGAAAGAATAAAACTTTTGATTTTAACTAAAATAAATAGGCGTACCTGATATCTGAGCAAAAACTTTCTTACAGACTCACTCGTCTAATAAATACAATACTTCCCTGAGCAGATGCTCTACTTTTACGTTTATATACATCTTACACTTGTACATACAACATACACGATACATTAAAACATGAATACTCACTTTAACTTTTTAATTAGTGCATAGATATTTCTGCATTTTACAAGGCACAGTGTTGCTTTAATATTTCGGTGATTAGGAATTTTAGATTTATATAAAAATAAATATCTTTCCATCTGAATAGCGCTATTCTGCCTTTCCTTACAGGTCGGATGGGTGATAGAGTAGTTTCCCCTTACCGGTAGATACATTGATAATGCGATGGGCGTTTGGGTGGTATATATATAGAATAGTTTTCCAATACCTGTTCTTACCTGGATGATGCGATAGGTGGATGGGTGGTAGAGTAGTTTCCCCTTACCGGTAGATACATTGATAATGCGATGGGCGGTTGGGTGGTATATAAAATAGTTTTCCCATACCGGTTTATACCTATGGATGATGCGATAGGTGGTTCGGTGGTAGAGTAGTTTTCCCATATCGGGTCATTCATGGATGATGCGTTTGGTGATAGAGTAGTAGTACCGGTGTATACATAGAAGATCGATGAACGGATGGGTAAAGTAATTTTCCGAAACTAGTATGATGCGGTGAGCGGATGGGTGATAGTGTAGTTTTCCCCATACCGGTTCATACATGGATGTTGCGATGGGCGGATGGGTGATAGTGTATTTTTTCCTATACCGGTTCATACATGGATGCGATGGGCGGATGGATGATAGAGTAGTTGTACCCAAACCGGTTCATTCATGGATGATGCGATGGGCGACTGAGTGATAGATTAGTTTTCCCCATACCGGTAGATACATGTATGGTGCGATGGGCGGATGGGTAGTGGAGTAGTTTCACTGTTTCCCCCATACTGGCTCATACATGGATGATGTGATGGGCGGATAGGTGATAGAGAGTGTTCCTATACCGGCTCATACATGTATGATACGATTATTAAACAAAATCAAAATGTTAAAAATGTCAACGTTTTTGAAATTTAAAAACAATCTTTTTTAATCTTTTTTTTTGGGGGGGGGGGGGGGGAATCTCCAAAATGTCACGATTAAGGACATTTTTTTATCATTAAAAAAAAAAATTCAATAAATCAATTCTAAAACAAATTAAACACATCTTACCAAGTATGAAGTATGAAAGCAGAACTGCTTATCGATGGCAAAATGTCTCCTTCAGAAGTGAGTCATAGTGTGTTTCTATTGATTATCCGTCTTTTACCGGTAGACGGTCGCAATAGATACACTCTATAGCAAGGTGGGTCTCTCCTTTACCATTTTATGTATTTTTTATATGACCTCTAAACAGCCAATGACGACCAATACGTGATAAAGTATAAAAGGTCAAAGCAGTGGGGTAAAGTCAGGGTCCAAAAACTGGCAGTTTGTTGACAAAGGATACAATATAAAAATATGCTCCAAAAGCCCTCAAATTTCTATTACCTCCTAAGTGTCGTCCTAGGGATATAAATAAGTTAACGAATTGTTAGTATGCGAACATTTGTGCCAGGAAATAGCATTGTTGCATCCAATGTGATTGATTGTTGTCTCTTGAGCATTGCCTCTCCTGATAGACCAATTATTTGTCGACAAACGTAAAATTCCCAATAATTTAATAACCACAACCCTTCTACTTACAAGATCTCAAGTATACTAAATTATGGTCAAAAATGGGACCTTGGATTTGCGCAAAAAGTGATTTTCGCCAGCATAGATTAAAGAAGACTTTTAGTATGTTATTCCAGAGACCTTCCCTATGACAAAACTGATGAAAACATTATGTTGCAAGTTGTGGTGGGTTAAGCTATAATTGGCGGTGTATTGATTGGATTATCGAAAATAAAATCCGATTAGTAAGTGTTTCAAACTACCTTTTGCACCACGTTTTATGAAAACTATAAGTTAGCACAATTTGTCAATTGTTCACAACTGGAAAATTTAAACCATTCCTTTAGTATACTTGAAATGAGACGCGCTTAAGTAATTGGACATTTTTTCAAATAATATCATTTTTTAAGTTATGTAAACTATTGGCTTTGAATTACGTGCATGCGCAGAACGCTGTTTTAAACAACCCTAAAATTCCTCCCGAATTCACCAGCCTGCTAGCAAATCATTATTTTTACAACATCGCCATAATGCGATCATACAACTCTTCTTCCCTAGCCTTCCCTGCAGTCGATAAACTGTGGGTGTTGGGTTCTGGTGCAAGACATTTGCTAGTAGAGAACGTGTACAGATATGGATTTATGGAGGAGTTTATTGGGAGGATTAATACCACAGACCACACATACATCACTACGGGAATGGACACCCCGCACTGAGCGAGTATGCCCATAATGATAACCGGCATCCAGCAACAAAAATCCGTAAACACAATCATGCCCATTTTTCGCGCCATTTTGCTGATCTGATGTTCACTAGACTCATCCACGGCCTCATCGACGTAACTGTCGTCGTCTTGGTCCTTTATATCTTCTACGTTGACTTCGTCATCTTCATCACACTCGTGGTGTTCCTTTTTAGGTTCTTCGTCAACCGTCTCTGTTTCTTTTCCCGTTTGATCTTCTTTTGCTGGACTTCTATCTGCACGTTCTTTTGTGGTTTCTTCCCCATTTGTTTTAGCTTCATTAGCTCCGCCCTCAGTTGTTTCATCCACCGTTTCATATATGTGATCGTTTTCGTAGACATTTTCTGCCACTTTCATCTCCATGTTGTCAAGATTGGGATGGTCATTTGTTTCCTTTTTGACTTTCTTGCTCGGGTTTACCTTTCGGCGCCGTGTCGATTGTCTGGCAAGCTGCCTACTTATTTTCTTCTTCATGTCCAAAGTTTCCTTTGATTCCTTCGGGTCTTCTTTGTTTGATTTGTGATCTTTTTCACGCCCATCCAGTTCTTTGCTAGCTTCTTCCACGCCAGTCTCCTTGATTTCTGGGCATTTCGTGGCATCATCGTTGCCCTCTTTGACTGGTTCTCCATTTGGCTTTTCTATACCATTAGTGACTACGTCTTGGGTGTTCCCATTTTCCTTTGGACTGTCTTGGGCATTTCCATTTTCTTTTGGACCGTCTTGGACACTCCCGTTTTCTTTCGGACCAGCTACCGCATTCTCTACCATTGCGTCGACTGCCTTCATCGCCTTAGCCATCTCCTTCAGCTTCCTGAATATCATCCCGTAGAATACAGTAATGGCAATAAAGCACATAAGATTGAGACCTAAGAAAATGAATATGGAAAAATACCACGCCGGTTTTGTGCTACCTGGTACCTTAACATTAAGGGTGCGTTTCGCTAGCGGGTTGGCCACATCTCCCTCCATAAGTGTGAAATCACTGGGACGAGTTACCAAAGGCAGACCAATACAGACATCTGAGAGAGCATAGACATCGGAATCTTCACTGGCGGACAATATGGCCACCATGCCGATGATGACTGCGAAACCCCACAATGCACTCACCACAAATACGGCAACCCGCATTGATATACGCTTACCTGTGGATGAATACATGACCTTAATGAATTGATCAACACTTATCAGAACTATGAAGAATACAGAAGCCTCGCTGGACACCAAAGATATAAATCCAGCGAGCTTACAGTATATCGATGATCTCCAAACATACGAGTATACATAGTAGGTTTCGCCGTAGTATGTGTCGGCCGCGGCCAGAATGATCATGTAAACGCCCATCAAAAAGTCCGCGATGGCAAGATTCCAAATTAGGAAAGACTGTACACGTAGTAGATCATTCACCCCTTCCCCTTTCCCGAGAATAACTCGCTTGGTTCGCCAGATCAGGACCATAGCATTGCCTATGAGAGCGCCGAATCCAATGAGCCACACAAACATCTTGAGAGTGGTTGTTTGTGTGATACTCCCACAGACGAACAGGGGAGGCGTCGGCTCTATGGAGATACACTCGGTCTTGCTCTCACGATAGTCTTCCTCGAAATTGCAACACAGTCTATGATTGTCAACGTAACTGTTTAGAGAAACAAATGAAGAAAACATTAATTCGTGATTAACTTTTTATTGACTGATATGTGCATGTGCAACTATACACCAACCCGTTGAGCCCTGCATCGAGCGTGTTCGAGGGTTTTCTGTATGTGGCCCTCCAGCCGTGGCCGGAACCATTGAATTACCCAGGGATATCTAATGACATATGATGTGAACCACCGATACAATTTCTTGCAGGGATCCCGCGCTTGTACTGCAGGGAACTGTAGTTTTATTGCAGAGACTTACAGGGATACAGCAGTTTTATTGCACGAGGGGCACTGCAGTTTTATTTATTGCAGGGACACCGCACTTTAACTACGGGGACACTGCACTTTTATAGAAGGGAACCGTATGTTTTTAATATTGCAAAGATTTTCAGGGACACCGCACTTTCATTGCTCGCGCACCGAAATTTATTGCACGGACACCAAAGTTTTACTGCGGTGACAACGATTACTGTCCTTAGATCGATTTTTGCATGAAGAACCATGTCTTCATAAATGCCTCAGAATTTTAGAAATTTATTGATCTACAATGCCAGAATCTGACAAAATGCTCGTATTGACTTCCTCCTTGAAAAGATGTTCAACAGAATGTTCTAGTGAGTTTGTCATGGGTTATGAATTGGAAAGTAAAACTAAACAAAATCTCGTATCTCTTAATGCACGCCATTTAGATTATACAGTGACTTACAATGTTTCTAATAAGCCTAATCCAGCAAAACCAGCGTAGGCTACCTCCACCGGGTTTGAGCTATTTGTCACCAACACTCTGAAATTTAAAATGATGTGCACATGGTAATGAGAAATGTTATATGACAATTGACGCTGGCACAGAAACGTGTCTCCCATCAAAGCACTGTAAAATTACAGGAGACACATGGTGCTCAAAACCAGTTTGCAGATATTAGTCTGTTGCGCAATACTTGCCCAAACGACGTCCTGGCCCCGTGTTTGAATATCCATCTAGATCACGTGTTTTCGTCAGATCCTTCTGGTTCCCATTGACATTACATCGCAATGAAAGCCTTTACAACATTGTTAATCAAAGATTTTAAAGAAAATCTAGCAAAATGTATAGTGGCACGACTTAGGTGCGTGCACTAGTCTGTTGTTTTCCTTAGGACCCGTAATTATTCTTTTGAAGAACGCACACTTTGTGTTATTTGAAAAGATAATTAAACAATACTGCTAAGATATACCCATGCTTTACCGTGTATAAGAAACGGTGAATTCAGATGACTGAGCTAATGCATGTGATGTGTTTGGTAGTAAATGTAGCTGATGTTTTCAGCAGGGAATAAATCTGACACTTAAATTGCACCATCAGAAAACAGTATATATTTACATTAGTATAACATCTCTGAATGACCAAGAATTAAGCCGTTGCCCCGACTACTTACAGGGTTTTTACATCTTGAAGTCCATAGAAAGCATAACTTTGGATTTCCTGAATCGGAGTATTCGACAGAACTCTGTAAAACAAAGACACAACACAATTGATCGATAACATGTCCCATTCAACGTACTAGTGAGATGTCCGTAATTTAACTGGTGTTATGAAATAGTGAGTTCCCTAACGGCAAGTCCTAAACCATGCTAATTGTAAGTGATTTTTATCTTTTGTGTTTATTATCCTCTCTCCAAATACATAATTATTATTTTCATTTTCACATAATTATTACATGTTTTCATAATTTTCACAATATTTTCACATAATATTCATATTAAAAATTATTGAAAATTATGTTGTACTAGAATTCGCGGTTCGTTAGTTGATCGGTTCTCGAGTTGGGGTTCACGGGATGTGTACTCTTAAAATTCAGTTATCACAGGTGCCCTTTCTATTCCAGATACCCCATAATACAGGCACCTCCAGGTGCCCTTAAATCCAGGTAGGCTACCCCATCCATGGACATATACTATATCTATGTAATTCAGTACATCTAAATACTATTTGTGGCGATTCTGTCTGTCCAATGACTCCGAGTGTAGATGCCTGCTCATCTGTCCGTGCAATCGCTATGCGCAGGGATCTTCGCCCAGTGCCACGCAACAGTCACGAAAGTGTCACGCACGGCCCGCTACCGAAATTTTGATTTACTTTAACCCCGGTAGCTACTATTTGGGCTCAAATTGTGGCTTACGGAGTGAGTGATGACATATGGTCTTCGCCCAAAATATTTTCATTATGGACATAACTACATTCCTGTATATGTGGCTGTTTGTTATCCTTAAAGATCGCATCGCAATAAGCATTTATACAGGACAATACGACCGATAAATAAAAATATTTTACGAACCTTTCTATATGTAAACAAACTATTACACTGTTGCTGCGCGCTCGCGTATAAACAAAACATGGCGCACGCGTAATGGCGCAGACCGTAAGGTGCGTACGCGTTCGTGGTGCAAACTGGGTCTTATTGGGGGGGGGGGGGGGGGGGGGGGTAAAAGGACCGTGTCTCCGCAGTGCAAACCGTTCAGTAGACCTACAAAATGGCGCACCAGGAGACGAGAACAAAAAGTCAATCATACAGCCAGGATAGAGAAAGAACTCCAATTAACTTTAACTCCCTGGCGTGTTTTTGTATGAGTTAAACTATGAATATGATCAGGATGAAAAAGGGTGAAATGGGGGAGGGGAGGGGGGGGGGGGATGGGGGTCAGTCTGTATGCGCCGGGAATCAAACGCAGACCGTGAGCGTGCAAGTGTGTAGTGTTGTATTTTAACACTATTGCAATAGATAGGCCAATCATGGGATGTCTGTTATATTATACGAGATAAATATGAATAGAGCGCCCTGCTTGTGTATTATAATAGTGTAACAAAATATGTGTTTGGCATAATTTAGCCCAAATGATTCCTATATCTGGCAACACAGGAATGTCATCATGCATGATGAATCTTCTTTTATTATGTAAATTCTGTGTGAGCCCCTCAGAAACCTCATGTTTTTTTTAAAAAAAAGTCTGAGAGCAACCTGCAACAATGCATGAGGCATAACAGGTATCTAACTTCCACAATTCCGCAATAGGAGAGTAAAAAGGAGTTCACTCTAATTAAAGATATAAGGTGTTAGAGAGGCTCTCTAGTTGTGTATTTACGGTGTTAGAGAGGCTATTCCACATTGGATTTGCGGCGTGGGAGAGCCTCTCCCGTTGGCGTTTTACCTCTCTGGAGAGGCTATCCCACATCGGATTTACGGCGTGGGAGAGCCTCTCCAAAGCCGTTAATTCGCCGTAGGAGAGGACTAATCTCGTCTACCAGTCGCTTTATATATTACCACCATTACCTACCTCTTTGAGTCAACCATCATTTAAAACGTAATTAGTATGACTTTGACTTTGAATAACGTGGATTTCCTTATTCAATTCATGCCTGAGCTTTCATTTGTCTGGGGATATGGGTTATACAGGGCAGTTTGATAGTTTTGGTTTTCAATTAGAATGTTGTATTGTTTGTAAAATAAGGAGCATTGGGGTGATGTATCACAAGTCCCCTGTATTTGTAGACCTATTTGTTTATTATATTTCGTCTTCTGGAGCGATATGGCCTGAGTGTCATGAACTTTGTAGATGGTTTTGGCTTGGACCAGAAATTAGGCAGGGAATCTCATGGCATGGATTGCAGAAGGGAGATTTGTTGTTGTTCAAAGTCGAGTCATTACGTGTACATTTGGGTGTTGTAAATTGTGATAAATTGTGGGAATTAAGTGACGGAAATTGAAAGGGAGTAAGTGGGTGGGATTCCTTTACTCCGGGTTGAATTTGTGTGGTGTTTTTTTGTGTAAACAAGTGTTTTTACCTCCTTGTAAAACGTCATTTGGTGAGGTGAGGGTTATTCTCCAGGACGGGTAAATTCTCCTGTTTTAACAGCTACGGGCTGTGGAGTGTGTCCTGGACTGATAACCCTCGAGGTTAAATGACGGGTGTACAAGGAAGTATGAGTTTAGATCTCAGGTTTTTGGGTTGAGGTTGGGATGCTGGTTTTGTTACGTGTCCAAACTAAGCGTAACAAAGTTAATTATTTGAAAGGCTTTAATATGGAATGCGTTCGGAATTGTTGGGCGTGGCTTTGTGTAGGATCAAAAGTTTATTTGATCCAGAACCTCCTTTTAGGATCGTGGCAGTGTTCGCCTGTTTGATTTTTCTGGTCTGTGGAATTTTTTATTGGGTGGGCCCTGAAATGATTCAATTTCTTAGTGATAAACTTGAAAGGAAATTGGGATTATTTGGGAGCCGCTTGGTAGTGATTTGCATTTTAACATTTTATACCAGATTTGTGGCACTCTTTTCGTTGTCACGTCCGCCATTTCCGAATGCATTCCTGTAACTCATGGGTTGGGATTGATACTTCTTGGGAGGAGTGTTTTACTAAATAAATAGTGGGTGGATATTTAATGTGAATTTCAAATAACTTGCAAGTATAATCTGAGTGCAATATTTTGAGTAACATAAATAATCCATTTTAGGCCATATTTCAATTATATATATGTGCAATACACAGTGCCATTGTAGTGAGGATGAGATTTTGAAGTTTAGGCTAAATTAAATTGAATGTTTCACTTGATATGAATTATGTTGCCATGTTTCCCTTCTCTTTTTCATTTTCTTGGTTACTTAAATTTAAATAATAGAAGTCTTTCCATCTTTGGTCGAGCACGATCTCACCCTCTGGTAGTTGCTGTCCTTAGTCGAGGTTTCCATGCCTATCCGCTCGGGCTTAACATCTTGGAAGCCATCATACCTCGACTGGGGAAAAGCAACTGCCAGTTGGATCTTGCATGTAAAATCTTGCACACCTCGGTCCGTTACAATAGGCATAGGGGTCGAGTTTTTATAGTGGGGTCTTAGTTCAGAGTTGGTCTTTGAGTTTTATTAGGTGGTAGAAGGAGGATTCTATCGTCATGATCATCTGTACCCAGTCTTTAGAACTCTGTGTGCAATATCCGTGTATTTTGTCAGTCTATTGACATTCATTATTCCTAGTAGGCATGTAGGTCTATGCCTAAACGAAAGTGTATTTCAATCACGCATGTTTGCTCACACCGTCGCGTCCCTTTTAATACCATGTCCATGTAACATTAATATAAAAGACATCCCATCCGAATTGTTATATAGTAACTCAGGCTCGTTTTGGCCCGCGCGTGCGTTGGGTCCGCAAAGTGATGTTGATGCACTGACATCATACTACCCGCAATCAATTTAACACGGTTTACGCTCCCAGTTCCTTTATAATCCCTAACCCGCCGAAACACTACAAACTTGCACGCACACGGTCTGGGTTTCAATAGGCCTCCCCCCCACACATTTACCCTCTCCTGATCATATAGTTTAACTCATACCAAAACACGCCCAGGAGTTAAAGTTAATTGGAGTCCTCTTTCTATATCCTGGCTGTATAATTTTATGATTGACCTTTGTCTCGTCTCCTCGTGCCCTGTTATCTTGTAGCCTACTGTACGGTTTGCACTGCGGAGCCACAGACTGGCTCCTTTTACCCGCCCAATAATAAAGAAAAATACAGCTTGCACCACGAACGCGTACGCACCTTACAGTCTGCGCCATTACGCGTGCGCCGGCAATCGCGTGCGCCATGTTTTGTTTATAAGCGAGCGCGCAGCAACAGTGTAAGAGTTTGTTTACTTATAGAAAGATCGTAAAATATTGTATTTGTCGGTCGTATTATCCTGTATAAATGCTTATTGCGCGATGCGATCTTTAAGGATAACAAACAGCCACATATACACCCGGGGGGGGGGGGGGGCCAGTCAAACATAATGGTGTACACATGCGTGACCAAATTTTTTCCAGACACCCCCTAAACAAGTTTTTTAAACAAGCAAGCAAAATTACCCCCTAAACAAGTTTTTAGCGCGCTTTCCTTGCAAATTTTGACCCCTAAACAAGTTCTTGCCAGAATATGACCCCTAAACAAGTTTTGTCTATTTAACGGGGGAACAAAATAAGTTACCCTAAACACGTTCGACCTGTATTTTAAGCCGGGATTTTAAGCCACCCTTTTTCTTGAAAATCAGCGTTTTTGATACCCTTAACGCGTCACGCGCGTGACGCGTCCAACACTGAAAAACACCCCTTTTTACGCGTTTTTTGGTCACGCATGTGTACAACATTATGTTTGACTGGCCCCCCGGGCATATACAGAAATGTAGCTATGTCCATAATGAAAATATTTTGGGTGAAGACCATATGTCATCACTCAGTCCGTAAGCCACAATGTGATTCCAAATAGTAGCTACCGGGGTTAATGAAAATCAAAATTTCGGTAGCGGGCCGTACGTGACACTTTCGTGACTGTTGTATGGCACTGGTTGCTACGTGGGGCGAAAATCCCTGCGCATAGCGATTGCACGGACAGATGGGCAGGAATCGGAGTCATTGGACAGACAGACAAACTCGCCAAAAATAGTATTATGATTCATATTACATAATTTTCAATATTTCTACATATTGCATATTTTCACATATTACTCATATAACATATTATTACATGTTTTCATTATTTTCATAATGTTCATATTTTTATTTGATTTTTATATAAACTAGCGGGCACCCGCTAGAAGATTTCCCGGGGAGGTAAGTAAACAAAGCGTAAGAAAATGTGATACAATATCACGAACATTTCCTATACATAATCTAGACGGGCGCTCAATAATCCGAATATCGCAGGTACTTTTGATAATCCAGGTATGTGCCTTAATCCAGGTAGGCCTACCTTTGTGTTTTTAATAATCCAGATACCCAGGTACCTATATAGGCCTCCCATGTGACACCCCTAATCCAGGTACCCATTGTCCCATGATATCCAGAGACCCCATAGGCCTAAGCCCTACCCGTAATATAATCTAGACGGGCGCTCAATAATCCGAATATCGCAGGTACTTTTGATAATCCAGGTATATGTGCCTTAATCCAGGTAGGCCTACCTTTGTGTTTTTAATAATCCAGATACCCAAGTACCTATATAGGCTCCCATGTGACACCCCTAATCCAGGTACCCATTGTCCCATGATATCCAGAGACCCCATAGGCCTAAGCCCTACCCCTAATCCAGTTACCACAGCTGCCCTTAATAGTGCCGAAGATAGCGGGCAGTTCGTCGTATCACAATAGGCATGTCCTTAAATAATTCAGGTACCTAAGGTGGCCTTGGTATAATGTAAGTACCATGGTGCCCTTAATACACCATGAGCCTAGACGTAAGACCCAACGTGCTCTTAAATAACACAGATACCCAGATGTTCCTAATCCAAATACTCCACGTGTTCTTAATACACCAGTTGCCCTAATAGGCCTAGGCCCTACCCCTACTCAGGTACCGCATATGTCGGCGTTATATCCATACCAATGTATCCGTATATCCGGTTTTATAATGGAAAGCACAGGTATAGGTGCCGAAGCTATAGTGGGTGGTTAGTCATATCAAAACGTAAGATGAGGGTAATTGTAAAACAGCAAGAGTATGTCGTTGATACTCCATATATCCTAGGTGCCCTTAATACTGACATTGGTGCCACAGCGCCAGTAATAACCCATATATACCATTATGCCCTTAAGAAATCCAGGTACGCGTACGCCGTGTATCATGTCATTGCATGTGTATTATAACACATGGTGCCCTTGATTATTCTGGTACCACCTTCACTTTAATAATCAAGATCCTCCATGTGTCCTTAGTGATCCAATATAGGACCTCCCTGGACTGTGGTTTATCTTGAATCGAATATTAAGGGCACCCTTGATAACTGTGTATACGGTTATTAGGGCCTACATGGATTAATAAGGACACCTGAATGGTTATTCAGGTGTTATTCAGGTGTATGGAATACTTAGAATAATAAGCGTATCTGGATTGCCTTAATATAATTATAGAACACATGGGTGGTACCCCATGTGACCTTTAATCCAGCAGGTAGACCTTCCCACATGTGCAGTGGCGGCAATATGGTGGTGGAGGTGGGGGAAATGCTCGAGGGGAAACCCCCAGTCGTGACCCCCACCCCAGTCAGCTTAAGTTCCTACGGTACCCATTTTGTACCCCAAATAATAAACAAGTTGAATTTCAATGTTAGAACTCAAAGATACTTAAAATTAGCTGTTAATTCCTCCCGATTTTCTTTATTTTAGCATACGTTCTGAGCGTTATAGTGGGTTTTATAGTCGGTCGTTTAGTTTTATGGTCGGCGGAGTCTATCATTAACATCACTTGTACCATTCCATGCTTGTACTTGAGCACTGTGTGCTATCCGAGGGTTTTTCGGCCTATTTACATTAAATACATTCCACATATAAGTTTATTATCACTACATGTACTCACCTACCTGAAAAAATCTAAAAACCTGTATTAATTTAATATTTATGAGTCTTTAACATTTATGAATTTTATGACAGATTTCTAAATTCATTAAAAATTTGTCCTTTTGGCGGCCATTTTGAATTTTGCAATTTTACCAACCTAACTGTTTGTCGGAGACATTTTTTTTGTCATATTCTTTTTTCTCACACAATTTGGCCATAGAAAAACTGGGTTTTGAAAAATTGATACATATTTGCCTACCCTACCAATAAGCATAGGGCCTAAACGTATGCAGTCCCTTTGCCATGTTTGTCATTTGTTGTGTTCGAAATAAGACCCCCCCACCCCCAGATCTGGAGATACTACCTAATACAGGTGGCCCAACTGCGCATATTATATCCACCCCAGGTAATTTGAGACTGCGTTTTATAGTGAACCCCCGTAATCCAGATACCACGGGTGCCCTTAATAATCATCCAGATACCCTATAATAATCATGATATATACCGCACGTTCCATTTATATAGATACCCCACGTGCCCTTACTATATCCATATTATTAAGTAGGTGAGAGCGGGGAGTGTTCGCCCCATTTTCATTTGAAATGGCCAAGAGACGTCAATTTTAAAGATTGAATGAACCTATTGACATTACTTAAAAGATTGATATTTTGGCTACATACGACCACAATTTCAGTACCCTAGGCCTTACTGTAAAAGAATGAGTAAAGGATTAAGAGAAGTGTCATGGTGAACTTGCCCCGACCCCGATGCAGGTTCGTCCATAGGCCGAGCCCGACCCCGGTGCAGGTTCGTCCATAGGCCGAGGCAAGTTCGCCATAGGCTTCATAAAGTAGTATGTATCAAATAGATATACCCATTTGGTATGCAATGTGATTTTCTTCCAAATTAAAATTAAGAGAGTCCACAATTTAAAGGTGGGTCATGTTTACAGAATAACTCGTTTAGAATTTTAAAATGATAATAAATAAATTTAAGAATATTAACTTCTAATTTTAGTGCTACTCAATTTCAGATAGCTATTTTTATAATTACAAATAGGCTATGCAGGGGGTGAATTACAATTACAATAAATCTCCATTGGCGAACATGCTCCATCATATATGTACCCCATATATTGACTCGATAACCACGCATGTCCCACATACAATGACGGGTTTATAATTGCATCAATCCATAAACTATCACATACCTACCTAACGATGATTTACATTAAAATCTTCTGTACGAATATTAAAAATATAAGAAAATCCACTTCTGTGATGTAAAACTGTTTTTGATGATAATTTGACAAACATTATTCGGAGATCAGCCATCATACCATGGGAAGATCGCAACAAATAGCGGAACATATTGTGTGTCCGTCAAATTCAACCAGTGGCCGCAATGATGAGAACTTCACGTGGTGGGCGAACCTTGTTCTAGGGTGTAACACTCCCCGCTCTCCCCCAGGGAAGTGCGGGGGATGGGGAGGTGGCTATTAGGCCTATTAGGGTATGATGGGGCAATACCGCACGTCCCTATTAGGGTATGATGGGGCAATACCCCATGTGTCTTACTATATCCATATTATCAAGTAAGGGAAGTGCGGGGGAGGGGTGGCTAGGGTATGATTGCATGGGTGACTCCGTCACTTTGATTCATGTTATCCTGGATACGGTTTGCGCCTTTCTCCCAGTTTCTTTATTAAAATAAAGGTCTTGTATTTACATATTATACCCTGGCTTTATGATTAATGTTTTGTTTGTGTATTGCTCTCATTACCGCAGAGCAACGGACTGCCTGCTTTCACCCTGCCCCGTAAACAAATTATAGTTTGCGCCACAAATGCGTACACACTTTGTCTGCGTCACTACGTGTGCGCCAAATCGCGTGCGCCATGTTAAATGCGGTCGCGCTGCAACAACATAGGACCGGTTGGTATAGTACCGCCAGTTTCTTTATCGTTAGCAAACTCCGCGTTCAACTATGTTTACTAATGTGAAAGTGTCACTTTAAGATCTGTGTAAGAGTTTGTTGTTTAGATTTAGAAAATGTCGTGATTTCTTTGTGTAGTCCCGTTTTAATGCTTGTTACTCATGCGATCTTTAAGAATAACAAACAGCCGCATATACAGAAATGTAGCTATATCCCTGATGAAAATATTTTGGGTGAAGACCATATGTCATCACTCACTCCGCAAAACCACAATTTTTGTCCGAACAGGTAGCTACCCGAGTAAAAGAAATGCAACATTTCGGATTCTCATCTGTGATCTTTTCTGCGCATGTCTGAAAACGGGAAAAGTACGGCATTGAACTATCTAATTAGCTCGTGTAGCCTATTAGAGGCGCAATTGCCACGTTTTTTCAGTTGAAGAGGGACGCGAGTGTAAAATTATTATTGAACTATCTAATCAGGCGAGGGACCGAAAATTAGTATATAGATATCAAATTAAACACTCGACACGCTACATCATACACCTGAGTCTGCGCTCTACATTTCTTCACTCATACATGACGTAACATATAATTATTGGTTTCATACATAATTGTTCCAACATTATATTACGTCATGTATCCTTTAACACAGATATTTGAATATTATCTGATTTTGTAAATTTATTTTCAATTTTTAATTAGCTTAGCCTTCAAGGTCACGTTGACCCCATTCGATGATATCGTAGCTAATACATGTACGAGGGTCATTCAATAAGTTCTACCTCCTCACTCATAACATCGCTAATATGAATGTCAGCCTTATTGCATCTGTCATGATTATAGCTCGTAATCATAGTTACACATTTATGATAAATCATAATTGATACCTGTTTCACTTTTGTTACGATGCTGTCAAAACCAGAGAGATATTTTTAGACAACGGAAATGGAAAATTACCTTAAAAATAAATACATGGGTTTGGGTTTTTCCCCGTAGTGTATGGTTAGATATAAAAGCATGAATTAAATATCTAAAATAGAAATCAATAAATGGTATCTGAATATATTACAGTATTGTCATGTATACATAATATTGTAAGCAATATTAACGCCTGTGGGCTTGCAAATTGTGCAATATCAACTCGAATGTATTGATATGCTTTTGGCATACTGGAATACTGGAATACTGCTAATCGGGCAAATTTTCATTGTTACAATTTAAGCCACCGATGCCTCGTATGTGAAATCGTTAACATAATAGTCACCTTTTGAGTTTTCCTTAGGTACAACCTTCAGAATAGACAATCAGGTAGGTAAAGATAGAAAATTATCTCTTCGAGAGAATTATAATCCCTCCTTTAGTCCTGTATATTGAAGATCTCTTAGTTCTTATGAAAATCAAATATGACTTTTGCAGGATTCTCTAAGGGAGGGGTAAAATTAATGGTTGTCCTGATCTGGTTCTGGCTAATCAAAGGGCACATTTCTTTCTAAGAAATCAGTCACCTTTTTATTTATAGTCTGTTCAAGAGATATCTGACATTCAGAACGGTTATAATTGACCGATAGGTACGTTTTATCTCTTAACATAGGCCAAATTAATAGAACTTCGACGATATTTTGATGTTTTTCATCCGTTTCCGTCACACTAAATGAAGGTTTGGCTTTCACTGCATATACAAAAAAGTACAACCATTACTCCAATTAATTTACTACGAATTTGTAGCTGAGATTCCAAGCTACAATTGTGTAACATTTCATTAGACTGGCTTATATAATAACAAAGTTATGAGGTAGGAGGTAGAACTTATTGAATGACCCTCGTAGAAATCCCATATTAGTAAAATGGGATGCTTGACCTCAATCCCATTTAATTACCATGTTCAGAATATATTCCCGTATTCTGACGGAATAAACAGCAAGTGTTAACATGAGATTCTGTAAGATTCTGTATTCTAGGATTATCACATCGGTGATTTGTAGATTAGACCACTATAATCCAGGGTAAGCATTCTCATGGTCCCCATATCGGAGTACTCTATCACAGCAGTAACAAATTGTTAAGTAATTAATGTCTCTAATATCAGCCCTAAGACTTGCTTCACGCTGTGTGCATAGACCGAAACAGACAACACATTAAGCAACATTCAGTGTACAACTATTTGGCGGCTCATTAAATCTGCATTTCAAAACACCCTGTTGAGGGTGTGGGTGGGATGGAATAGTAAATTCAGGAAGAGATTCAATTTGATAGGCTAAATAAAGTAGACGGTTTACTTACAATCCTTTAAGAGCTCCCATCAGGGCGAACGTGTACCCTACGAGTACTCTGATGGGGTTATCAGAGAGGTCCCTGTCGGAATGTAACACAAAAATGTATGGGTCAATGATTCTAAATTATTTTTTATTTATTTTAAACCACAAACACCAATTTATTCTATACATATGTCCCTTTTAATTGCGATATTCTTTTCTGTCATGTCTGTGTGTAAGGCTATATTACAAAGTATCGCATAAGAGTGTGAAAAGCCCTTTATCATCGGTAGATATGACATCTAAATGAATGGTTCAAAATTTGGCGAAAACGTTAACGCTATAAATACTTTGTTACAAGAATTCATTTTAAGAAGAAAGGTTTAAAGAAGCACACAGTGCACAGGTCAGTCAGCCAATCAGCAGTAGTGTCTGCCTAGCAAAGCATATAAGCTCATGCTTCTCCTTCGTTTCTTACTTACTGTGATGAAGTCAGAGCCACTTCAGACATCCGACGGCGTATACTCATATAAACCTTTCTATATACTTGTTACGGATTGCAGTCGTGAAAACCTTTCGACCTTTCAATAATTCGTCAAAAACTAAAATATTGTAAACATTACAAACTTACAACCATGTCACATTGCTTAGCCCGGCAAAAGTATTAGGTTCTATATGCACAATTGTGTTGTTTACCAAAGACCTGCAAAATAAAATGTCTGGAATTAATCAGTGTCACCTATTGTGTGCCATCATTATATGGAGCACTTGGAACTGCTATTGCTCCCCACCCTCCATGTGGTGGTATACGTACGTTGATGATACCCATGTGAAATTAGAGAAACAGGATTTCACCGATCATTTTAATTCTTTAGACCTTGACATCAAATTCACAACAGAGGGGGAAAGCAAGACCCGAGCGTTTATTTTTCTGGACACTTGGACGGCCCTACAGGCTGATGAGAGTTTCAAGCTATACCGTAAAGCTACCCATACCGATCAATACCTGAACTTTCAAGGAGGGGGGGGGGGGGGGGGGGTTGAGTCAGGAAAATTGGTCAAATTATACACACTGGCAAAAGTGAGATAATGTAGCGATTAGAATCTGTGGAATTTCCTTTTTCTGAAGGTTTTTGTTTGATAGCAATCGGGTTTGTAGTTCTCGAGATATGACCGAATGTACTTACATGAATGTTTCAAAATTGGTCAAAAAACGGCAATTTCTACACACAAACGCTCACCTAGTGATTTATAAGGCATTTTTAAAACAATTATAAATAAATAGTTTAAAACAATTATGTTGCATAAACTTTGGTCTAAAATGTGTTATAGGATTTATGTAAAAACAATATGGGGTTAGAAATTCTGTAACGATGAATTTCTTATGTATTTTATTGTTTTTCATCCGGCTATATATAAGGAAATTAATTTGAAAATTAATAAAAAAAAAGAGAACGCATCACTCGGTTCTGATGATTCTTTCAGTAAAAATTATGATAATTCAATCTTCAACTAAAAATAGCAACAACAAAAATTAAGTTAGTGTCTGACTAATATGCAAAAAACTTTAACGGCCTATATCTCAAAACAGCGAAAGCGCGTAACTAGGTAAAGGGTGCGGTCGTAACCCAAGAACGCAATGTTTGATTGTAATACAATTTGGCACAGATGTTAAGAAGAGCATAACTTACAAAATAATGAAGAGGTTTCTTTTCAAATTTCGTTCTCGTTTTTAAATTACGGTGTAAAATACCCTGGCTGCGGCCTGGTTTCCATGGCAACCAATCAAAAATGCCGGAGACATAATTTTGTGCGTATTGTTCTAATACATCTATCCCTCCAATATGACCCCAGTGGGTTATTTTGGTTTTTGAGTTATGACTGTCCCCATGTTTAGCCAATCAGAGGCCTTGCTCGGTTACCATGGCAACGAGAGCGAAGCCGAAAGCGTTTTTCAAAACTAGACATAAGGGCTACAAGGGCTATGGTATATAACACTTATCGACTGTTATTTTGAAAAGTTGTGTAAAATGGTATTCTAACATAGGCCAATTCTGATCTGAACCCCCTCCCCCTTCAGCTCGGGGTAGTTCAGACTCTTCACCATAGTTTATACTGTCATCACCCATAGAAGATTGTAAGGTCTTCCCACAATGCATTGCGCAAACGCCAGCCAACTAAACCTTTTTTCACACGATGCATTTGCCGAGCTCTTACGTTTTATAAATAAGAAAAAAGAACACTGATAACTAATATATTCATTGATGTAAACTACCGTAGAACATAAGAGCTCCGATGAACGCGCTATGAAGCCATGATTGTGTGCATGTCTATGGGAATCAAGACAATCGGAGACCAGAATTAGGCGGTGTCTTTAAAATTTTCTTTGGTTTTGGTCATCACCATCGTGATGACAAGGAGGAAGAGATGGTGCTTTAACTTTGACCCCTTATTTTGGTCACGTGTACCAATTGTCACATGCACTCACATGTCCAAATTACTGTCGAAAGTCAAAGTTTTCTGACTGAACATTTCGGGTTCGTTTTAAATTTGTGTTGAGATCAACATTTTGCAATATCTTTAATATAGATTTTACCAACACAGATGAACTTTCATTCTAATGTCTTAAATAATAACGTAATTTAACTCGGCCAAGACAATTCGGCCTACGAGACAATTCGGCCACAAGACAATTTGGCCTATGAGACAACTCGGTCAATAAACAAATCGTCCTATGAGACAACTCCCCTATGAGACAACTCGGCCTATGAGACAACTCTACCGATGAGACAACTCTACCGATGAGACAACTCGGCCTATGAGACAACTCGACCACTAGGCCTAAGTATCGAGAAGATCGTCCGATTATAAATTGATTATTTGATGCTTCATCATTGCGATTATAACTGACAACAACAGAGATATAACGTTGCCCAGAAATCCTCAGGCCAAAGTTGTAGAATAAAATATAGGACATTTTAGAAAGCTGACAAAAGTTGTCTGAAACTAAATCAAAATTAGTTAAAAATCGAGGGGAAATTGACACGATTTTCGAATAACGTTCAAGTTGCAGTTGATATTGCTCAAAAGGTAACAAGATCTGGCAAAGTAACACTGACTTTGTGGCAAAGTGTATTATTTGTAATAGGATAACATAAATAACACGAAGATAACAATATAATTTCGACAGATTTTACGCTAAGAAAAACAAATAATCAAAAGACAGTCATACCGTAGTCTATATGAAAATGTCTTTGATTTCATATCACTTACAGCGTCCGAAGATCGCGATGACGTTTAAACATTCCTGCCGTTAAAACGTATTGTTTAGCGCCAGTAAGCTCCCTGTAAGAGACACGAACATTGGTTAATACACAACATTGGTACGTACATTATCCAGTGATCTGCAGTTGTGGGAAGATTTAGAAGTATTTCATACGCATGATCATGCCGTGTATCCGCCGTATAGTCCATTTTAGTGTTTTTTCCTATAGCTGGGTGCATATTAAGAGGGTTTTCGGTCCGGTCTACTGGCAAAGGGAGTTATATACCAAAAAAGATCCTTGAAGTTTGTAGAATACAACCTAGGTAGATATCCTTGCAAACGCGGATGTTAAAGCGACCACGATTTAGGGTCAAAGGTCACATGTGTTTCAATGGGACGTTAGAATGAGTTAATGATAACTTTCATCGTTTATAAATAGTTTTTGACCCGTGACCTTTTGAAATAGTAAATTGGCAAAAATATGTCATTTTGTATGAAGTTGTCACGAAAATGCTTGCAATCCTGAAATTTTTATGGAAATGCCGAAAATGTCCAAAGGTTAAGCAATTTATGCCTATAACATTCGGAAGTTTTGCAAAGTTACCATGTCAAATTTGGGCAATTCTCCTCAACTGGACGGAACTCTGGACAACATTCGGCATTTTCCACTATGGCTTACCCTGGTGGTACAGGGGTAGTCAGGAGATTGCGGTGATACGCACATTTTACTTTGAAAATTGATATATTCACCGTCACTATTTAAAATGTTTTTGTGGCACACCGGTATCGAAATTAAATTTGAGTTACTCTGACCCCCGCCCCCCCCCCCCTCCCCGGGGTTACATACTTACATGATATGGGTAGTTTTAGCAGCCTTGTTGATGCTTTCTTCATTCCAGCCATTATTACAGGTTACGTGTAGATCGTATCTTATGGTATTTATGAAGTGACATGTACAATTTATTGGGCACCCTAAAACATCTGAAAATAATAATGATTATATAAACCAACCAATTTAATACTGCTATGGAGAACAATAAGGGGATGGGTCAATCTGATGGCTTGCCAGATTCTTCATGGTGTTACGCTACTGTAGGATCCACACCACTTAATATATCCCCATTGCCTACTGTGTAAAATGGCCCCTAATAAAATGCCATTTCATCATATATTAAGCGACTGGTTACTCTAATTTCATTTCGGAAGAAGATCATGGTCTTAGCATTTCTGCAAACAAGAAAAAAGGGTAAGATCAAGGCAATATATTTCCGAGATATGCGCTTTACAAGATACGCATGTTGATTGAGTGCCCATGCCTATTCCAGGTTTAAGTAATTCTAATCAGTTATTAACTAAAAAACATACCAAATTGGTCAAAAGGAGAATATTGGCACTGGTATTGTTTGATAATTTTCATTTTCATCCGATCAAAATCTTAGCCCAATAATCACAACTTTGGGCGCATTTTCACATTGTTCACTTAGAGAAGTGTCATCCCACCAAATTCAACAGGCCTTTCGTCGTCTGCTTCATTATTTATTTAGTGGTGTGGACTCTGAAACAATGTTATTTCACAAAATCCTATAATAGATCGAATCTTTGGTGGAATAACCAAGAAAATAATGTTGGCAGCCTTCGTATCTCAGTATCTAGAACGCAATTTAAACTTCATGAACCTCATAGGAGCGGCTGCCTAAAACAATTCAAATATTTTAAATTATTTACATAATTTTCAACAACAAAAATGAAAAACAATAACTTGGTCTTATCTGTTCTATACATATGAACCTCACACTTACCGCACAGTGTTTCATCGTCTCCAGAGGGACAGTCTTTTTTACGATCGCACACTTGTTCCTGTTTTATGCACTCTGTGAAATTTAAGTGATTTTGAGAATTGCATAGGTAGCCGTCACAATTGATAGTCTCTGAAAGGAAGACACATTCTTATTAATTTTAAAAGTTGGGCGATAAGAATATCAAATGAGTAGATGAAATTATTATATATAGGCCTACGGTGGAGTGACTTTAGAGGGCAGAGGCAGAAACTCACAGTAGGAACGCTGACATTGAGAGAATCGCCACGTGTAACTTTGAAAAAGACAAACCAGCTCCTTTAAAATTGGCAAAAGCACACATGGAAATCACTGGGAAGGGACAACGATTGAGACAGAATGACCTATATGGATGGCCTCGATTCACATGGGTAACACTAAGGGGAGAAGCCGAGTAACTCATTAGTTGAGAAGCAGATTGACTAATATAGAGATGTATAGCAATGGGAATCAACATGAAAGACCCATGCAGAATGACTCACATGGGGAGGCATAGAATTAGTCACTTGGTGAGAAGCAAATTAACTCGCATAATAGGGAGAGGAAAACGATTTACTTGAGTACGCGGCAGAATCATTTGCGCGGGGTAAATGCAGAATGACTCAAATAATGAGAACAGAACGATTCAGAACGACTCATATGGGAATAAGTATACGGAATAACATGGGAAGAGATAAAACATGTGGATAATCCGATTGGCATCACATAGTGGCAGAAAGACTCACATGGGGAACACAACCCGTAAGACGAGCCATAATCCTACTGTTTTCTAGAGGCCGACGTCCCCAGGAATAATTGACAGTATAGTTAAAATCAGCCTAATTGGTATATAATGCATGTGATTTGCATATTTGCATTACTCTTACGCACCACAACCCCTTTCATCGTTGACATTGAGGCAGTCCTGTCGTCCATCACACAAGGCTCCTTGATCCACACAGACTCCTGCGCCATCTACGCAGTCGTATTCAGTGGCTCCACAATCACCTGCAAGAGGATGACAATGACATACAGAAACCATTATAGAGGGAGGAAGGTAACGTGACAATATCTCATAGTAGGACAGTATATTTCAAGCAGTGACAGTGTTTTCATCGACAATGATGTCACTGAGTGATACTATACCGTCCAAATATTGAATGCCTGAAAGTGAGAAGGTTAAAATGATATACCTCGTATACAGATACCTGTCATGTGGGTCTATCGGGACTATATAAGGCTAAGAAAAAATCTGCCTCACATACCCGCGCGGTCAAAACACGATAAAAAATAGCTATTTTTTCTAAAAGCAAAAAAGCATAGCATAGCTATTTCCCCAAATGTATGTGAGACATGCCTTTCTATTGCTGTAGGATCCTTTAATCCGTCAATTGGGGATTGTGTGCTAGATAATTCCTTGCTATCTTACACCAAGGATAAACCATAAACTCTGCTCAAAAAAGAGCGGAAATTTGTTTTCAATTTGTTTTATTGAGCACAAAACAGTGGTGATGTTGGCACATTCAGATTGAGACCTCCCTACATACTATAAACACTGGAATAAGTGATAACTACAAATGAGGTGTCTTTGGAAAAAAGAACACAACAGCTTTTTATTGATATGAAACACAATATGAATATATCATGAAAAATACGAGATGGCCGAACTTTTTGTGAGCAGTTTATAAAAACAACTTTCAGAGTGTAACGGAACAATCCAAATTGGTCCGAATAATATAATTTTATTATTGCCCAAACAAAATGTTTATAAAGTTATACATCATAATCCTTTTTCAATAAGTTACGATTTACAGTGTACTTTTATTGCATGGTATGACAGATCACGATTCATTTGTGGCATTAACAGTATAATATTTACTGCGTGGCGGGCAGATGATATTTGTATACGTGTATTTCACTTTTTGCCAATGTTTTCACGGACAGCGTAATACAACAGCCAAATCAATTCTATATTGACTTACCCCTAACTTTAGAAGCGTTTACTGCAGATAGGGCAATAACGAATCCCCCAAGTCTAACGGTATTGTCAGACACAAATTTTAAGTGCATCTTGGGATACGTCGAAGCCAACGAGTGAAGTTTGGTTCTTCCAGACAGATTAACGATACCCCATCTTGGATTGCCATGGTCATGAGTATTACCTGTAGATGGAAGTGTGGAATACATTTTATATAAAGTAAATTGATTGATTTATTGATTGATTGATGCAGTTTGGCAATGCATAGGGGACAGGGAACAAGCAAGTCTTAAAATGAATGGATAGATGGATGGATGGTTATAGATTGATGCAAGGATGGATGTATGGATAAATGGATATGGATGGATGGATGTATGGATGGATGGATGGATGGATGGATGGATGGATGGATGGATGGATGGATGGATGGATGGATGGATGGATGGATGGATGGATGGATGGATGGATGGATGGATGGATGGATGGATGGATGGATGGATGGATGGATGGATGGATGGATGGATGGATGGATGGATGGATGGATGGATGGATGGATGGATGGATGGATGGATGGATGGATGGATGGATAGATGGATGGATGGATGGATGGATGGATGGATGGATGGATGGATGGATGGATGGATGGATGAATGGATGGATGGATGGTTATGGATGGATAGACGGATGAATGGTTGGATAGATGGATGGATGGATGGATGGTTGGATGAATGGATATGGATGGATGGATGGATATGGATGGATGGATGGATGGATGGATATGGATGGATGGATGGATTGTTAGATGGATGAATGGATGGATGGAGTGTGAGAGGGGACAGAGGGACGGGAAGGATGGAGGGAGAGAAGGGAAGGAGGGATGGGAGGGTGGAGTGCGAGCAGGGGACGGCGAGAGAAGAAAATGGGAAGGGAATGAAGAGTGGAGAGGGTGAGGGGAGAGAGAGGATTGAACTTACCAACTTGAAGATAATCAAAAGGGTACTCCAATTCAAAATGCAAAAACTGAATTTTAACAACAAATCCAGGTGCCGCCTCAGCCGTCCACACACAAGTAACGTTATTCGCATACCGCCCAGGGTATCCCGGTGACGCGATTAAATAACCATGAGTTTCGGGTACGTCAATAAGGTTGAAATGGGGTCCTCCTATACATTTATCTGTAAAATAATTGAGGGGAAATACATTATTGGAAAGAAAGACCTATGGTTCAGCAAAGTTGTATAATTATGTGGGCACAAGCTCATTGTAATCTAATTTAGATCTGATATGATTGGTTCAGGGGCGTCAATAGAGCTTGGCAATGACTTGATTTCAACTTGACTTAAAACAGGTCATATCAACATACATGTATAATGTAATACCTACAATATCTTCTTCAATTAATCAAATATCAATCCCCCCATGTCTTACTGTTAGTTTTGTAAGAGATATATGAAAAGAAAGTCTTCATCCAAACAAACTCAATTACCCAATAAGCCATGCTCAGGTCTTTTGATCTTTGGATGACCGATTTACCATTTTTTTTTAAAGGGCGAGGAGATATGGGTGAGAAATTTGCAAAATCGTCCACAAAAAAGGGGACTTCGGGCGAGAAATTTGCAAAATCGTCCACAAAAGGGGGGGGGGGGGCTTTGGGCGAGAAATTATGAATTTCTTGACTGCAATTTTGTACATTCCCCTCCCACCCCTCTGACAAAAAAAAAGTAAAAAAGGAGGAAGAAGAGAAGAAGGAGAAGAAGAGAAGAAGAAGGAAGAGAAGGAGGTAGGGGAGTAGGAGGAATGGTATAGGGGCATTGCCGGCGCAAATGGTAGGGAGGGTCATGTCCCCATAATGTTAACGTGGGGACGTTAAAACGTTATACGGGATCTTTTTAGTATTAAAAATGCTAATTTTTGCGCGCTTTGCTCGTATTAGTTTCAATGTTTCATTATTCAAGCTTTTCTGGACTATTTTAGTTAAAAAACTGAAATGTTTTACTCGATTCGCGCTCATTTTCCCTACAGGTTTCAACATTATAATGGGTGGTCTCTAACTACACAAAATATTCTAAATAGTATGTGGGGGACGTTACAAACGTCATACTGGACCATTTAAGTGTTAGAAATGCCAATATCTGCGCGCTTCGCGCGTATTAGTTTCAATGTTTTATTATTCAAGCTTAACAAGACGGCTTCAGGAAGGTTTTCCATGACTATTTTAGTTAAAAAAATGAAATTGTTTGCGCGAATTCTTTCTGCAGGTTTCAACATTATAATGGGTCTCGAACCACACCAAATATTCTAAATATTATGGTAAGGATGTTTAAAGCGCCAAACTGTACCTTTTTAGTGTTAAAAATCACACTGTTTGCGGGTATCGCGGGTACTAGTTTAAATGTTTCAATATTTAAGTTTAACAAGATGGCTTCAGACATTTTTCTGGACCATTTTAGTTCATAAACTTATTTTGTGCACGTTTCGCGCACAGATATTGTATACAGGCTTTATATAATGGATCTTGAACTACCCTAATTCTTCTTGCTTCAGAATGCTGAATCTTTGCCTTAAAATGCCTTAAACCCAGGAGCTTCAAGGGGCCCTACGCGGGCTCTGGACCCCACCCACTTGATGTGGATGATGTTTAAGTTTGAATTAGAAATTACTTAACCTACTTGTTGTGTTAATAAATTTCCCTTTGGCACTTGCGTGAGGATCGATATTGTGTGCTCTTGAGCGTTTTAGGCTCTTTGTTTGGCTGACCAATGAGCGCGTGTGTGGGCGTTTTGCCGTTTCAACCCACTCTCGTTTTGTGTGAGAGGCTTTTTTCCTCACAGTCTTTGGTCATTCGCTCCGTGTTTTCTGATGAGAAGCACGCTTTTATCAGCTCTGCAAATTTAAATTTTTAATTTAAATTTGTTTCTACAACGCTTTTACAACGCAAGAAATCATGCCTGGGAGACGCGGCCGTGGTCGGGGTACCCAAACGTTCAGCTGCAGTTGCAAATCTTCAGCCCCAACCAGCTAGCCGTGAAACTACATCTCAAAGGCAGGCGATGGTGAATTTGACTAGTCAAGTTAATAATAGTCATAATGGCGGTGAAAACAATTCTTCAAGTGCAACGAGTGCTTCAAACTCCCGCCTGAACTATAATAACAACAGATAGGCGGCTGCAAGTAACTCCATCGCTCAGCTCGGTTCGTCAAGCACTGGTATCGTTGTTACGAGTGCTGGTACTGGTAGTCATGGTAACGCCATTTCGTCAAGTTCGTCTATCCCTCCAATCCAGGCTCGTCTACGGTGGTCGTTAATGACGGTGATGTAATGTAATCGTCGGTTCAGTTGCTCAAAACCCGGGACAAAACCAAGTGTCTCAAGTCATCACATCATCTTTGGGCAGTTTTCGGCAAGTTTTACCGGATCCACGTCCCGTGCATCAGTTTAGCGTCATCAGCAGCAGGTTCATTGAACTTTTTCGCCAATGGCGTCCCTGGTGACGGCAGCAGCCTTGTTTTTAATGGTGGTCAACACCCGGTTTTCGCCAAGAATCTGCAGCTAATCAGAACTCTCAGTCAGATTGGCATGCCGGCTTGGTTTATTTTTCAATGGTGAGAGCTTTTATATATTTATATACTAAATATAACGTGGTGTTTAGATCTGTTAAATAATTGCCGTTTCGGGTGTCACACCCATTGTCTTTTTTAAAAAATAAATAAAAATAAAATAAAATAAAAATAAAAATAATAAAGTTGTGATTCGCGGTACATTGTTTAGTTTAGGATTTTTCCTCGCCGTTTTGATTTTTTATTTATAAATCTTCCCGTTGATTTTAATGCGTTCAGAATCATAGTTCTATTGATAATCGTTGTATTGGTGTTCGTGGCATTTACGGCATTTTACAGACTGTTTATGTGTACGTGCAAAACACAAAACAAAAATACTCATGGGAGATCATTTAATCCCCACTTTGGCAATTACTCTTATCTTATCAATCTTCACATTTGGTTTATTGGCCATGTTAGCCGGTTATTGATTTGGTTGATAATTGGTTTATGCTATTCATAGTTTAGTTGTTAGGTAGTCTCTGTAATCCATCTTTTGATTAGTTAATAACCTGTATATCGATCTTCACTTTGTATAGTTTGTCCATCATGTAGCGTTTAAAATGAAATGAAAAGTAGATGGGCGATTAGCTCAATTGATTAGCGCGTTGGCTTATTTTGTCATACAATATTCTTTCCAACAGTATTAAAATGTTTTTTAAAGCAAAGGGTTTATTTGTTGCGCAAATTTCAATATTGGAATGTACCTGTGTTGAAATATTATGAGGTTGTTGATAACGTGGTATAATTTATTCTAGCAGGCATATCATTTAATCCCCTCTTTACAACTTTTACAATTTTCACATTGGTTAATATAAGAGGATTCTATTAGCGGGTTATTGATTTGGTACGGTAGTTGTTTTGTGCTGTTCATTCATGAATGGTTGTTGGGGAGTTTCTGTAATGCGCGCCATCGTGTTGAATTAAGTTAATGTCTTATTTATCGATATCTGCTTTGTGTAGTTAGCTGTCTTTTAAATTGTTTAGCGACGCGTAGCGAGGTCGTTTTTAACATTTCTTTCTCCGACAGTATTTAACGCCAATCGGTTTTCATTTGTTGCGAAAATTTTCAATAGTGTATTGTACCTTTGTTGAAATATTTTTAAAGAGGTTGTTGTTAACGTGCAATAATGGTTAACTGCTTCAGTGTTAACGAGTGATTTATTTGCGAGTGTTCGGGACGCCCCGGCGTTACATTTGATAACATTGTATTCCGTTTGCAAATTCAGGTTTTATGGGTCGGTATTGGTTTTTTTATTTGGAAACGTCTGGTACAAAAAGTCTACTTTGCCAAAGTTCAAAGGTCATCTATCAGGTCGTATTTTCTAACTAATTTGCCGTTGCGATCGAGTTTCTATTTTGCATTGTAAATATAAATATTTAACCGCGTTTTTTCAGTCAGGCAGGATTTGGACGAATATAAATACTATAGTTGGTAGATGCATGGCAGATTTAAATGTGTCGCAATAATTGGTATAATGAGGTTTTTGTTGTTTACGATCGCGTGGGGGTCTGCGGTTCTAATTCTGTTTTTGTCATGGTTGTTGCTATCTCTCCTGTGCGTTTCATGTTAGTTTCATCAATGTACAGTTTAACTTTTGCCCTATGCCGCGGGTCGTTTGTTTTATTTATAAGTGGGGCTTGTGTCGTCCATTCATTATTAATCATATCATTTCTATATCTGTATAATTTTTGGAGGGGGTCAAACATGGTTTTTGCCACTTAGTTAGTAAAAAATAGTTGCGCTGCAATTTTTTCTGGTATTTTGACATCAACTTAGTGTGATTCTATCGTACTCGTATATCAATAGCATACATTTAATTAGTTTACTGTAACTGGTTTATTATGACTTTAGTTTAGGCTTTGTCTTCCAGTTCTGTGTGCGGGTTACTAGTTGTAATTTCCTACCAGTGGCTACATGTATAAGGGGAACTTATTGTTAAGGATATACATGTAAATGGCCCAGATTCTGCTTCTGCTGTTTTTTTTCTTCTTCTTTCAGGACATGTGTCTAGGCCCAGCAGTAGTACTACCTCCATGTTTGCTCTGAACGTTATATGCGTTAGCTTTTCGGCGTGTTTTCTCCAGTATGGCTTTGGAGAGACCTATCATCAGCACCCGTATCCGGCCCGTTCCGAGTTTGGTCATCAGTGAAGTAAAGAAGTGTCCTTGGTTGGTGACAACGCTTCCATGAGACCACAACTTGCAGTGGATATTGTTGCATCATGCGGTGGCACGATCTCATACAAAGGTATCGCTATTTTCAGATTACTGTGAAACACAGCTTGTTGACGTTTCGTAATATTATAAAGGCCGTTGTTTTAATATTTCGCACCAGTTGCAAATGCCTGTACGTTACCACAACTATACACCATAATGTGTTGCAGCAAGCGTTCTGCACTACGTAGCTTCAGTCAATACCAAATAGCTAAAGCAGCGTTCTCAATGAAGCCCAAGTATGCCATGTTACCGTCTACATGTACTCGTATACGGTATGGTTCAAATAACTTAGCGACTGGGTAGCCATATCATTGTTTACTATGTCTTTTGCCTCAATCTATTCTTGGAACGGATGCTCGTGTATGTAATATGATATTAGCCTCACTCTCGGATATTGCTTTACCATACTGCTATTTTCAACGAATGCGCATTGTTTACTATACGAGTTATTGCTGTCACAACAGAATGTTCACATAAGTTATACTGGATCGGATGCTTATGTATAGCAAAACGTCATACGGATTACGCTGTTGTTTACCCCTTCTGAGCGCTGTTTGTCTTTTAAAGACTCTTCTTGTTACTCTACTGCTATCTTCAAGTGTGTCGTAAGGACTAATGTACTATCTCAAGACCATTTAAGCTCTCTAGCGTATACATTTTGGTGATTGAGCTACAGTAAAACGGATAATGATGACTGGCGGTTTGTGTTACGGGGCCACTGGCATCTCTCGTTTGCTTTGTTAACCACGTATACTCTTACAATGCAGTGTTCATGAAAACCAGAGGATGAGCATTAACCAAACGTAATTTGTGCACTCTATACCATTGAATTCTTATCTTTGTGCATATACATGTATTATGTAGATCTCCATACGGTCTCTAATAGCACATATACAGCCAGTCCAGAGTTCCACACATTTCACTTATAGTACAGCTTCAGAGGGCTATAAATTTGACATCGTAAATAACCGGATTATTTATATCCCAATTTGGGGGTGAGTGTGTGTGTTTAGTAGATGATTGTTTATCTTGATCAGTGTTGCTTGAATCAAAACTTCTAAGTTCTATCAGTGTCCTACTGTGCAGGGGTTTGTACAGCAGAGTTCTGCCACATGAATCATCACTAATTCTAGTACTGTCGATGAGTGCGATTAATTCCTTATAGCTCTCGGCAGCTACGCTGCCTCGTGCTATTATTCATACTAAGAGATGTTTGTCCAATATCAATTATTTTGCACATAGCGTATGCTGCAGACTGTCTAATATGTATTTTATTAGACATCCTGCTATTAAGCCCAGTGTTTGTTCTCTCTACTTGTATGATACTGTGCATTTTACTGAGCAAGGCATGGGGTAATCCTCATTTCTGATTGGGAAAACGCGTTGGTGAACTCTCATCCTGGTCTCAGATGCTTTCCGTCACAATCTTCCTAATCCTATTCAAGGAAAAAGGGGGGGATTAGGCAAGTGTTCCCATTTTCGTCATCAAATGTAAAAACTTGTGTGGCAGTTTTGGTTTTTTCTTTCATTGTAAAGAAGTACTTTACAATCATTGAAAATTGTAACGGTTGATAGGCATTATTTCTTCAACAAGTAGTTGTACAAAATGTAATGCAAATTGTCTGTTTTCCCACAAAGGTGTTAACAAATGTGGTTTAAATTAAACCAGTATGAAATTATGGAATTGTACAATGTATGTACACGTAACGAAAAGGTATCGTTAAATGCAAAAAGCAGCAAAGATCGGAATTGTACAATGTATGTACACGTAACGAAAATGTATCGTTAAATGCAAAAAGCAGCAAAGATCGGAATTGTACAATGTGTGTACACGTAACGAAAAGGTATCGTTAAATGCAAAAAGCAGCAAAGATCGGAACAGGATCTTGGGTGTTTTACTATTTTCAGGGGTCGAAATAGTGAACGTCAAACGGATGAGTAAAGGTTTCTTTTCATCCTCGTCGTAAAAAATTTACGTCCTTAATAATGCTTGTTGTGACTATTTCAATTCAATTCAGGGGTGGATGGGCTTTGTTCAAGTCCATCCACGTCGTAGGCGTTAGAACTCATTTTGACTTCAAGCCCGCAGTACAGGTAGTGCTCGTATGTGGGTCGGATTGGTAAACCGTTCTTTCCTTCCGCGTCGTTAGTCAGAAATTCGTTTTAATTATTGCAAAATTATATATTATCGTTTGAATTGTTTTGGCGTATGTAGTCAGTGGAAAATAAATTGGCAGACTTGCCTCTCATCATCACGGTGGCTTCCGCAAAATGTTGGTCTAGTCAGTGTTATCTTTTCTGAGCGTCAGGTGCCAATTAGAAATTACTTAACCTACTTGTTGTGTTAATAAATTTCCCTTTGGCACTTGCGTGAGGATCGATATTGTGTGCTCTTGAGCGTTTTAGGCTCTTTGTTTGGCTGACCAATGAGCGCGTGTGTGGGCGTTTTGCCGTTTCAACCCACTCTCGTTTTGTGTGAGAGGCTTTTTTCCTCACAGTCTTTGGTCATTCGCTCCGTGTTTTCTGATGAGAAGCACGCTTTTATCAGCTCTGCAAATTTAAATTTCCCACCCGCCCTCCCTAAAGAAGACCTCCCTCACAAAAGGAGGCCTTCTGTACACGGCACATGTTGACTTAAATGCTGTGTATTCCTATTTTTGGTATCGTTCATGTTATCTAAATTCCAGTTGGTGTGGCAGTTTTGGTTTTTTCTTTCATTGTAAAGAAGTACTTTACAATCATTGAAAATTGTAACGGTTGATAGGCATTATTTCTTCAACAAGTAGTTGTACAAAATGTAATGCAAATTGTCTGTTTTCCCACAAAGGTGTTAACAAATGTGGTTTAAATTAAACCAGTATGAAATTATGGAATTGTACAATGTATGTACACGTAACGAAAAGGTATCGTTAAATGCAAAAAGCAGCAAAGATCGGAATTGTACAATGTATGTACACGTAACGAAAATGTATCGTTAAATGCAAAAAGCAGCAAAGATCGGAATTGTACAATGTGTGTACACGTAACGAAAAGGTATCGTTAAATGCAAAAAGCAGCAAAGATCGGAACAGGATCTTGGGTGTTTTACTATTTTCAGGGGTCGAAATAGTGAACGTCAAACGGATGAGTAAAGGTTTCTTTTCATCCTCGTCGTAAAAAATTTACGTCCTTAATAATGCTTGTTGTGACTATTTCAATTCAATTCAGGGGTGGATGGGCTTTGTTCAAGTCCATCCACGTCGTAGGCGTTAGAACTCATTTTGACTTCAAGCCCGCAGTACAGGTAGTGCTCGTATGTGGGTCGGATTGGTAAACCGTTCTTTCCTTCCGCGTCGTTAGTCAGAAATTCGTTTTAATTATTGCAAAATTATATATTATCGTTTGAATTGTTTTGGCGTATGTAGTCAGTGGAAAATAAATTGGCAGACTTGCCTCTCATCATCACGGTGGCTTCCGCAAAATGTTGGTCTAGTCAGTGTTATCTTTTCTGAGCGTCAGGTGCCAATGTGAATGAGCACAGTTTACCTTATAGTAATACCTATGCAGTAATAATTGTTTTTTATTTAGTAGGCATGTGAGAAAATGCCAAAATTACCGCTTCAGAATGCTGAATCTTTGCCTTAAAAATGCGGAAAACCCACTCCGCTCACAAGAATACAACATTTGCCCCCACCCCCATCAAAACAGTCCTGGATACGCCCTTGCTCTAGTAACGTATTATCGGGTCAGAGAAAGCGGAACAGCGCTAGCTCATTATCGGTCGACCACATCAGGAAAAAACAACAAAAACTAATTCACATCGTCGAGAAACTCTTGAATTGTCAAAAATATATCATAAAATGGCAAAATGATAAAAAAAATATATAGTTTGAAAAAAAGATACCGTATAATGGCTTAAAAAATATGATCAAAAAGAGTCAAAACCGCCATTTTCAGGGCTTTTGAGGCCCCCATTGTGTTTGTTCAAGCTAAGTACACTGAAAAGAGGACAACCATACAAATGGGAAACCAAAAAATAAGGGAGTGCTTTCGAGATAAATCCATATGCGTAAGCCTACATAGCCTACATATTATGTAGGCTAAGATGATTATAGCAACGGGGTGATCAGTAAGGAAGTAGAAACCACTTGTGTTGCCTTTAACTTACCACAGTACTTTTCGTCACTTTTGTCCGGACATATCGCCTTCTCGTTACATCGGTCTAAAAAGTTGTAGCACACGAAACCAATCTGATCCGACGAGTCACAGGGTATATGATGACTCATTAAGCACGTGTGATTGTATGTCCCTTTGGAACAATAACAACAATTATAATGACTCATTAGGCTACGAAAAACCCTGTTGTGTGGGCAAACCGTTAGGTAGGGTCGGTCGATAGGTAGGGCGTTTATTGTTTTGTTTTCTCCAAAGATTACCATGGGTCCTTACTGGCGCCTTATAAATTGTCTTCACACACAAATTGAGCCACTGACCATCAACACACACGCTAACTTCATTCTACGAGGGTCATTTAATAAGTTCTACCTCCTACATCATAGCTTTGCTGTTATACAAGCAAGTCGTAAGAAATATTCCACAATGGAAGCTTTGAATCTCAGCTACAAAATCATAGTAGATTGGTCTGAATACTTATTGTACTTTTCTGGATATGCAGTTAAAAACAAACGTCCATTTAGTACGACGGAAACGGGTAAAAAACAGCCAAATGTCTTAAGTGTCCTAAGTGCTATTCATTTGGCCAATTCTAAGAGACAAACAGAGACAAACTGTACCTATCGGTCAATTAAAATCGTTTCTAGGTTCCAAATAACCCTTGAACAGACTTTAAACAATACAAGTGACTGATTTATTGGCGGAAAATGCCCTCGAATTAGCCAGAACCAGACCAGGACAGCCATTAATTTAACCCTACCCTAGAGAACCGCTTCAAAAGTCATATTTGCTTTTCATAGGAACTAAGAGATCTTCATTATACAGGACTAGGGGCCTAAATGGATATATTTCAAGTCTCTCAAAGATATATTTTTCTGTCACTGACTACCTGTCTCTTTCGGCAACAGCATTCTAATCATATAAGTTTCTAATATTAAATGTCTAATAAATTGATTGTAAGAGTGCTCTTTGGTGACGTCAGTGAAGCAGGGGTCAAGGAACAAACAAATATAAAAAGCTCGGTTTGTGATAATTGACTGTTTTCGCCTTTAAAAAAAGCTCTATATTAAAATTATTTACTGCAATTCGTCCGCTTCCTGATGCCAATTATGTTGGTCACGATAGTCCAATGTGAATGATTGTCTTGCTGATTATCAGCGGAGCTTGGCGGAGGCATATGCCCCCTCTGGTTACGCCCCTGGACAGGACTATGCTGCCCCTCCAAGCCGAGGAGGGCCTAACTGGCATTTATTCTCAAAATTGAGTTACGGCTAGCATGTGATTATATACATCAAACTACATATAAAAATATGTTCCAATTATTTCTAGATATTAACATGTCAAACGGGCCTAATGTCAGGCATTTCACTAAACAACCACAGCAAACGGGCCTTATTACATTTAACCACTTGAGTTAAATAGAGATACTACTGAAAGAACAGGATGTAAACAATCAATTGTTAGGTCCGTGGGTTTATGGCTTATTTCACACCGGTTTAGCACACTTACCGTTTACTTTGACTTCATCGATGGTAAACTCTTTCCATTTGACCTCAATGTCAAATTTTTCCGACATCTTTCCTTGTTTGCAGTCATATCGGACGATCATTAATCTGGTTTCGGCTACGATGAGTGATTCCAAGCCATAAGATCCTTCAAATACCCATTTTCTACCCGAGTGGCTGATGTTGAATTTCTCGCCGGGAGTATTGGCCTCGTGAAATCTTAGTAAGATATAGCCGTTTCTCGACGGGGCTGAAATAGTCCAGTTACAGTGGAGTCCTTGTTCTGCCGGTGTTTTATCCGGAAATTTTGGGTTTCTTAGACGACGGCTCGTGCCTTCACTGGAGAGGCTGATGTGTCCTTGGCATTGATCTGTGAACACAAAGGTAAATCTCGTGAGCTTTTGAATCTTTTTTTCGATCTTAGACATTGAAATGACTGATGGAACTGACACGGAAGCATCATAACATAAGTGTAAAAATATTGCCATGAAGGAAAACATGTAAGAAAGAATGTAAGAAAAATCACGTAAATGAATATATATACTTAGTCTTATCTATACATCGATTAAAATAATGTTTGCATCAAAAAATATATGTTGGATGAGATACACGATATCTTTAAACTACCATATCTTACAAATAAATTAAATTAGTTCTTATTATAAACTATTTTGCCGAATAATGCTCAATAGTTACTATTTCTAATGAACGCAGAAAATATGTTGTTTGAATGCAGAAAAAGCGATTCAGTAGCCAAAACGACTGTCACAAATGGGTCAACTTATTTGAACCACCATGTATACCATAGTCGACGGTGCAGTTGAATTTCTCTCATCTCTTGAATTCTTACTTGAATAGTCTCTTCTATCCGTAACCGGTCGGCCGTGGTCGTCGTCAAAGTAATCTCTCCAGCCCCACGCTCCGACGCTAGTGATTAGACACAGGTTGCATAATAGTATGACGTACGCCGACGACATGGCAGTAGAACCTCTTCGGACCGTGTAGATATAAGATATTCTGAAAAAGATGGTACCTTGCTACGTATGGAATCGTATGGTTGATCCTTCTTGGAACAAGGCGCTGAAGATACCTATGAAAGATAATGAACATTCAGTACAGTAAACTTCACTATTAGAAAGGACCTTTATTTTTGGTTAAACATGTTTGATTAAAATAAATTAGTAAAGTGAAACAACTAAGATTTGAAAGGTCCTAAGCTTTGAGCCTTTTTCTTAATTTTGTCGTTTAAAGCAGTAGAATATTAGAAACGATAATTCTTTCACAGAAGGCCTTGGTCATAGACTAAAATTAAGCTACGGCTTATTTCTTTACTGAACAGGGGCCATATTCGATACGCTTTAGAGGTCGGATCGGAGATAATAAGACAAACCTACTAGGGCCATTCAATAAGTTCTTCCTCCTCACTCATAACATCGCTAATATGAATGTCAGTCTCATGACATTTGTCAAGATTATAGCTCTGAATCATAGCTACACATTTATAGTAAATGCTAATTGATACCTATTTCACTTTTGTCATGATGCAATCAAAGCCAGAGAGAGATTTTGGACAACGGAAACGGAAAATTACCCCAAAGATAAATACATGTTTTTTCGTTTTCTCTCCGTATTGTATGATTAGGTATAACCGCCCAATTTAAATACTGAAAATAGAAAACAATGAATGATTTCTGAATAATGCTACACTATCATGTTTAAATCAGATTGTAGGCAATATTAACCTTTGTAGCTTGCAATTAGTATAATATCAACTCGAATGTATTGACACGCCTTTAGCATACTGGAATAATGATATTCAGTCAAATGTTCGTTGTTACAAGTCAAGCCACAGTGATGCCTCGAGTGATAAATCTTAACATGATAGTAACTTTATCAGTTTTCCTTATATGCAACATTTAGAATAGTAAATCAGGTAGTCAGTGATAGAAAATATATCTTCGAGAGACTTGAAATATATCCATTAAGTCCTGTATAATGAAGATCTCTTAGTTCCTATGAAAAGCAAATATGACTTTTACAGCGGTTCTCTAGGGTAGGGTTAAAATTGATGGCTGTTCTGGTCTGGTTCTGGCTAATTAGCGGGCATTTTCCGCCTATAAATCAGTAACTTGTATTGTTTAAAGTCTGTACAAGATATATTTGAAACTTATAACGATTGTAATTGACCGATGGGTACATCTTGTCTCTTAGAATTGGCCCAATAAATAGCACTTAGGAGACATTTTGTCTGTTTTTTACCCATTTCCGTCGCACTAAATGGAAGTTTTGTTTACTGCATAACCAGAAAAGTACAATGAGTATTCAAACCAATCTACTATGAATATTTCATACGACTGGTTTGTAAAATAGCAAAGGTATGAGATAGGATGTAGAACTTATTGAATGACCCTCGTAGATTAAGTATGCATGCATGGTTACTACATACAACGGGATCTTTGCGTGTATTATCCATAACATGCTAACCCTTAAAGTGTGGTTTATCCTTGGTGTTAGACAGCACGAAATTATTCTAGCAACAAATCCTCCATCGACGAATTAAAGGGTTGGGTTCTACAGCTTTATTCCGTAAGGGGTCTTTAGACTAGTCTAACTTATGAATGTCTTACGCCAAATATATACCTAAAGTGTTGACGGTGCAGTGGCGATGGACCGAAGAACAGGGGGCAATCAATATTAACAGCAATAACAGCAATATGTCCGCGGCTCCCGGGGATTAAACCCGGGTCGCCAGGGTAACAGGCGAACAATACAACCACAACACCACGAGCGCTGTGCTGCCCAGGCTAAATGTTTACAGAACATATAAACCAGGGGGTTATTGCAGCATGAGGTAGAAGTTATGTGCATGCTCCTAGAAGTGCTGCTGGCTGTGAGGTCACTTGTCGTTTGTTGGACACCTTAGGGGCAGCATTGCAGTATATACGTTATATACGTTATATATTGTAATACAAAAGGAGGTCGGGGAAATTTTAGAATATACACAGTTTCTATCAAAATCGTTAACGGGCAGACCAAAAGTACCTAAATATTATCATATAGTAGTATTAGTATGCTACGTTACATCGCATGGTAAATGTAGTAGCAAGCATCTAGTTGGTGATGGTATTTACGATGTATTTATATTAGCATTTTATTAATTTTTAGATTCATCACATATTGCAGCACATAATTATAAATCAATGATGAATCTAGACTCCAAAGAATTAGCCAATACCATTCCAGCGTGATACAAACGCGTCTGGTTTGGTTATTTAGTTTTATAAGGGGATAAATATCTCGTATTTTAAAGGAGGCGTAAGTTCTTAATCATTCAATTGAATACCGGAGAAGTCGTACAAGTAATACTTCCCATTCACAGGGAAGACTTGGTTGTGAGAAATCTACACTAATCCTGAACATAGTATAACAAATATAACCTGTTCAAAAGTCCTCTACCAATTCAAAACTATAAGCCACATATCCCGTTCATAAGACACCTTGGTATACCGTGGAAGCCAACTTAATCCCGGAATTACTATTCATTTACCGGGAATCACTGGCAATGGGAAATTCACATGATATACAATATAAAAAGAACTAATACCCGCTGAAGTAGGCCTTTGGTATTCGTTAAGTGACAGTGTAATAGTATATTATATAATGACTAGCAGGTACCCGCGCATCACGCGGATCCTCACTAGCTTGATAACTAATCTTAAACCCAGGATTAACTTAATATCACATTTTTCTGTGTTGTAGTGTTGACATAACATACTTTTTTTGCCAAAGTGCTTGGACATGATGTATAGGAATACCACATTGCTTTGTGGGATTTGTGAAACTATCATTACTTGAGTGTTTGATGTTCATGAGATCGTGAAAAAGGTTTTTTCAACCCTTTTTCAAACTGTTTTAACGAAAATGAACGAGAACTGTTCAACGGTTATACAGTGTAACCAGGTTACTTTATGCACAAATCTCAAACAAAACCTATATATTTTTGTCATATTTCATCTTTGATATATGAAACAATACTGCCAGGCAAATAATAAACACTTAGTATCAAAATGCTTACCAAATTCATTCAAATTAAATACGTAGAACATACAGTAAGCCTCAAAATTAATGGTAATGCCAATGTTATTTTATTAAAACATTGCAAGCATTAATAACACTTTCATAGTGATTCAGTGGAACAAATTTGATGTCATTACTTTTTTGGGATGCACACTCAAACCCGATGGTAGCGCTATTAGAGACCTATAATTTGGCTTTCAATCAAAATCACCGATTTGTACAACATACAATTTAGGTTACTAAAAGTACGTAGATGTTATTCATACCAAATTTATCAATTCTGTTTTCAAATTGTTTTTAAAATGAAATCGAGACCTGAATTAAATATCGTTCTTCCGTCATCTGTTCAAAAACAATAATTTTCAAACTGTAAAATAATTCCCCTATATTATTCCTATCGCTCTTTTATTCACCACAATGACCATGTACCCATGCAATAGTATGCCTATACGTAATCATATCTGAAAATAGTACCCACCCACGTTATTTCTAGTATCAGGCAGGTATTATTGAGTTACCTGCCAACTGTCTGGTTGAAAACAAAAATTGAAGTTCCAGCACTGTACGCATCCTAGCATAGGCAAATCTACGTTAAATTTGTTGTGGGATACCATTATATAATACAGTCCGTATCCAAGGAGGTTCTGGCATAGGCAAATCTGCGTTAAATTTGTTGTGGGATACCATTATATAATACAGTCCGTATCCAAGGAGGTTCTGGCATAGGCAAATCTGCGTTAAATTTGTTGTGGGATACCATTATATAATACAGTCCGTATCCAAGAAGGTCCTGACATAGGCAAATCTATGTTAAATTGATTGTGTGATACCATTATATAATACAATTCGTTTCCAAGGAGGTCCTGACATAGGCAAATCTACGTTAAATTGATTGTGTGATACCATTATATAATACAACCCGTTTCCATGGAGGTCCTGACATAGGCAAATCTACGTTAAATTGATTGTGGGATATATTTATATAATACAGTCCGTTTCCAAAGAAGGTCCTGGCATAGGCAAATCTACGTTAAATTTGTTGTGTGATACCATTATATAATTGTTTCCAAGGAGGTTTTGGCATGGGCAAATCTACGTTAAATTGATTGTGTGATCCCATTATATAATACAGTCCGTTTCCAAGGAGGTCCTGGCATAGGCAAATCTACGTTACATTTGTTGTGTGATCCCATTATATAATACAGTCCGTTTCCAAGGAGGTCTTGGCATATGCAAATCTACGTTAAATTGGTTGTGTGATACCATTATATAATACCATCCGTATCCAAGAAGGTCCTGGCAGATTTCACACCACTAAACGTTTACCCCTATACGTTTACATGTAAAAGGGTCGTTACAAAAAGCCCATTTTCTCGCTTAAAAAGCGACTGGATTTTTCAATTCGACATTTTCCTTAAATTTTATGATATCTTTGATCATTTAATCAAAACAAATATATATGGTAACCCCGAAAGTTCTGAGAAATATGACCCCAAAGTTGGACAATTGGTGTAGCGCCCTCATTTATCAGAAAAAGTTGAGAAATGTTGCCAGATCATTTACAATCAAAATACATCCAAAAAACCTACAAAATGCATTGAAAATATTTCTTTTTCCACTGTGGTATTAGGTAATAGTCCTAAAATCAGGATTAAACTACAACTTTAATCATTTGGGAGCAATAAGTACCATTTCTGATTAATTCTATAATCAATGGGCCACAGGATGCCCAGCTGATAAAAAAACCTTTTGATTGTCGTCCACAAGGACTGAAATTATTTACTGGCGTGGAATCGGCATAGGCAAATCTACGTTAAATTGATTGTGTGATACAATTATATAGTACAATCCGTTTCCAAGGAGGTCCTGGCATAGGCAAATCTACGTTAAATTTGTTATATAATACCATTTTATAATACAGTCCGTATCAAAGAAGGGCCTGGCATAGGCAAATCTACGTTAAATTGGTTGTGTGATCCCATTATATAATACAATCCGTTTCCATGAAGGTCCTGGCATATGCAAATCTACGTAAAATTTGTTGTGTGATACCATTATATATAATACAATCCGTATCCAAGAAGGTTCTGGCATAGGCAAATCTACGTTAAATTTGTTGTGTGATCCCATTATATAATACAGTCCGTTCCAAGGAGGTCCTGGCATAGGCAAATCTACTTTAAATTGATTGTGTGATACAATTATATAATACAGTCCGTTTCCAAGGAGGTCCTGGCATAGGCAAATCAACGTTAAATTGATTGTGTGATCTCATTATATAATACAATCCGTTTCCATGGAGGTCCTGGCATAGGCAAATCTACGTTAAATTGATTGTGTGATCTCGTTATATAATACAGTCCGTTTCCAATAAAAGGTCCTGGCATAGGCAAATATACGTTAAATTGATTGTGTGATACAATTATATAATACAATCCGTTTCCATGGATAGTTTTATAGTGAATTTTAATTGATTCAAAATCTCATTTTGACAGTCTCTGAAGAGTGTTTAGCCATGACAAATTAATAATAGAAGGTATACCATAACAGGTAAATAAATATATAAAGATATCCTGAATTCAAAAGCATTGTTGTCTCTCCATCCAAGATAAATTAAGAATCGAGTACAATGTAAATCCTTTTTGATTTTCTCGTGCATTTGCATTGTTCTTCAAAAGAGACCATAATGGGAACATACAAAATGCCATTAACCCTTATTGTCATGATAATAATGTGACAGAAATTGTATTCCATTTTTAAAAGAACAATACGACTTTAAGATTAAAAGCTCTCGCCAGATACAAGTGAAATTTTATTCAGTACTCTCAATACACACATGACATAATATACAGTCAATTTAAGTTGCTAAAGAAACAACGTGCAATGAATTCCCTGGTTCCTACTTTTCTACCTTGGCCAATATGGATTTGATTGAGTTGAAGCCTTAAATATTTACTTTTGTGGTGCGCGTTGTTTCTATGATAGAAGAATACACTTTAAACTTGCCCGTAAGGACAAATCAAATTTCCGTTGTAATTAACCGCATATCAGCGGAGAATTCACTACTTTTTCATTAATAACGTCCGTTACAAAACGGTACGTTATTAATTTCAATATTTAAATAACATACATATTACAAGCAGTTATAAATAATGAATCCTCCAGATACTTATGGTACAAAACATGGGCAAACTTGAAATGTACCTGCGTATATTGAAAAAAGGACGATTTAGGCAGAGGAAAAATGATAAAGATATACCAGTGTGCTATACTTCAAGTAATTGTTTATAACAATTCTTGGGACATTTTTTTTCCATTTGAAGAGCTGATATGCAAAAGGGCTTACGTCAAATTTTTTCAGAAATAAGTTATAACCGGTAATATATAGTCTTTTGGTAGTAGTTTCTAGCAATGTGGACAATTTGTTGCACAAGCCTTACATCTGACAGTATTTCAATACATAAGTCAGAGTTGTTATGAAAAAAGAAGCTATAGGCAGAGGAAAATGACTTCAAAAGGGCTTACATCCATTTGTTTTGAAAACTAAATAATATAATAACAAAAAAGAGTAAATTAATAATAGAAGGTATACCATAACAGGTAAATAAATATATAAAGATATCCTGAATTCAAAAGGATTGTTGTCTCTCCATCCAAGATAAATTAAGAATCGAGTACAATGTAAATCCTTTTTGATTTTCTCGTGCATTTGCATTGTTCTTCAAAAGAGACCATAATGGGAACATACAAAATGCCATTAACGTTTATTGTCATGATAATAATGTGACAGAAATTGTATTCCATTTTTAAAAGAACAATACGACTTTAAGATTAAAAGCTCTCGCCAGATACAAGTGAAATTTTATTCAGTACTCTCAATACACACATGACATAATAAACAGTCAATTTAAGTTGCAAAAGAAACAACGTGCAATGAATTCCCTGGTTCCTACTTTTCTACCTTGGCCAGTATGGATTTGATTGAGTTGAAGCCTTAAATATTTACTTTTGTGGTGCGCGTTGTTTATATGATAGAAGAATACACTTTAAACTTGCCCGTAAGAACAAATCAAATTTCCGTTGTAATTAACCGCATATCAGCGGAGAATTCACTACTTTTTTAATAATTCAGACAAGAGACGAAGAGGAGACACAGGCGATGTTTGGAGAGTAGGAGAGTTTAATACCGTGACATATATGCAACCAATAACCGGCACATCAAGAACGAGTATTAAACGATATAATAACCCTCCCACAAGCAGCTACACTAACCCCTACCACTACCCGGAACACCCCCCCCCCCCCTCCCCTGACCCTAATACCCAAACAAACATAGGTTACACGCAACGCGACACTAGACCAAACTAGACAGACCACATGGGAAGGTGGGCGGGGAAAATAAACCGGCACGAACGAGAGCGGTGCAAGCACACAGCACGAGGATAAGAACACTGATGACCACGCCACGCGGCAATGGCCAACCTGACACAAACACCACAGAGGTCACACACACACAGGGTACAACGCATGCGTGGAGGTCAATCTGGATGATTAAAACAACCATCACCGGAACGCTGATGGTTTACTTTAATAATTCAGACAAGAGACGAAGAGGAGACACAGGCGATGTTTGGAGAGTAGGAGAGTTTAATACCGTGACATATATGCAACCAATAACCGGCACATCAAGAACGAGTATTAAACGATATAATAACCCTCCAATACCAAACATCGCAGTAGGAAATAGGTGTAGGAAATGGGGGTGGGGTGACGAGGGATACACGGTGGAGGCGCGAAGGATAAACATAATATGGAACAAACAAGACACGAGCAATAATACCAAACAAACATAAACACTAAAACTTATAAGAAGGGAAAGAAAGGAAAAAAAAAAAAAAAAAAACCCGGTATGAGAACCTATCAATATCCCATACCAAGTATAATAATATGTTATCACGCACATTTCCCCCCATAGTCATTAATTTGACGCAATCATATGCACTGTCCGTTGAAATGCACTCAGACAAGAATACACAAACAAATTGTCATACCGTGACCTCATAAAAGGTTCACAGCTTAATAGGCAGTGACTGTGCAAATGTTTTTGCTAACGTTACCCGAGAATGGGTTGGCAAGTCAATGTTTTTCAAATACGCATCAGATTTCCAGTCACCCAACATGCGCACTACATCCGGGGGGAGACCACACTGCAGAGCCCACGTGGCGCCGCCGCGGCGAAAACTATGAGTGGCGAAATGTCCAGGCGAAACCCCGCACGTAGACAGAAGAGAGCGTAGACGGTCTGTAAATGTCTTTGGGGAAAGCGGTACCAGGCGTCCGCCCCTTCCGGGGATGGACATGGCAGGGCCACTCACTGGAAACCCTGGCGAGAGTCTGATGTAATTAATTATAGCGGTAACCGGGCACAAAGGTTGCCCCGGGAGGGCGATTAGCGGTATCTGCAAAGTCCTTTCTTGGCATTGGATGGTTTTTGACCATCGTATTGTGACAGATATGCCCCAACTGTGAAACATAAAATCCTCGCGAGACAAGTGTTTTGACCTGTCAAAATCCTTAGCAGAAGAGATAAGCACATTAGCTTTTCGAAGTAATCCGAAAAAGAGAAGTAGGCTAGTCGCCCAAAATGCCGAGTCATGCACATTGGATAAATCCAATTGCCGGCGTATAGACAGCAGCAGAGCCGGTGTAATGGGTTCCTTGTGTCGCACATGGCTTCCTTTTACGCGTTTGATCCCTTTCAGCACTGCGTGCAACGCATGATCCGGTGACAGGGGATTTGGGTATCCACATTCAAGATGCAATAAGCGGATAATATTAATATATTGTACAATAGAAGCAAACTGCAGACGTTCTGCTAAGTGGGCCGCATACCGGCACAAGGTGACCGATGAGACTGGAACTGCGATGCTATTAGTGCTTACGCAAAATTGTAGATACGAATTCAGATGCGTCCTGTATGTAGAGCGAGTACTATTTGCGAAAACTGCCGCCCGATAACGAGCTACGGCGGCATCCAATGATGCAATCTTGGCTGTTGTTTCCCCTGAGGACGAATCAAAAACATTAGAGATGAGAGAGACATATGCAATGACATGGTAAATGTTTCAGGATAGTAAACATGCGCACGAGCCCAGTGGCTCAACAAGAACGCCAAATATTGCATATTCCCGTATTCATGTAGGCGTGAAACGGTGTCTGCCAACACATTTGATGAGCCCTTGATATAAACTGCATTGATTGAAAAGTTATACACCGCCGCCCACCAAAACAATTCGCGGAGATATTCCATGACAATCGGGTGCTGACAGGAGCCTTTGCGCAGAATGGCTCGAGCTGTAATATTATCTGTAAATATAGTCACCTTGGAGTTAGCCCAGCTAGCCCCCCAACGGCGTGCCGCGAGTACAGTTGACAGTACTTCCTTGTAATTTATGTGAAGGTCGTGTATCTCCGGCCAGTCTAGTTCAAAGTTTGTATACAACCAATCACCTTGGTAAAATATACCCGAGGCCGCAGAACACGCGTCTATAAACACGGGGGAACCCACCACAGGCAGTGGGAACACGGGTTTCGAGTTAAAAACCGTGATAAACCGCAACCACCAGTCGACGTCCTTATGAAAATCCGTGGATAGTTTAACGCGATGATGTGACTGGCGAAGGGGCGACAAAAGATCGAGTATGCGTCTGAGATAAGTCCTACCTCCGCGCACTACCTGACACGCCCAGTTCAGTTTCCCGGCCAGTTGTTGTAACTGCCGGCGTGACGCACGTGTGCGTTTGCTAAAATCGAGTAGGAGATCCCGAAATGCAAGCAATTTATCACGAGGTAAATGCAAAGCTTGTAAAGCCGAGTCAAAGCCAATACCGAGAAAAGTCAGTTGCTGCGACGGTCCTGCTACTTTGTTCCAATTGATACACAAGCCTAGTTCGCGTAATAACTTGAGGAGAACAAACAGGGCATCCCGGCACTTGTCCTGTGTATTTTCTATGATGAGGAAATCATCCAGATATGCTATCACTCCTCGGTAACCCCGTGAATTCATGATCCTCTTTATGGATTGAGTCAACCGATGAAATATCTGTGGTGCTAGGCGAGAGCCGAAGGGCAGCCTCGTGTCGATCATATGGGTAGGGCGTGTGTCCCCCGAGAAGGTCCATTTTAGTCCGGTGGCGGGATAACAGTCTGGGTGGATTGAAATCGAGCGATAAGCATGTTGTAGATCAACTTTTGCCATGTAACAGTCTGGTGACATTAAGGCCACGGCATCATCAATCGTCTGGAAAGAGTAATGTTCATTTACCGACGCAAAATCATTAAGGGAATGCCCGATTGGACGACTACAATCATGTATTATGCGCACCTTGTTGCTACCAGGCTTGGGTATGGCCCCCAGGGCACTGACAATAGTTGAAGGCTTGTTTGTCACAACATAATGCCCATGGTGCAATTCGAAAAGTATCTGATTTTCCACCTGTTCACGCACCGCAGGGTCCGTAGCTGATTTATAATTAGATACCGAGACGTTTTCAAAAATAGCTCCTCTGTCTGTGATGCGAAACCCATGTTTGACACCGTCCATAATAAATTCACGATCAGGGTCACCTGATAAATATATATCCCAGGTCCGTACAGGCAACTGTGGCGAAAAGGTAACGTTAACAGCGTGGTCAAATACACCCGGCGGCGTGAGCGGGGTTAATATTGTTGTTGGGCCTGGTGGTTTGCTTAATCGTTTTTTGGATGGTTGGCTGCTGGATGAGGTTTAGCACAACCCGTCATTCTGCACACATGGGCGCGTTTGCAATTTTGCCCTAACTCACAGATGCCGATGTTATACAGGCGGCAAATCTCCCGACCGTCGGGGGTAAAGGGGCCTTGTTTTGGCCGGTTTTGCGGACGCATGGTTGATCTGGTGCCGACAGCAGGCGATGCGGCGTGTGTCCCCCGAGTTTGGAGACTTCTGGCATGAATAAAAGGCGAGTCTGAGCCCCATGGGAACTCCAGGCTATTTTGAGCTTCTCGATACTCCCTGTCATATTGTAGCACCGATGCCCAAGTGTACAATGTTGCCAACTCCCCAATTTTTGCCGTATAGCCCAGGTACTGCATCATGCCGTCCTGTCCGTTCAGGCGTCCACATGTACATAACTCGGCCATGATCCTTGCGTTGGCGGATATCCACTGCGCAGGGGAAACATCCTGCCACCGCGGCCGTGCTGCGGACTTGCGCGAGAAAATACTAGTCCCGCCATTACTTGTTAACAGCTCCTCCTCATGGTTGTCCCCTCGATAATTGTAAATAAAATCACATATTTGTAAGGTCTTTTTACCTGGTTTGACCGGTGGCCGCAAATATAACAGCGGGTTGTTGTCCACATGTTGTTGTCCACACGGGTTGTTGAAGTCTTGGGTCGGACCAGCGGCACCAATTGATGAAAGCAACTGGGCGATCCCTGCTGGCTGGTCCTGGCGGTTAGCATGGTCAGGTGAGGGGGATGACGATCGGGACCCTGATGGGGCCGCATCATCCACTCGTTGGTCGTCGCTTGAATTATCGTCACCCTCCAGCGCCTCGAGCTCAAGTGTTAGTTTTTTGATTCGTTTCAATTCAACGCGTTTTTGCAGCTCCTCCCGTTGTTTTCTCAGCTCAAGCGTTTCCTCTGTTACGTCCGCGATTGAGGGAGGTCCCGTACAATCTGGTGTGGGTGACCCCCATGGATGGCGGCCCTTAGCACAGGGCATATTACACCCCTCGCATGTCTTCTTTCGACGTCCTGGCATTGTGCAAATTCGAGAAAATAAACCGGCACGAACGAGAGCGGTGCAAGCACACAGCACGAGGATAAGAACACTGATGACCACGCCACGCGGCAATGGCCAACCTGACACAAACACCACAGAGGTCACACACACACAGGGTACAACGCATGCGTGGAGGTCAATCTGGATGATTAAAACAACCATCACCGGAACGCTGATGGTTTACTTCATTAATAACGTCCGTTACAAAACGGTACGTTATTAATTTCAATATTTAAATAACATACATATTACAAGCAGTTATAAATAATGAATCCTCCAGATACTTATGGTACAAAACATGGGCAAACTTGAAATGTACCTGCGTATATTGAAAAAAGGAAGATTTAGGCAGAGGAAAAATGATAAAGATATACCAGTGTGCTATACTTCAAGTAATTGTTTATAAAAATTCTTGGGACATATTTTTTTTCTTCATTTGAAGAGCTGATATGCAAAAGGGCTTACGTCAAATTTTTTCAGAAATAAGTTATAACCGGTAATATATAGTCTTTTGGTAGTAGTTTCTAGCAATGTGGACAATTTGTTGCACAAGCCTCACATCTGACAGTATTTCAATACATAAGTCAGAGTTGTTATGAAAAAATAAGCTATAGGCAGAGGAAAATGACTTCAAAAGGGCTTACATCCATTTGTTTTGAAAACTAAATAATATAATAACAAAAAAGAGTAAATTAATAATAGAAGGTATACCATAACAGGTAAATAAATATATAAAGATATCCTGAATTCAAAAGGATTGTTGTCTCTCCATCCAAGATAAATTAAGAATCGAGTACAATGTAAATCCTTTTTGATTTTCTCGTGCATTTGCATTGTTCTTCAAAAGAGACCATAATGGGAACATACAAAATGCCATTAACGTTTATTGTCATGATAATAATGTGACAGAAATTGTATTCCATTTTTAAAAGAACAATACGACTTTAAGATTAAAAGCTCTCGCCAGATACAAGTGAAATTTTATTCAGTACTCTCAATACACACATGACATAATAAACAGTCAATTTAAGTTGCAAAAGAAACAACGTGCAATGAATTCCCTGGTTCCTACTTTTCTACCTTGGCCAGTATGGATTTGATTGAGTTGAAGCCTTAAATATTTACTTTTGTGGTGCGCGTTGTTTCTATGATAGAAGAATACACTTTAAACTTGCCCGTAAGAACAAATCAAATTTCCGTTGTAATTAACCGCATATCAGCGGAGAATTCACTACTTTTTCATTAATAACGTCCGTTACAAAACGGTACGTTATTAATTTCAATATTTAAATAACATACATATTACAAGCAGTTATAAATAATGAATCCTCCAGATACTTATGGTACAAAACATGGGCAAACTTGAAATGTACCTGCGTATATTGAAAAAAGGAAGATTTAGGCAGAGGAAAAATGATAAAGATATACCAGTGTGCTATACTTCAAGTAATTGTTTATAAAAATTCTTGGGACATATTTTTTTTCTTCATTTGAAGAGCTGATATGCAAAAGGGCTTACGTCAAATTTTTTCAGAAATAAGTTATAACCGGTAATATATAGTCTTTTGGTAGTAGTTTCTAGCAATGTGGACAATTTGTTGCACAAGCCTCACATCTGACAGTATTTCAATACATAAGTCAGAGTTGTTATGAAAAAATAAGCTATAGGCAGAGGAAAATGACTTCAAAAGGGCTTACATCCATTTGTTTTGAAAACTAAATAATATAATAACAAAAAAGAGTAAAATTGATTGATTTGAAAAACATAGGCCAACTGTATTTGATTGGTATACTATGAACCTCTTTCATAAAACAAATAATATTTCAAAGGATCAATCACATTAGTCCAAAATACTTTCATACTGTTTTCTCAAAATCACTTAGATGGATGTAAGCCCTTTTGCATACCAGCTCTTTGAAGAGCTAATATGCAGCAACAGGGATTACGTCCATTTTTAATATTGAGTTAACCAGCAGCAATATTATAGTATTTTGGTAGTAGTTTCTAGCAATGTGATTTATTTGTTGCAAAAGGCGACTCATCCCATAGTAATTCAATACGAAAATCAGAGTTGTTATGCAAAAATACTTTTGTTTTGCAAAAGGGCTTACATCCATATTTTTAAAAATAAAGAATATAGGCCTACTAACTAAAATATAAACGCGATTGATTTGAGAAACATACTGTATTTGATTGGTATACTATATATGAACCTCTCTCATTAAACAAATAATACTTCAAAGCATCAATCACACTAGTCCAGAATACCTTCATACTGTTTCCTCAAAATCACTAAAATGGATGTAAGCCCTTTTGCATATCACTGAGCTCTTCATATAAACCGATATAAATTTTTAAAAAATACGGTGGTTATTTTGGACGAACTGAAACGCTACACTTGCAGTCGAGCAAACAAAACAATACGGTACTTAAATTGAACGTGCAATATTAACAGAGCTCATGGACAATTGGAAACAGATTATAAAGCAGAAATTATAGTTTCTGGAGATGTGTATGAAACGTGTATTGAGTCCGACAAGTATTACACAAACAAAAATGTTAGAATGAGGACACCAATCTGGTATGATTACGGTGTACACTAAAATAATTGCAGGCCTGCATATTCAAAAATGGTAATAGTGCTTTAAATACTACATATTTGGATTTTTTTTAAACTTCGAACATTGCGTCATAATGTTATAACAATTTTAGTAGAACCTGGTATTTTAAAGCCAATCCACAGGATGGCAACTAAACTTCATGCAGTATTGTGGGTTCTGATTAAGAGATGCCAATCAATGACACTAGTGAACAGTCGGAAAGGACAAATGAATGTTGGATACAACATCTTAAAACGACTGGAAATAAATTGAACTGTGCAATTATGAGTATCAACATCCTAAATTCAAGAAAGGAACTGAAAAGAAGGGATCTCAGTTGATCCAGAAATCGAACCTCTTTAGAATACATTGAGGAATGGCTTGATATTTCGACCATCTCGTGGATTGGCTTTAACATTTTGGGCTTAACTAAAATTAGTGTAACATGATAACGCAATAGTCGATTTTGAATGAAAGCCAAATTATAGGCCTCTATTGCGCTACCATCGGTTTTGAGTGTGCTTGCCTAAATTGTTTGTGACGCATAGAAAATGTGTAAGTGCATAAGCGCGCTAAATATTTAATTTTGTACGCTCAAGGTTATGATTTCAGCTCTAGAGACACTTTGTTTACAGTGGAAATATTGGCATGTTCATTTTGTACACGATCCATGTACCAGTATTGCTGTCAAACAGACACTACATGGAATACCCTACCCAAAAACAAAACAATCCTCATACAATTTATACCAGAGGAATTAAATGATAGGGTAATTATAAACTTAGCCAGATAAACCACCAGACATGGGGCAGACAAGGTGCAGGACAGTGATGACAGATATGTCTGGACAATTATATTCAATTTAGAAGGTTTTTTTTAAGCCTATTTTGATTTTTGATTTTTGTTTGTTTGTGTGTGTGGAAAATTTCGAAATAATTTGAAATGTTTTGAAAATTTCGCAAATTGCACCAAAATGTCTCGACATTTTTGTTATATACAAAACACACACCCCCCCACACAAACCAACGACGGACCGACCAACCCTCTAAACCTGAGTGGACCATTTACCCGCAGATCATGGTGACCGCCCAACCCTATATACCTGAGAGGACCATTTACCGGCAGATCATGGTGACCGACCAACCCTATATACCTGAGAGGACCATTACTCGCAGATCATGGTGACCGCCCAACCCTATATACGTGAGAGGACCATTTACCCGCAGATCATGGTGACCGCCTAACCCTATATACCTGAGAGGACCATTTACCCGCAGATCATGGTGACCAGCCAACCCTATATACCTGAGAGGACCATTTACCCGCAGATCATGGTGACCAACCAACCCTATATACCTGAGAGGACCATTTACCCGCAGATCATGGTGACCAACCAACCCTATATACCTGAGAGGACCATTTACCCGCAGATCATGGTGACCAACCAACCCTATATACCTGAGAGGACCATTTACCCGCAGATCATGGTGACCAACCAACCCTATATACCTGAGAGGACCATTTATCTGCAGATCATGGTGACCAACCAACCCTATATACCTGAGAGGACCATTTACCCGCAGATCATGGTGACCAACCAACCCTATATACCTGAGAGGACCATTAACCCGCAGATCATGGTGACCAACTAACCCTATATACCTGAGAGGACCATTTACCCGCAGATCATGGTGTGTTTTCGTCGCCTTAATAGAAACACTATTTAAAAACGTCTCAGTTGCCGAAGCTTATTCAAACGTAAATCATAACTATGAATACCAATGTTATTGTACAGCATGCCTATATAAACATGATAGATAGATAATTATCATCGTTTGCTCCATCTTATGTATGCTTCCAATGTTACTGGGTTGTTGTTGCAATCTCTAAAACCTTCTTGTTAACATTTGTAAAACTCCTCTTAAAACTAATAACCTACGAATATGCATAAACGAGTTCATAATTATGCGGCGGAGTGCACCAATGGCGAGTAACTGCAGAATAGTGCTACGTAAACGTAACCCAACATTTTGAGATCACCAAACTGGGGTAAGCTACCAGGCTAGTAACTTGAAGCACAACAGTTTATGCCGTAACTAAATGATAATTTCTGATTTACCCGATGGACGATTACATAGATAAATTATGATGATCAATGGGAGATTTCTATCATGCAATTCATTATCAATTTATGTATAATTTACTCAATGATACATTTAAGACCAATTTGAGACATTTATTTATTTGATTTAATTCAATAATTCATTAAATCAAATAAATAAACGAATACATCAATAAATAAATACATATGCCTATTTATATAAATGAATGAATGAATAATTAAATATTATAAATAAATTAATAAATACATTAAAAGTAAATAAAAAAGATGAATACAAAATAATAACACTAAACACTTAATAAATCAATTGATTAATGATAAATAAATACTGATGTATGTCAATACCTGGACACCATCATGTTTTGAAAATAAATAACATTTTAATTTGGGATAAGGCGACATTCCTTTGTTCAAATGTTCGCCTTAAGGGGCTGTGCACCCTCCGTAAAACTGCCTCCGTAAAACTGCCGTAACTTCTTCATTATTCATTTAATCTATATAAAAGTATACATTTTTTGGCAGAAAAGGGTTCAGTGAATCAAAACCATGATCATGAAATTGACCATTTTGGAGAAAATTATTAAAAAACACTTTTTTTTAACCCAATTTAGGTTTGGAAAAGATAACTCAAAATATATTTGTCAAATTTTGTCATACTAGTTTTATTATATTCCTCATATAATTCCCTAGGAATCTTTTTTGTTGTTTTGAAAATCTTTATTATTTTTTAAATTATCGACCAAAAAGTGCCAAAAAATGTGTTTTTTTTACCAAAAATGGTGATTTTCTCGATTTTGGAGGTAAAAACACACGTTTTTTTAGCACCTTTTGGTCTATAATTCAAAAAATAGTAAAGATTTAAAAAAAAACCCGATTCCTAAGGAATTGTATGAGGAATATAATAAAACTAGTATGACAAAATTTGACAAAATATATTTTGAGTTATCTTTTCCGAACCTAAAATGGGTCAAAAACGTGTTTTTTATAATTTTCTCCACATTTGGTCAATTTCATGATCATAGTTGGATATATTGAACCCTTTCCTGCAAAAAATTGTATACTTTTATCTAGATTAAATGAATAATGAAGAAGTTACGGCAGTTTCACGGAGGCTATACGAAGGTGCACATCCCCCTTAACGTCACTTACACCTATAAACGTCGTTTAAACAAAGGACGGAATAAACGTTATTGTTCTCTTTCGCCTTAACGTCACATATAGGTGTGTCAAAGAAAAAATAAGGGAATCTCGGGAATCGAACCCGTGTTTTCCGTTTATAAACGACATGATCACAGTAGCACGCCACAGAGATTGGACGATAGAAGTGGCATCATGTTGTTATTAATTAAACCATTGGACTATTTAATTACAAAACACGGCTTTTTATCATGAAAATGGTACCTTCTAAGTGCAAAATGTGTATGTGCCTCTCGAATAAAAAATGTTTATGATGGTCCCTTTTTTCCAGAGAATTGTAAAAAACTTTGACACTTTCGGACTCGAAATTTCGTCATTTTACTGTCTCTCAGACCAGCTCGATCTTTGCTCATTATTTAAATTAATTGTGTTAACATTTGACCCAAGTGACGTAGTTATTATAACTAACGTCACATTTTTTTTATTTTCAAAAACCAGTAACGTCATCGTTTGTCTCTCTGATATATGGTAAACATTTGGCGCATGCGACACATAATGTTTAAGTGGGACGATGTTAATTTGTATGGATATTAACCTCGCTAGTTACTATTCTGATCTTACTCTCCAGTTTTGCTCTCAAAATTACATCGCTAGCAATTTACACTGCAGTTAGGGCATAACTTCTAGCGAGGTCGCTTTCCTCTCTAGTAAGTTACGCCAATTTGGTGCACTCGTCCGACTAGTATAGCAATGGCATTCCCAATATTAACATTGTATTCAAAATCTTTTTTTATGTTATATTATTTCTTTAGAAACACCCTATATGTTGACAACAAGCGATTTCCAATAATGCTGAAACTCGTAAATTCTATTTATATTAATTTGAGAGAGCCAAGGCGGTCTCCACACTTGTAGAAATACGATATAAACGTACATTTGATATTACGATTTATTTCTGGTATTTTCATTGCTATTGTTTAGTATAGCTGGCGTAGTAAATGGATTTGATTATGTAATTCAACTCCCGAAGACTCTTATTGGGAGAGGTACAGGTGTGTAAGGCTGGCAAGACCCCCTTTTGAGCCTCGCTTTCACCCAATGAATCCAGGATTTTTGCAAATGTTACCTTAAGATCTCATATCTTTTTGAAATTTAACAATTTCCGTCCAAGACATTTGTTTTAAGAAAATGTGGCACATTTCTCATTCCTTTACCATGCTTAATATATTTGGCGAATTTCTCATAGACCGCGAATATCTCACAAAATAAAACCCACCTAAAATTTTAACAAAATATGGAGACTCATCCCCTACAGACCTCGCAAACAAGGCGTTATATCAACGCCCCTATAATGTTGCTTTAAACGTGAATTAAGGTCTCCATACCGTTAAATTCCGGTCAACGTTATATATAGCTCCAACATTCCTGATGAGATCGGGTGGTTTGATATTTTCCTCTTTCTTCTGGTATTTGCTCTTGCGTATATTATAAAATTAAATTACTTTCGACTTGCATTTTGTTTCACGTGTTGCCGATCAATATATTTTCTCTTATAACATCATTTACCCACAGCTAACAATATTTTCCTATATTTAGCCAACAATCAACATATTGCGTAAATAACAATCAACTACTTCGACTTGCATTTTGTATCACGTGTTGCCGATTTATATTTTTTCTCTTATAACATCATTTGCCCAGAGAGGATTCAGCTAACTATGAAATTAGTATTCATCCCCGGATTCATCCAGGAAATGTTAGGCTACAAAACCCGCAATCTGTAATCTGTGTTAGTAAAATATATAACTTATCCCCCTGGTTAGGACAGGGTTAAATGTTTACGAACGGAAAAATGTCGTGCCTTGGAACGGGATTGCATCTCTCTACCAAATGGAGAGATACGTAATATTTTGTTCAAGCTTTCTTGCATTAAAGGAATCAGCCGTGAATGACATGTTGCACTAATCTATCATGACATAATGACTACTAAAAGTACGCATATTCGCTGACCCCTATGAAATAGCATTCCTACACTGTCTTAGGGTTTCATTATTATAAAAGGATTACAGGTGATGGGTGACCCGATCAAATTAACTTTTCCCATAACAATTGATTGTATCAAAAGAAAGCCCATATTTTTTTCTTAAATTCCCTGCAAAATCGTAGACCTAAAAACAGAGAGGATTTCGTTTGATGCTACATGAGTGACAGGCGTTAATTACCTTAAAAAGTGGTATTAGAGGTATAATTTAATCAGTTCCAAATCGGCGAAAATTGTGAGGCTAGCTCAAATGGAATACCTACTCGCTGATACCTGCTTATGATGCGCAAACGCACACGCCATGTTTTGTTTTGTGTTAGAAAATTTCAAAGTTTGTATCGTTCTTTCAAAAAAAGGACTATATCTTTAAAAAAAAAAAGGACTATAATTACATTACAAACATTATTCGAGAGGCACATACAAATTGTGCATTTAAAAGGTACAATTTTCATGATAAAAAGCCGTTCTTTGTAATTAAATAGTTCAATGGTTTAATAATAACATGATGCCACTTCTACAGTCAAATCTTAATCTTAATCTTAAATCATATTTTATACTAAATTGGTCTTAAATGTATCAATGAGTATAAACAAGTTGATAATAAATTGCATGATAAAAATCTCCTATTATCTCCTATCATCATGTCTAAATGTATGTAATCGTCCATCGGGCAAATCAGAAATTGTCATTTATAGTTACAGCATAAACTGTTATGCTTCAACTTACTCTTGGGTCCGGTCAGGTGTAAGATTTAGCGTAAATTATTCGCAATTTACTAGCTTAGTAGCTTACCCCGGTTTGGTGCTCTCAAAATATTGGGTTACGCCTCAGTTACTAGCGAGGTAGCGCTATTCTTCAGTTACTCGCCATTGGTGCACTCGGCCGATGATGTGTACTGTTTAACATGTTCAGAATCAATAGGCAAATTTGAAGTGTATCATAAAAACACACCAGAGCAATATACAGGGTGTCTCAGAAAAAAATACAACGCACCTTTAGAGGATTGTAACTTTCTGCATAAGTGTCAGAATAGAACAACTCAAACAACAAAATAAAGGCAAAATAATTTGCTATACTTTAAAGAAAACCGGACGTGATTCGGTAAGGTAATTCCAGAGAAATGAGCAATAACGTAACATTAGTCTGGGAACACTTCCATCCAAGTTTGCTCATATTGCGTGATTCAGACAGCACATACATGAAATCAATACTTCTCTACAAAATGACATGGACTAACGTGTTTTTATGGTTCTAGATTTTATTTTACACAAAATAAAATGCCAGATGAGACCACATTTTAACACAAAATATAAAATAAAAGTTGTCTAGATTATTTTCATCACATGTTATACTTAAGAACAGTAAAATTTAAAATTTGTAGGATAAGTTCAATCTTTTTATAACAATTGGAAACAAAATTATAGTAATTTTAGTAAATATGAACATTTACGTTATTAAACCAAGTTCAAGATCTAATAACATCGCGCATACAACTTATCAAGCTTCTAGTCTTCACATTTGCATCCTGAAGGCTGAAATCATGTACGCGTATGTTATAAAATTATCGCCAATTTTGCGCATGATGGTCAAATTATTAGTATCGCAATTTAAATCAAAATAAATGTTTTGTTTACATTAAAAGAGCATGGCCATATCGCTCTCCTTACAATGAGTTGTATTGTTTTGGGTTTTCTGGGTGTTATGAGTGTTATGATTGATTATTCAGTATTCTTAGATCACAAATTGAACTTTTTTTTATCATAGTATTAAACAGTGCTGGCTAATTGAACATTAATGAGTAAGTAACCAGCCGCGCAAGTGAAAATCTTTCAAAATAAGCAAACTTGGATGGAAGTGATCCGTGACTACTCTTACGTAATCACAGATATCTCCATAATTACTTAATAAAATCAAACGCTGTTTTCTTCCAATTGTAGAAAACTAATTTGGCCTCATTTTACCTAATTACTTAATTAGGAAGTTATGATCGCCTAATGGTGCGTTGTAATTTTTTTGAGACACCCTGTACATGCATGTTTCATTAGCAACAATTAACTGTCACCCCTGGGCACACCACCATCTTAGGCCATTTGTTTTTAACTATTAGTATTAAACAAGCATTTTCTTGTAATCTCATTTAAATTGATAAAACTCAAAAATTAAAAGTGATAATTTTGACACATTCTTGTACATTAGTTTTAACCTCCCCCTGCCTTTTTAATTATTGTTTGAAAAATGTAGTCCAACTTAATTTTGATGGGTATGGGGTAAGTGGCAGGGGTTGCAAGGAGGAAGAGCCCACTTGCTGTGGATTTTTGCTTTGAATGAATTCCACTAAAACACAATTAATTTTTTAGCTGTATTCTTTAGCTATTTTCTTTCAAATTACTGAGTCTCAGGCCTTTTGTTTTTGTTTAAATGTCTCGGCTACATTCCAAGAACTATTTCAGAATGTTCTTGGTTTCGATTGACTTGATTACCTACGAGAAAGACAAGACCCATCAATAATTCCCCAAATTTATAAAAACAATACTATTAAGGAAGTAGTGCGGTTGGTTTAACGACATTGTAAACAAAGATAATCATGATAATGGCTCGGCTACAGCATTTTTCTAAGAACTATTTCAGAATGTTCTTGGTTTCGATTGACTTATTATTTAAATTCAATTTCGCATATGGTCTACGAGAAAGGTAGTTCCCATCTAGAAAGAGCTATATTAACATACATAGAATTTAAATTAAATCCTTTGCTACCTAAAAAATATTTTTATTCAATTCAAATTCAATGCATGAAAATAGCGGTAATGTAATTTTGATTCAACTCATAAACATAGCAATCATGCAATAATATTGATTCAATTCAATTCAGATCTGGTAAATGTTAACCAACAACCGCCTGGAATATCAAATATTGAAGTTATATCCCCATAAATTAAAATCATATTCTGACGATGTCCCAGATTTCCTCAGATTTAAGCAGGGGTGTAAAGTCGGAATCGGGAGGGGACTAGACCTATGATGGGAACATGAGTGGTTAAAGGAAGCAAAATATATGAGAACTTTTGTAACTTTCATGGGTTTCATCGCATTGCATTTCCTGAAGAAAAAAACATTGCGGGAGTCCAGGGTGGAGCCTATAGGCGGCGATGAAGGACAAGAGTCACTGTGTATCATGTTGTATGGTGAAGGGGGTGTGAGCAGGGGGTCAATACATTTCATCGGTGATTTTTCATAGATAATATTTTGTCGATCAATCGTCGCACGTTTTTGTCAGATTAAAAAAGGCGATGAACTGTATTCGATTAAAAATGTGTGATTAAATATAACTGTAGGCCTACACTTGATTAATACATCCAGCATTTTGAAAGAAAATATGTTTAGTCCACATGTGTACAAAATCAGCCTATATTGGGCATTAATTCAAAATCAAGCACAGTAAAATGTAGCTAATGAGATTAATCAAAACATATCAAATTAGTGATCGAAACACGTCCTAAGAATGAGTATCTTCAAATGTAAAGAACATCGTGTGTCCCTCACATTTGAAAGTTACATGACCCCCCCCCCCCCCCCCCCCCCCCCTACCGACAACCTCCACCAGATATGATTATTAATGGTTGGTAGTGTTTAGCATAATAAATATGCTTTACGGAGCGATCCCGTATTTTTGTTGTTGAAAATACGGAATATTTCATTTACGAAGTCCGTAATAATTGGTCATATACGGACATTTCTAACAGTGTATAGGATTACTTCAAGAAGAAGAAAACACACACCATCAATAGAATTAGTGATTTTAAAAGCGTTTTTAACTTTAACGCAACTTATTAATATTTATCTGATGTTTCTTTTTGCTATTGTTGCAAAATTTTAATCAAAGCAACAATGGAACAAACCAAAATCTTCTTCGCCTCGCCACAAAATGTCATTGTTCATATGAAATTAATATTAGATAAGAAAGTGTCAATGGCATTTCAGTGTAAAAGGCATTGAATAACGTAACTATAGCAACCGCGATCTGTTCGTATAGTGTGAGAGAGATATTTTCACAACGTTGATAATAAAAGTATATATATTACAAATATACGAACCTTTAAAGTAAAAAAAGTTCGACATTAATACCAATGTAAACCTTGCTCAATTAAAGGGGCACTAAGAGATGTGTCGGAGGCTGCGCCCTCAATTATGATAAAAACTGGGATTAGTATATTGTTATGATTGTATTACATGTATGAACTTACACCTATAAGGATTAAGAAAAAACAGCCCTCTTTGTATATACAAGAAAACGTCGATTCAAAAATGCTCGTAAAGCCGCGACGAGCATTTTACGTCCGACAGTATCCCCCTGCAGTACGCGTGATACATAACGCGAACCATATTTGCATAGAGGGCGTTTTTCAATAAATAGCGATGATATTGTTTTAATCAAGTTTTGCTGTGTTTTTGTTAGTAGAAACAACAATAATGGCAATTTTGAATGTTCATCTTGAATTCTGGAGTAAATTTTTAAACATTTAAAATTTTCAACACCACTTAATGTCCCTTTAAAAGCAAGTTGTCATTCTGTAGTATAGTTACTTGGTTGTCAATGTTGGTTTATTCATCAAAATACTCTTTTAAGAGTGTTTAATACTATTACTGATTTTAAAAGCGTTTTTAAACTTTTAAAATTAAAATTCTTAAAATGTCCAGTGATAATAACATTTTCAATGTACATGTAGTATAATGTATCCAGTAATTGTTACATTGCACTGGTGACCTAAATATTGTGTATGTAAGATTAACTACTATTATCCATATCACAATTTTAAAAACGTAGATATATGGCCATGTGTTTTGAGGGTGGTGGCGTTGCATTTTTGGTAACAAATCATCCATCTCTCTCTATTAACTCAACAACTAACTGTGGTAGAGCTATGGTCGAGGTGTTATGTGAAAGCCTATTTATCTAGTTACATTGTGTGCATAAATCATAAATTTCTATAACTGTTTGGCTGAGATATGGATGATTATATTGTGAAAGTCAGGGGGGGGTGGCGGTGGTGGCGGCGGCGCTGTGCACAATCTCTATGGGGAATATAGAAAATGTTCCGAATTCTACGTTCAATTTACAATAACTCCTCATCCCTGTATGGTACAAACATGATTTTGCTCTCATTTTATAGATTATTTTATATTCTATAAGATTCTGTTTCAACAAACGTGACAACTATTATGTAACAATTGTAATCATGAATCGATTGCATTGTCATTGGCTGTTTCCCTATTCGCTACACAATTAACTTGCCCTAATTCATCGGTTTTACATACATGACTATAACAAAAAGAGTATTTAACCGGTGATATCAAATTATACATTTTTGGAAAGCTCTCAAATAGGGGAATTCAAAAATGCCATTTAAATCGGGATCGGGTGCATACCCTAAAAATATACTTGTAAACTCTTATAAATATGAAATTTAAACGTTTGTGCTCATTTACTTCTCGTTATAGTATATTTCAACAAGTAACCATTGACAACCATTATGTTCTGATGGGTTATTGCATGAAGAACTTATATGCACAGTAACATTATGAATGGGATAGGTATAAAAATATTATTGAGCTTAAATCAAACTATGAAGAAAAAAAGAAAAAAATCGAACATTTTTTGAACATTCTTAATCACAACATGTTACCATTAGATCCTATCTAAATTTCAATAGCATATTTGGATTTCTTGTGAGATTACCGTTTAGAAAATATATACTTTTTATGAGGTGAAACAAGTAGTTATTGCGATATGCTAATTCGAAGTCTCAGATGGTGTAAAATTGTAAAATCTGTACATGCAACGGTAAGTGGCGAGTTCAAAACACATAGCATGTCAGTTTCGGAACAATAACTGGTTATCAAGGGGAGACATACGATATTTAGGCCTTATAGTTTGAAATGCAATAATGATAATTTAAAAAATACAAATCGAAAATCGAAAATATTTGGAAATTAACAATTTGTGTATAAATTTCCAACATTTTCCTGGAAAATATGTGGAAAAGGTTACCCGACCAACCTGACAAGTCCGTCCACCCATTAGAACAGTGTTTTCTTCTTCTTATAATTATGCTCCTATTATATTGCTAAATTTACTCACTCTGTTCTCTATTCTATTTCTAGCGCATGACTCAGCATTCCTTCTTGTGCCTCAATGGCAAATTCACACTTAAAAACTGTTAACAAAAGACAATAATCAAACTCCCACCTATAACTGTCAAATTCACTCTCAAAATTGTTTATCAAGACAGCAATCAAACTTTCAATACGAAATACAGTCTATAATATCTTAATATGGGGACAAATAACTCATTATGCTTATCTCCTACATTTCCCCCTGAATGGGTGCAATTCAACCGAACGGTAGTCCGATCTGCTTCCCCGCTCCTCCCTTTTCTGATACGCTACTGCTTTTTGCAGCTGCCAGAATTGTAAAACGAAAGGACCCAAAACACAATTAAAGGTTGATTTACGCACAGTTATTTACTCATTCAGCAAGAGCATCGATTAAAAAAAAACCAAAATCACTTTGAAAGGTTAACAATAAAAAAAAATCATAATTCAACTCAAAATCATCACAATTTTCTTAAAATGTTACAAAATTATTGGTCGGCCGAGCACGTAAAATAGTGGATTTTGATAGTCAATAAATTTCTATTACGGCTGTACCGTAAAAGCTCTTAAATGTTACAACGGCTAAAAGGATTTGATTCATCAAATTTGAAATGGAAAAACAATCAACATTATATAAAAATACCTTTGTAACTTAAATTCGCTAAAATTCAAAATCGCTGCAACCACAATATCCAATACGATGAGCGACTTGGAAATATTTAGTTAACATTATATCTATCTGGCCTATGTACATTATATCGTACGCAACCCTGAAACATTAACTAATAACAATTTAAGGTAAACATACATTATATATATTCTGCATCAAATATGGAAAGGAGCATAATAATATCCTAATTAAATTATACGATGAGGATGGGCAACTTACTAAATGGTTTATATTGTATCATGTATAGTGTTATGTTGTATTCATAAAGTCTCTTGCTGGTTCAAACCCACCAATCCAAATCAATATTTGAACCAAAATACATTTCAAATTACAGGTAAACCTGGGTATAATATTCCATCCATTTGAATAACAAATGGATGGAATATTGTACCCAGGTTTACCTGTAATTATACACCATCGTTTTAGTAATATTACATACTAAAGTGGTTACCATAACAACGGGCTAATGCAAGAGTGATTTAAAATCTTCTAATTTTAGAAGCAAGTGGTCGCTTTTGCTCTCAAATTAAGATAATCACGTGCAATATTATACCATTGACGTTACTTCCATCATGTTGTAGTGACATTCTGGAAAGCACTCTATTTTAAAGTGATGGGGATGATTGCGCAGTGTTTAGAAACAGAGGTCAATTAGTGAGTGGTATTAAACACAAAAGGGGTAATTAATAAATAAGAAAAACAGAAAAAACCAAAAAAACATTCTGTGGAATCCCGCACTTTATCATCTTTATCCAGCCGGGCTTTTTTCATGATGGTAGTATTCAGTGACAATTATTTCACAAAAAAGGGTACATTCAGGGACTAGTTATTCAATGCGAGTATAATAGACATAAAAGGTGGGTCGGGGGGGGGGGGGGGGGGGGGGGAAGGGGAGGGGGTGGCTGCGTAATCCAGTGACCGTGCTATAAGGAAGCGAATAATTTTCTAGAGGATGATTTATTATTGAAGTACCGGACCACCAAACAAATTACAAAAATGCAATAATTTTCAAGCTTAGTTTGTTGTTAGGCCTAGATGTGAACTACTTGAAGCTTTAGAAACATTATAATTGCGACTTTACAAACGATATTCAACCTTGAGGAGATACCCACCAATTCCTTTCCATTCATATCTTATTACACGTACATTTAGGCCAACAAATTGTTTGTTTGTCCATTACCGACCTCTCCTAATTTTGAAAATGGACAAAAAAGTGTCTGTACTCAATTTTTGAGATTGTAAGCTTACTAATACAAACTTTCATAAAATTGCTAAATTTTGAAGAATTATTTGCCTCAAAATCATACTTTTTTCTTCATCCGAAAGGCATGTTAATCAAAAATTGAACTCTTTTCAACTACAATATTCTTCATAAATTATTATATCTCTACTAATTGTGTATTATTTACTGTTTTTCCCGATGACACCCATCCACGAACAAACATATTATTTATAATATTGATTGATTAGCAAATAAGATAAAAATACTAGACAGACGACGATGGCCACACGAAACCTAAATTTTGAATTCGTATTGGAATGACCCCGGGGGAATAACACGTAATCCATTTCCAATCCAAAACCGTTGGAGTTGGCTAACCAACTCCATTGTGAATGCTACTTTTTAAATTATTTTCATCGTTAACCGGGCGATGACTGTTAAAAACATTTCAAAATGGTGCACTCACGTTGCCATTATTGGATCGTCCGAGACGCGTGGCCAGCGTCGTCTGAAAATAGACTCTCTACCGCCCTCTATATCACTATTTTGTCACACCAGCTACCCACAAATAGTCGATGGTTTTGACTAGTATCTGTGAGCTACATGTATATACCTCACGGTAATATTGAACTGGGGATGTAGCCAAAAACAAGATGGTGTCGCACGTGACATATCTTCGGTGTAAAAACGGCAAAATACGCCAGTAAATTAATTGGAATATAATGAAAATTATGAAACCTCTGTACCAGGAATAAACTTGGCAACATCAATGTGTTGCCATGTAAGAAAATCGGACTAAAAGTAAGTTTTTACTTTTAGTTAGAATTCAAGAAGTCATATTCTGGGGTGATTTTCCGGTCTAGAGATCAAAACAAAACTTTGTTATTCGGGGGGAACGGCGAAAAGCACCCAATACACTGCAAATTTTGAAGAACACATGACGCGTGAGGACGTGTTCAAAAATGTTCGAAGTGTTCTGGATGTGTTATCAGCAGAACGCCCCATTGTTGAACGCCCCATTGTGTTCTCAGCAAAAGCTTCATTGTTGAAGCGTTCTGGATGTGTTCTGTAGAACACTTACATGTCAAACATTCTGCTGAGAACACATCCATCCAGAATACTTCAACAATGTTCGAAGTGTTCTGGATGTGTTCTCAGCAGAACGCCTCATTGTTGAAGTGTTCTGGATGTGTTCTCAGCAGAAGCTTCATTGTTGAAGCGTTCTGGGTGTGTTCTGTAGAACACTTATATGTCAATCATTCTGCTGAGAACACATCCAGAATACTTCAACAATGTTAAAAGTGTTCTGGATGTGTTCTCAGCAGAACGCCTCATTGTTGAAGGGGTCTGGATGTGTTCTTAGCGGAAGCTTCATTGTTGAAGCGTTCTTGATGTGTTCTGTAGAACACTTACATGTCAAACATTCTGCTAAGAACACATCCAGAACACTTCAACAATGTTCGAAGACCATCATTATAACACTATAGCGATTTAAGAACATCTGCAGAACACATCTAGAACGCGTCGGGCAATAATGTTTGACATACGTGTTCTACAGAACACATCAAGAACGCTTCAACAATGAAGCGTTCTGCTGAGAACACACTCCAGAACGCTTTAATTAACAATGAAGCGTTCTGCTGAGAACACATCCAGAACCCTTCAACAATGAAGCGTTCTGCTGAGAACACATCCAAAATGCTACACCGCAACAATGAAGTTGTAATAGTGTTCTATAGAACACATCAGAACACATCTCGCTGACAGTATTCTGCTGAGAACACATTCAGAACACGTCGGACAATGTCGAAGCTCGACAAAAAATTAATGTTTTCTAACACAATCCAGATCCCCAGATAGAAAGACTACGTTGGGCCAAAGTTGGCAATGGTCGGCAAGGTCGCCGTCGGTAAGCCAACGTTGGGGCAACGTTGCGTTTCAACAGGGTTCACATGGATAATGGGCGTCAAAATGACGTTGGCACTTGGTCGGCAGGCAACGGTCGGCAAGCCAACGTTGGCCCGACGACTTCAATGCGACTGTTTCTTTCTGTATATCTTAAACTCTGTATCGTATGGGCTATAAAAAGTGCGGAACTTTAAAAGATCGGCCGAGTGCCAAAAGTGCCAAAAGTAGGGGAAACTGGGGCAACTGGTTCTAACGTTTTATGCCACAAGTCAGTCGATTGTAGCAGTAGCATACATTTGTTGTGGACATTGGAGAGGATGATTCGCTGATGCAGTGGAATGTGACCCTCATAAGCTGAAAGATTTTATATTTTTGAAAATCCGTTCATGCAATTTGGTGAATACTTTTAGTCAAAATTTAGATCAACTCCTTTTGCCCATTCAAACACTAATCGCACCAACTTTGGGTCATAGTTTGACCAAAATGTACTAATTGTCCAAGGATTTTAAATAATGACTAAATAGATAAATAAACTTATTATTGTTTTTATTTATTAAAAACTGATAAAGCCAAAGTTTCACCATTATCGTGAGTGGAAGGGTAGAAGAGCAAACAAATGAAAGCATATCGTGCCGTGCGTGGGATCGAACCGGGGTTCTGCGGTTCACAAGCGAAAGACAAGGTATCCACGCCACGGAAGTATTTGTTGGTGCAATATTTGTATGTGTCCCTCGCCCATAAACAACATCGACATTTTTGGCTAAAAAAGGTGTCATTTTTGTCCGGAACGCAAGCTGACTCAACGTGATTCTTTATGTACACTCACATGACCTAGCGAGGGACGACACCTTTTTAAATATTACTGAGGACCATTCACGTCAGAATTGTACAGTAAACTATAAGTTAACACTTGGCATAATGCGCCAATTAATTTTGTAAGGGGACGATGCTGATCAATGTAGATATTTACCTCGCTAGTTACTATTCTGGTGTTACTCGGCAGTTATGCTCTAAGAATTACATCGTTAGTAAGTTACGCTAACAGTTAGAGCATAACTACTAGGGAGGTAGCTTATCTTTTAAAGCGAGTTTATCTTTTAAACAACGTGTTTAACAAAACACGGAAATTTCGTTGCAAATATCTTTACAGACACCATTAAAAATAAAATAAAGATGTAATTCATAATACCGAGGTTTTAAACGATTTTAAAGCAATTGCATGTCATATTGTAATCATTCAATAGCAGAAATAGTGGTATTAGACCCAAAATGCCCCAAAACGTCTAAGAACTAGAAAGAATGTGAATTATTTCATATTCTATTCACATTTCAATACCGAGTCATGTTTTATTGACACTAACAACTAATTTTCAAAATGGATTTTACAATTTTGATTAAGTTTTTTTAGGCGGACCAGTTGCCCCATAAATCTTTGGAACACTTGCCCCAACAAATGACTCAGCACTTTGTCTAAATGAAACATTATTCAAGCACGCCTGTGGCGTAATAAATGCAACACCAAAATGTTTTTATAAATACCACCATTTGTCATAATAATCAATAACTCCAAACATTTCAGAAAAAAAGGCAAAACAGGTGTTTTTTTTAGCCATTACACATTTTTCTGTAGCCAGCGAGTATCTTTGAATTTGCAATTATTACGGCGTTCGGGTCCTACAAGTAGACGAGTGTCTTTTGATAAAAATTATTATTTATTATTTGCAAATTCATTAACTAAAACTCTACCAAATGAATACCTGTGATAATGATTTAAGTTGAAGCATTCTTTAAATGATAATGTAGATCGCAAATCCAAACTACCAATATCCCAAGTGAGCAACATGCGCCAGTTTACGGTCGTTACAACCACAACCTATGGTTTTAATCATATTTCGGAAAGTCCCTGGGCACACTACAAAATAGTACCAATCAAATGCAAAATGCAATTAGCATCTTACGATGACTGTACTGCATGTATATATTTACTGTTGCATATCTATCAATCATAAAGTACATTAAACATGATCTAACCCCATCTTCATAAATCGCCCATATATCTGTGAATTTTCGATAAGTCACTCAAGGAGGTGGCTTCAAAGATCTGGAGAATATCACATGTGTAAATATCCTAAAGTTGCCAATGTTTTGGAATGTAGAAGGTTAGGATATATGTCAAGTTTCAACATAAGTCGTACTGTTCAAAAGAAAGCAGTATGCCCTTACAATTACAAAATCCTTCATTTCGGACCAGTTGCCCTATAGGACCAGTTGCCCCGTATTCCCCTATAACTATAATAGTTGTACTAAATGTAACCGCTTTAAAAACATAAACAGAATCGCTTAGTTTTTTTTGTGTTTTTTTTTGTATCCTATTCTTCTCTTGTTATTTCGTTAACCTTACATACCGGCATACATGTACCGTACATGTAATGAAAATTACTGTGCATAGGAGACAATATTGAAAATGAAAACAGTATTTATCACACATAACAAGAAGTAAAAAAATGAAAAATAAAGTGGGAAAAAAAGTGGAGAAAAACAAATGGGTGAAAAATACAAGTGATAGGTTGATCAGATACAAATGGAGGAGGGGGGAGTAGAGTCTAATCGTTCCCTTCCTAGATGTTTAGGCCATGGGGCTGAATAGTGAGAAGACGCTTCATCAATAGCTTCTCTCTACTGAGACGTACCACTTCTGAACGGCTACCTAAAGATTGAATTGAATTGAATTGAATTGAATTGTATTGAATTGAATTGAATTGAATTGAATTGAATTGAATTGAATTGAATTGAATTGAATTGAAATGAAATGAAATGAAATGAAATGAAATGAATTGAATTGAATTGAATTGAATTGAATTGAATTGAATTGAAATGAAATGAAATGAAATGAAATGAAATGAAATGAAATGAAATGAAATGAAATGAAATGAAATGAAATGAAATGAAATGAAATGAAATGAAATGAAATGAAATGAAATCAATTAAGATGGGATGGGATGGGATGGGATATAATGGAATGGAATGGAATGGAATGGAAGGGAATTGAATGGAACGGAACGGAACGGAATGGAACGGAACGGAATGGAATGGAACGGAACGGAATGGAACGGAACGGAACGGAACGGAACGGAATGGAACGGAACGGAATGGATCAAAAATGGCTGCCATACATGGTATCAAAAATTCAAATGGCTTCAATTAAGGGAAGTGTCAACCCTATTATTTAGATGATCAAGTTTTGCTTCTAAGTTTGAGAATATTGAATAAAAGTACATAAAAGTATACATTTATAGAAAGGAAAATTGATAAGGAATCCGATGGTGATATCAATGTGATACCAAATAAAATAAATTTTGAGAAATGAACCAAAAAGGGATTTGGTAATTTGTTCTAGTATAAATTTTTGTAAACATGACAATGTTGTCTAGGATCGATTTTTTTCTTTTTCCCAAATAAGGCTTAGTTTTGAAAATATTGCTAAAAACATCGGAAAAGTGTAAAAGTCGTGGTTTTTTGCATACATTTCGCTAGAAATGGATGCATATCCATAATCGAAAAAATAAAAAGAATTGCGCTGAAAGTCCTCTATACACAATGGTAGTAAAAGCTTACCTGATAGTTTGATATATTTTTAGTTATGTTGTCTGAAAATGCGTAAAATTCCTTTAAATTTGAACTTCTAGAAAACATCTATATATTTAGTAAAAATATTGACGTTTTCCTCCATTTAAATATTTGTCTCCATTTAAAGGGACACAATGTCACGTTGATTGTTTTTAATTTTAATTAATTTACTTCAGAATTCAAGATGAACATTAAAAATTACCATTATTGTTGTTTCAACTAAAAAAACACCCAGCAAAACTTGATTAAAACAATGTATTAAATATGTTGGAATACCACCCTAAACCATGTAAAATGGTGGTTGCGGCTCTACCAGCATTTTTGAATCGACGTTTTGTTGTACAAAGAGGGCTGTTTTTTCTTAATCCTTATAGTTGTAAGTTCATACATTTAATACAATTGTAAAAATATACAAAAATATACAAATCCCAGTTTTTGTAATTGAGGGCGCTGCCTCCACCACATCTCTTAATGCCCCTTTAAAGCTAAATGTTCACGGAATACACGGGCGTGTGACCTAAAAAGCGAGTATACTATTATGAACAATCAAAATAAACTATCAGATTCAATTTATATTGTCACAATGTGAAGAAATTGGAAAAAAACTCATACAAAGACGATTTGTCAACTTGATTAACGCGATTTTAAAATGTTTGGCTCTAAAATTATTAGCACACATGGGAAAATAGTAATATGTTGTTCCTCATACTCATTGGGTACTATCTTGAAAAATACAGCTTTGTATGATTTGTTTCTCTGTAAAAAACCTAATACTCTTGGACTATTATATAGGAGACCAATTATACTTTTGCATCTTTTTTTAATGTGTACATTGTGTTTTTATTATATTATAATATAACCCAACCCACATTCTACCAAGGGAACGGGATACTGTAACTCCACGTTGAGAGTGTACAGGCTGTATCAAAAAGATTTGTACCGTGGTCTGATCAGTTTTTCGGATTTTATTTTGATATGTTACGAACCATTTAGACCATTTTGCTTCGATATGCAAAATTATTGAAGTATCATCTTTTCTAAGAATTTTGATTTACGACAATCGAACATTTTTTTCAGAATTTACAAGCTTTTAAAGGAATATTGGTGTTTTTATCATTTTCATCGAAACGTTAGATCTGAAGCGCACAATTCAAAGTTCCTCCTGACTGCACTCATATATTCACTACTTATAAAGAGTTTGTGCAGTGAACCTATTAAATTTGCGTTGCTGCGAGTAAAACCATGATTACGTCGATCTTCATTTGAATGACAATAGCGGTCAGAAACATCAGCCAATTATCTTCAGATTATCAGATCAATAAGTTGACATACTTCCCTATTTATTAAAATCAAAAAAATTGTATTTATCAGAGATTTTATATTTTTAATGCTTTTTTGAAAATGGAACATATCAGAGTACAAATCATTTTGATACAGCCTGTACGTACTTGCAACCTCTCCTCTCCCGCGTTAAATACTTTTGTTTTGTGCTGGTCGCATTTTGTCTTCACAAATATTTTATCTCATGTAGTTTTTAAGTGTGTAATATAATGAGTTTTTATCTCCTTGTTGCTGTACATGTACATTAATTATAGACTACCTATTTCATGTATTTGATTGGTGCTTAATACCTTTTCGTGTTTTTATGAAATGTTGTTTTGATATAAACACCTCACAAAAAGAAACTAACCACTTTTTTCGAGACACCCTGTGTTTTATTTCTAGGAACCTAAATAAATCCAAAATATGGAAAAGAACCGGAATTTTCTTCCGCACATTTTGAAACCTCATTTTTTACAATAGCACCAACATTGATGAAGCAGTCTTCATTTGAATACAAAATGATGCAGTTTCCATTGTTGCACTTAAGGGCAGTGTCAACCCGGCACTTGTTTCAAAAATTGAATTTCATATTTCTCTATTATTTAATACTTTTATATGTATTCTATCATTACCATCATAAGTAACTAATCGTAAGCGATTATTTCCCGTTCTTTTGGGTGATTTTAAATTGTTGCTTTGGTAAGTTTGAGTCAGGAAAAGGCGCATGGTTATTTGGCGGGAATTTAAGCGGAGTTCCGCGCTTTTCAAATGCTGCGACAGCTGTTCGATCATTGCGTCGCGCGCTGAAACTCCCCGCGCGTAATACTAGACGCGCCGCTTTAATATCCGCGACGTAGACGCGAAAAACAAAAGAGCGCAAAACAATGTCTAAAAATGTAAACAAAGGCCAATCTTACGATCATTTAAATTTCAGTTTTCTTCCAATTTCTTCACATTGTGACAATATAAATTGAATCTGATAGTTTATTATGATTGTTCATAATAGTATACTCGCTTTTTAGGTCACACGCCCGTGTATTCCGTGAACATTTAGCTTTAAATGGTGGAAAATGTCAATATTTTTACTAAATCGATGTTTTCTAGAAGTTCAAATTTGAAGGAATTTTACGAATTTTCAGACAACATAACTAAAAATATATCAAACTATCAGGTAAGCTTTTACTACCATTGTGTAGAGGACTTTCAGCACTAGGAGGCAATTTTTTCTTTTTTCGATTATGGATTTTAAACTCGAGATATGCATCCATTTCTAGCGAAATATATGCAAAAAAACACGACTTTTACACTTTTCCGATGTTTTTAGCAATATTTCCAAAACCAAGCTTTATTTTGGAAAAAGAAAAAATTGCCTCCTAGACAAAATTGTTTTGTTTACAAAAACGTATATTAGAACAAATTACCATTTTTTATTTTATAGTTATGCTGTCTGAAAAATTTGGGGTAAAAAAATTGCTTTTTGGTTCATTTCTCAAAATTTAGTTTATTTTGTATCACATTGATATCACCATCGGATTCCTTATCAAATTTCCTTTTTAAAAATGTATACTTTTATGTACTTTTATTCAATATTCTCAAACTTAAAAGCAAAAGTTACTCATCAAAATAATAGGGTTGACACTTCCCTTAACCCTATACCCATGAAATAAAGAATAAGTTCACATACGCATAAGGATGATAAGCAAGGTTTGTTTTGCTCGTAGACTTTGTTTAATCAAAAGAACCGGAATATTCTCCCGCACATTTTGACACCTCATTTGTCACAATAGCACAATTATGGATGAAGCAGTCTCCATTTGAATACAAAATGATGCAGTTTCCATCCTTATCATTTGCGTAACTCATTATTTATTCAATGGGTATTATAATATAGTGCAACAATGGAAACTGCATCATTTTGTATTCAAATGAAGACTGCTTCGTCAATATTGGTGCTATTGTAACAAATGAGGTTTCAAAATGTGCAAAAGAAAATTCCGTGTTTTTTTTCCATATTTTGGCTTTATTTAGGCTCCTAAAAATAAAAAACAGGGTGTCTCGAAAAAAGTGGTTAGTTTATTTTTGTGCGGAGTTTATTATAATCTTCTTTTATGTAGCCCACGTCTCTTTTTCTATTCTGCGATCCTGGTTCTTGACGTGTCAGTGTAGACATCTCTTTTCTGTCTGCATCTCTTGAATCATCGATTTGCAAGTTTGCAAGGAGAGACGGGGAGCACCAATTGTTGTGTTTTCCCTGCTTGTATAATGTGCAATTACTTATAATATTTTATGGTTTTTAGGTTGATTAGTATGTTATTTCTTTGTGTACTTAGTTTTGTGATGCGCCCAGAGGCTCCTTGCATTAAGCGCTATATTAAAATCCATTATTATTATTATTATTATTATTATTATTATTATTATTATTATTATACAAGTACGGCTCTAACAGTGTTCCCAAGGAGTGTTGAGTCGAAGTTATATGCCATATTCATGATATTGATAACGTTAAACTGAATCGATAAATATCTTAATGAACAAAATCACAGAGATGAGCACTTCCTGCGTTCTTTTACTTTTTCGAACGTTTGGTTTCATCACACCAACAAATCAATAAGATTAATACCAAAAAGCAGTTTTTTATCGACGTAAATAGCTCAGATTTGGTGCTACAGTTATTGGCGTATTGAAGCGAAAGTGAGTTTATTGGAAAAAGAATCTCCGTATCCTCGTGACTTATTTTTATCCAAGCGATAACCTTATTAACAATTCGCTTTGGTAGTGTGTATTGTGCAATTTTGTCGATATTAAAGATTGTTTTGATAGAGGCATCAGGGTTATATTTTTTTCTTCTTCAGAACAGGACTGAATTTCATAGGAGATAAATACAATTGTTAGGAGATAAATACAATTGTTAGTTGTATGCCATATAAAGAACGTTAAACTGAATCGAAACAAAGGGCAGTTCATATGAACGGCTCTTTTCAGAGCCACCAATCATTAGGAAAGGGGCATACACCTACTCTCTTAAATCATCGGGCAAGGGGCAGCCCAAATGATGATAATAATAAAGAAGGGGTGATCTCTGTATTGCTTAATATTAGGCCTATATACTAATTTGGTCCTCAAAAGTCAGAGCTAATCCTGACGAAAGCTTGATAGTTTAAAACTTGTCAGACGGCGAACCCGTTAAATTCTTAACCTATATTATGAATATCCGTCGTAAAAGCCTATCTCACAATTTGAAACGAAAAAAATAGTAATTAAAATATGACAAAGATGAGCACTTTGTACGATATTTGACATTTTCGACTTTTTTCAAACGTTTGGTTTCACTACACCAATACCAAAAGGGAAATAATGTTCTAACGACGTATAGGGGAGGATGGGGCAACTGGACCGGTTAAGCATGTTTCATGATATAAAAGCTTAAAGCTCGTGTAAATATTTATGGAATTGCTATGAAAATATCACCCATGTAACTGTTTACATATAACATATAATCAATGTTAAAAAATATCCAAACAAAAGGCCAATTACCACTAACTAAAAACTTTACTTGGGACGGTCCAGTTACCCCATCGTTGGGGCAACTGGACCTATATGTTCCAACGGTTAGAATACACAGAAATCATTGATTGACAACACGGTAACTAAGCAGTATTTTCTTTACAAACTCATTTCCATATTATTTAACGTGTAACAATGATACAGGTCTCATGAAACCCATGTTTTATACAGTTTTCGTGGTTAACGTGTAAAAAGCAGTAATACTAATGGTGTACAAAGCAAGCGCAATTTTCGACTGCACGTTTATAGATAAAACGGTATGAACCTAGTTAAATGGTTACATGGTTGTGATATTCAGACGCCCCATACATTTGTCTATACCCCTTTCTTTAATGATTTTATTTACTTCATATAATCATCATTTAGTACCTATAATAAACCATCTTGATATTTAGCCAGCTTTTCATGTTACAGGGGAAGTTAGTCAATATGACAATGATGACCCAACGGTTGATATACACAAAAGGCAGTGGATAAAATACATAAATCATGATATTTCGTCATAGCAAATACCTTTACAGACACCATTCAAAATATAATAAAGATGTAATTCATAATACCGAGGTTTTAAACCATTCTAAAGCAATTTCATGTCATATTGTAATCCTTCAATATCAGAAATAGTGGTATTAGACCCGAAATGCCCCAAAATGTCTAAGAACTTGAAAGAATGTGAATTATTTCATATTCTATTCACATTTCAATACCGAGTCATGTTTTATTGACACTAACAACTCATTTTCAAAATTAATTTTACAATTTTGATTAAGTTTTTTGCAGGCGGTCCAGTTGCCCCACACCCCTTCGGTCCACTTACCCCAACAAATGACGTAACACTTTGTCGAGATGAAACGTTATTAAAACACGCCTGTGACGTAATACATTTTACGCCAAAATGTTTTAAAACATACCACCATTTGTCATAATAATCAATAACTCCAATACATTTAAGAAAAAAGGCAAAACTGCATTTTTGTTTTTAGCCATTACACATATTTCTGTAGCCAGTGAGTATCTTTGAATTCGCAAATATTACGGCGTTCGGGTCCTACAAGTAGACGAGTGTCTTTAGATAAGTAAGAAATGGTGTACTTTGTTATTTGCAAATTCATGAACTAATAACTCTACCAAATGAATACCCGTGATAATGATTTAAGTTGAAGCATTCTTTAAATGATAATATTGATCGGAAATCCAAACCACCAATGCCCTAAATTAGCAATATGCGCCATTTTACGGTCATTTCAACCACAACCTATGGTTTTAATCATATTTCTGAAAGTTCCTAAGCACACTACAATATAGCACCCATCAAATGCAATATGCACCTAGTATCTTAAGACGGCTGTACTGCATGTATATATTTACTGTTGCATATCTGTCAATCATATAAAGTACATTAAACAGGATCTAAACCCATCGTCATATATCGCCCATACTATCTGTGAATTTTCAATCAGTCACTCAAGGAGTTAGCTTCAAAGATATGGAGAAAAATCACATGTGTAAATACCCTAAAGTTCCAAATGTTTTGGATTATAGAAGGTAAAGATATATGTCAAGTATCAACAAAAGTCGTATTGTTCAAAAGAAAGCAGTATGCCCATACAATTACAAAATCCTTCATTTCGGTCCAGTTGCCCCACGGTCCAGTTGCCCCATATTCCCCTAGACCATTTCAAATCCGAAAATATACGATCGGTTCCGAATGTTTCCGATTAGCCGAGTGTTTGACACTCGGTTCCATGACCTGTCAGCTCCTGACAGGTCATGGCCATGTGCCGAAGAAAAACAACGTGTTTTTCACCCGTCTGCCCTTGTGGTAGATTGCGCCGGTGTTGGTGATAGATTGTATCCCTCACAAAGTTGATGTTGCGGCATTTCAGTTACAAAAACGAGTGAGATGAAAGAGATTTGGGGTAATATTTTCACTTTTTACCGTCTGCTCGATACATTTGGAATTTGTCCGTCAGCGCCTTTGTTGACAAAAAAAACCAAAATAGTCTCGTTCCACGTTTTACTTCTCATGTGTGCACGCTTGTATGCGCACAGTAAATCAATGAGGCGGACAACCAACTAGGACAATGCTGTGAATGCGATCAACTGTTGCGAAGAACGCGCAACGCACCTACTCCACGTGACCTGTTTTTCCGAAGATTTCCGATCTCAATTTGAAATGGTCTATAGCTAAGAATAAGAATCAGAGCTACAATTGTTGGTGTTTTGAAGCGAATGCTATATGGGAGTTTATTGGAGAGAAAAAATCCTCGTATCATCGTAACTTATTTTTATCCAAGAGATAACTTTATTAACACGCCTTAGTTAGTGGACCTAATAATATTGTGCAATTTGTCGATATTAAACATTATATTGTTTTGATAGCTCTTGATTTTCCCTTCTTCCGATCTTCTTGAGAGATCCATACTATTGACGAGAAATGTCCATCCATATGAGGATTTGTTGTTACAGAACATAATATAGGCGTTAGGCAGGATTTTGTAATGAATGTGAGGCACACAGGCTCTCTATTCCCCTATATGCCCATATCCAAAAAACAACAACAAATAAAACTTGCAATCTTACTATAATTCATGCAATGTTGTATGTTTGTAAGTATGTATCACAAATTTAAATCTATGGTATGTATAATGTATGTATCCATAGAAGGCTCTCTCATTTTTGCTGGTCGTTCACGATTAGCAGTGACGGATACAGGGAAGGGGGGGGGGGGGGGGGGGGTATTGACGAAATACGTTTTTGTGTGTACACCACACTGCAAAAAACACCGGTGTTAAAAATAACACCATTGGTGTTGTGAGAGGTCCACACCAAAAAAAATTAACACCGGTGTACCGGTGTTAATTTTTTTGGTGTTATATCAACACCATGTAGTGTCATTTTAACAACTGCAAGTGTGAAAATTAACACTGTAAGTGTTAATGTAACACCAAGATAGTGTTAAAATAACACTAATTGGTGTGGACCTCTCAGAACACCGAACGGTGTTATTTTTTAACACCGGTGTTTTTGCAGTGCACCACTGTACCTTTTTTAGAGACATAGGTTCCGTCGGTACATTTGCAAGTTCTACCATGCGATTTTTTGCCGGTGTTGGGACGGCCACATCGCCATCGGGACAATTTAGTTTACAAATCACATTTACACACAAAATACACAGAATGTAACCATTTGAAGACCATAAAAAGTTGCCTGACTGTTAAATGAAACTAAGGATTACTATGGGAACATAAAAAGATGAGATTATAACGTTAAATTACGCGATCTAATCAGTCAACATTGTCCACAACATTTCGCCTAAAATCATGTTCGACACAAATCTCAGTAACTTTTCTTGGTTCATGACAACAACAATATGTAATCAAATGATCCTGTACTGAAAATAGAAGTGTTATTAGCTATAATAATTATATGACTGAAAACCGTACAGAATTGACCAAATGAAGAAATGAAGTCTCAATTTTTGTAAACGCTCTTTCATAAATATAGACTTGTGAACTCGCAAAATCATGAAATCCAAACCCGGCCGTATTCGTCTTCGTAAGCGCATTATTTCAAAACCCTGTAAATTCGTAAACTCCTGAACGAGTTAACTCGAGACTCGTACTAATAAACTAAACATATACACGTGTATTTGTAAGGAATGATTGAACACAGCCTTAAGTCAACAGTACACGAGGGCTGACTTGGCTATCTTATTCGTTACGCCATCACCGACGAGAGATGTAACGAAACTCATTAGAGCATGCGCATTGTGTTCTCTCAACGTCGATCAGCTGATCAACCGGCGGCATACGATATTATTGTTTACATCGTAACAAGGCATTACACACATGCGCTTTTTGAACGGAATAGCGATCAATTAAAGTGAATAATTTTGTAAAATCTTCTTTGTATACCGACAGTCCAGGCAAACGCTAATTGATAACTTGGCTTAAAATTTCTTTAAACTGAATAGAGAGGCAATTAAAAGCTTTGCGGTAAAATGGGTTTTGCTTTCGATTGACAGCGAATACGCATAATTCGACAGTCTCGCGATGCATAGAATGACTGAGTGTGAGATTAGTTTTCGTAGTCGATTCAAAACAGATATTTCTCCCGTAATTTGATCAGCGTGAATATCAAAATCATTTAATCTTTTTCGGGATGAGACTAGTTAGGCAAACATATACACTATAACTCTAGTGTGATAATTTATTTTTGTTAAAGATTCGATCATTCATCTTCATTTATTTGTTTTGTTACTGCCCCAATTCACTTACACTTTTTACAGTTAAAAAAATGCTCAAAAATGTTTTTTAAATTCTAGGCTTGACCGACAAATATCAAAATGTTAAAAATATGACAAAATACCATTATTTGGTTAAATAATTCAATTTTGGTGGGTGCGTAGAAGATCGATGATACAAAAAAGTCAAGCCGCAATCAATTTGGCGACAAAAAAAGTCTTTCTCATAGATTTTTTTTTTAAATTCTAGGCTTGACCGACAAATGTCAAAATTTGAAAAAATGAGCCCAAATACCATTATTTGGTTAAATAATTCCAATTTTTTGGGTACATATAAGATCGATGATACAAAAAAACCAAGCCGCAATCAATTTGACGATAAAAAAGTCATTCGCTTAGAAATTATTAAGATTTTTTTAAAAATTCTAGGCTTGATCGACAAATGTCAAAATTTGAAAAAATGAGCCCAAATACCATTATTTGGTTAAATAATTCCAATTTTTTGGGTACATATAAGATCGATGATACAAAAAAACCAAGCCGCAATCAATTTGACGATAAAAAAGTCATTCGCTTAGAAATTATTAAGATTTTTTTTAAAATTCTAGGCTTGATCGACAAATGTCAAAATTTGAAAAAATGAGCCCAAATACCATTATTTGGTTAAATAATTCCAATTTTTTGGGTACATATAAGATCGATGATACAAAAAAACCAAGCCGCAATCAATTTGACGATAAAAAAGTCATTCGCTTAGAAATTATTAAGATTTTTTTTTAAATTCTAGGCTTGATCGACAAATGTCAACATTTGAAAAAATGAGCCCAAATACCATTATTTGGTTAAATAATTCCAATTTTTTGGGTACATATAAGATCGATGATACAAAAAAACCAAGCCGCAATCAATTTGACGATAAAAAAGTCATTCGCTTAGAAATTATTAAGATTTTTTTTAAAATTCTAGGCTTGATCGACAAATGTCAAAATTTGAAAAGATGAGCCCAAATACCATTATTTGGTAAAATAATTCCAATTTTTTGGGTACATATAAGATCGATGATACAAAAAAAACCAAGCCGCAATCAATTTGACGATAAAAAAGTAATTCGCTTAGAAATTATTAAGATTTATTTTTTAATTCTACGCTTGACCGACAAATATCAAAATTTGAAAAATGAGCCCAAATACCATTATTTGGTTAAATAAATCTTTTTTTCTCAAAAGGGCCGATCGTTTCTATGTGAGAGTCGTTAATATAGCTATTTTTCAATTAAAAGGTATATCCTATGCACGCTATGTTCGAAATAGCGTCGACAATCATGAACATGATCGCGCCACTGCCACTCAACAAACAAGCTGCCGAATTCGGCAGAATCATTACCCGGCACCGCTAATTTGTCTTATCTAGTAAAAATGGGGTCAACTTTGGCAATGATTTAGAAGCTGTTCCGACTTTTTCCGACAGGTTGTGTTTCTATATATCAAACGGGAATCATATTTTCTTCAATTTGGTATGTTCATTAGCGCGGTTCTCGGACGGTAACAATTTATATATTCAAATGAAAAAAGGGATAATATCAGCCGATCGCATAACAATGTCAGAGAGAAATGTCATATAACTTGGCTTTAAAATGTGTTAAATAGGGCAGGGTTTTTTGTATTTATAAAAATGAAATGGATAAACTGATTTTAAAAACACTTAGACTCGTTGCTAAAGCCAAAGTCTCTAAAATGTATGTTTTTAGATATGATGACGTCACAGCTGGGTATTATAAATTTACGGCCGAGCCCGCCGCCTACAGTTAGAAATCGGTCAACATCCGGGAGATTCAGATTGAATAAGAGTCTGCAGTCGATACGCGAGTCGGCCCTCGTGAGTACTATTCCTTGATCAGATATGAAAATATGAAACAATTTAATAATGTTCTGTTTATTATTAAATAAAACCGAAAAGGAAGTATTGGAAACGATATCTAATACAAGATTGTGATTGTGAGGCTGATTGTTTTAAATTTGACGTTGATTCATTGTGCAATCATTCGATAAGCAGTCGCAAAGCAAATCAATTGATCTCCGAGCAACAAAAAGGTTGTCATCGTATATTTTCATCAACCGATAAATGTACGGCATTATACAACACACAGACAGCGAGTCTTAAACACCATGCAATAACAGCGATTTTTCCTAGTAACCATAGCAACGGAAATATATTCTTAAAATATACGATTTCCGACGAACGTTAAGGCTTTTGAAAAAATATATAATAATAAGTTGGTGCTATTCGGATTAACAGTTTATATAGATCGGTAACAAAAAATCCGGAAAATTGGATTTGGATGGGCCACTTAAGACTAAATACCAATGGAAAATACCTTCAAATCAACGGTGAAAAAAAAAGTTTTCAGTTTTGAGTTCTTAGGCGCTACTAAAAGGTGTCAGTTTGTCACCTTTAAGAGTGTATTATGACACCTTGATCCTTTGAAGTTTCAGATATCATCTTTTGGATGCCAGACGTATACAGACACCTTTTTTGTAGTGCCTCAGAACCCAAGTTTTGGGATGTGAATAATGATGTCGGGAGCCCGCCGTCGGGAGATCTTTTAAAGGTGTCAAAAGAAAGATCTTTAAGGTATTATGAGTTCCATTAACGGTATTAGGGGAGCCTTTTATGGGTATGTGATGGTTCATACTGCTTATGCTGTCTATAAAGTACATTATATCTAATAAACTAGTGGAGTTGTTGTAAATACGCCTGCAAACGTTTATAGGTATATACAGGGTGTCCCAAAAGTCTATGCACGACTTTGAAGCTTTGTATTTCACAAAATATAAGTCGTATTAGAAATATGAATACATATTTAGAAAGAGGAGATGTGGGAAATAATTTTGATACCAAACATTGGAGTAACATCTGTTTGTAATACCATCCTAGAAGTAAAATATGTATTACTGGAAAAATGTAATTTTATACTTCGGAGGAATAAAGTTCATAAATCCATACCTATTGAGATTAACAAAAGACGGGTAGAGTTGGTTACACGGAAAGTGATCCGTCAATTGTAATATTTAAAATTTTACATTACAGTGATCCCATCATAATACTAATAGTGAAATCTAGTTTAAATGTTTTCCGTTTATACAGAGACGTGTGCTTATGCAAAAACACAGACCTAAAAATTGAATAACGTAACAGAAATGTGAACACACACATCACACAGCGAATAGATCTCTTTGGACTTATGGCTACTGCATGTCTTATGACATCAATGTGACTTGTTGATCTACCAGTCTTTTTTCTACCACATCGAGACAAATCATGACAGTTCCTGTGTTCAAAAATGTATCCACCAACTTTTAAGTTGAAAGAATGGATATTCTTCCTGGTGCACGTTTCACTTTAAAATGTTTTCTGAACTTTTGTTGAGTAAGTTGAACTGAATTTGTTTCAGCGTAGAACCATACAATTTGTATTCGCTTGTCTATGCTGTAAACCATCTTGAATGAAGACTTTTGCTGTGCAATGTTTTGTCTACTACGCCTATTTATGTTGTGAGTGACCGAGTATGGTAATAACATTAATGTTGCAAGGTAAGCAGTGAACTGTGACTAATGCGCAACGTTGCTTTCATACCGTTAATTTATGCGCACCTGTTTTAGCAACAATGTGTGGTGCTTGGTATGGGTGGGTCTCACACGGCCAAAAACTTTCAACCAGTTTTATAATGTTGTGGGTTCACCAATTGGGTTGTGTTTGGTATCAAAATAATTTCCCAAATCTTGCCCATCAAAATATGGTTAAATTGATACCATATGATTTATATTTTATGAGATATGACTCTTCAAAAACGTGCATAGACTTTTGGGACACCCTGTATATAAGATAAGAATTGCGTTATAAATAATCATTCTTTATACATGCAACAAAATAAGACGATAAAAACGATGAAGTAGTTGGTTTGGGTGTTGTATACTTTAATGCCCGACTTAATGCATGCAATAGATAATGTTGTTGTAAATTTATGATTATTATTTTTTGTTGAATAAAAGATAATAAGAAACGTAAACATATACACAAATCAATCATGGCAATGGCGTCAACTCATGTAAAGATAGAATTAACGTGTTTCTCTCTACATTTTTAGCCTCACTAAATGTTTAAGTTAAAATACCAAAGTTTTATGTTTTACCCGATTTTTACCCCAAAAAGATTAAAAATCACGTACGACGAGACGTGCCGTACTGACGCGCCCACATACCAATTGACTATCGACTCCTCAACTAGAGTTTCCGCTGTGCACTGCGAGTGACACGACGGTTTGTACTTTATGAGGATGAGTTTCGGAATTTATGATTATATTTTTGAGCTATCGTTTACCTGGATTTGATCTCCGTTTAAAATTGAGCAAGTAAAACAGATAGAAATCAGTTTACAATGGCTTTTTGTAACGATTCTAAAACAGAACAGAGTTAGAGATAGTCAAATTAACAGCATACTACCATTTGTATACCAGTAGGGATATCGTAGTCATATCACATACATTGTGGCATAAAAAAACCCATAATATATATAAGCTGCGATATTGTATCACTTTAGGTATACTTTGTCTCAGGTATATAGGGAAAGTGCGTGGCTACGATTGTGTTTGATGGTAAGAAGTAAATACAACATCTACATTCTAAAACTCGCTTGATAATGATACGTTAAATAAGAAATTGGATTATTGAAAAAAGAAAAATAGAAATTAAATTATTAAAAATGCCTACCTTAACCTGAGACGAATATCCTCTCAGCTCTGACAAATCAGTTCGGTGATTTTCCTCCTTGTTTTGCTAACACCCAATCCTCTATGGATTGCGCACGTATCCTCACCCGATCTGCACTAAGCATCTATAATACTATAGCGATTCAATAATATGGCGGTGATCAATACCACTATACGTATATTTTTGCTCATTGACCGTCTTTTAGAATCTAATCCTCTACGCACCACCACCAGTCTGTGCGATATCTCATAAGCAGGGATTTTTCTCGTGATTTTCCCCCAGGTACACACTAACCGTACTGATGAGGCTAGGTCAGGATTGGAAAATGATAATCACATATACAACAATGGAAACACGTGATTAAAGGAAATCTTTGTGAGGGAGGGAGGGATCACTGTATTGTTTAATCAAAAGTATGTGGATAGTTTTAGGTTCTCATTTTTTTTGTAAAAATAAAATCATAAAATAAAATCGTTACCAAAAACTCGAATTTGACATTGCAGAGCCTACATATATATTTTGGAAAGTATAAAAAAATATCGCGCCATAGTCTATAATATCTATAGTGTGATGTCAAATTGAGAAAACATATACTATGAATAATTTTACTAATATAATGTATGTTTAGGTCCCTATATATGATTAAACAAATTCAAATAATCATTGAAGAGCACCAGATGTAACAAATAAAACGATCTCAATTTCTCAAGTAAAAAATGTTTGAATTATCATTACCAAGGCGGTGCTGCATCTAAAAGAGTACCCCGATGTGCTCCAAAAAAAAGAACATCCAATGTACTTTGCTTGAGTCTGGTCCCTTCAGGAATCAGGACCCAAGTGTGTGTCCGTACGGACCGACCGTGTAATCAAACTAACAAACACAAGCCCCTGGGAAGGGGGGGTGCTGAGGTGCTGCAGCACCCCCTTGGTCTTTGAGAGGGGGTGCGCAGCACCCCCTAAGATTTTAAGATTTTTGAAAAAATATACATTGTCAGTCCAATAATAAGTTAAGGGGTGCGCAGCACCTCCTAAGATTTTAAGATTTTGGTATTACATACACTACATAACAATTCAATATGACCAAAGTCGTGTATTTCTCACCTCTGACAGTGAGACGGTGTGTATGGGGGCCTAGATTTTAAGATTTTTGAAAAAATATACAGTGTCAGTGTCATGTCCATTTTAGTTCAAATAATGAAAAAATTTGCGCGCTCCGCGCACACATTTTATACATGATTTAACATTATAATGGCCCTAGAACCATGCAAAATATTCTAAATATTATGTTGGTGACGTTAAAAACGTCATACTGGACCAATTTAAGTGTTAGAAATGTCAATTTTTGCGAACATTAGTTTCAATGTTTCATTATTCAAGCTTGACATGATGGCATCAGGACAGTTTTCCATGACCATTTTAGTTCAAAAATTCCAAATTTTGCGCGCTCCGCGCGAACATTTTCTGCAAGTTTTAACATTATATTGGCCCTCAGACCCACCAAATATTCAAAATATGTGGGGGACGTTCAAAAAAAAATCATACTGGACCAAAGTTTTAATACAAAAATCACACCAAAAATTATGAATATTATGTGGGGGACGTTATTATCATACTGGACCATTAGTGTTAGCAAATGCAATTTTTGACTCGCTCCGCGCGAGTATTAATTTGAATATTTAAATATTTAAGCTTAACAAGGTGTCTTCAAGACAGTTTTCCATGACCATTTTAGTTAAAACTCAAAAATTTTGCCCGCTCCACGCGCATATTTTCTACAGGTTTTAACATTATAATGGCCCTCAAACCATACCAAAATATTCTCGATATTATGTGGGGGCGTTAAAAACATCATACTGGACCATTTAAGTGTTAGCAATGCCAATATTTGCGCGCTTCGCGCGTATTAATTTCAATATTTCATTATTTAAGCTGAACAAGCTCAAAATTGTACGCGCTCCGCGCACATGTTTTCTAGAGGTTTTAATATTATAATGGCCCTCCAACCACACCAAATACCCTAAATATGCGGGGGACGTTAAAACATCACCTTTTAAGTGTTAAACTCACAATTTTTTCGCGCTTTGCGCGTATTTGGTTCAACGTTTCAAGATCAACAAGATGGCTTCAGGTTCCCCCCCCAAATCAGAACAGTCATGGATGCGCCATTGCTCTGCCCCCTGAACCCCCGCCAAGGGCTTCGCCCCGGACCCCACGGCGAAGTGGTGAAGACTTACAAATTTACAGCACCCCCATCAAAAATATACTTCCAAGGGCCCTGAACAAACAATCAAACAAACAAGTTAAATTTATACTTGAAGTTTATGAAATTTGTGATTTCCTTTCAGAAATTGAGTATGATATGATAATCTTCAAAGTCCGAATTATATGTCACTCAAATAGGATAATAATGAGTGTACGCGCCTTTTACTTACAACGTGTCCCAGAAAACCGAAAACTTATTTTGGAGGAGCAGAGTTAGCCTTTTATACCAAGTATAGGCCTACAACATAGTATACGGTATTCAAATTATGACACATTTTGGAAACCGTAGAATATCAGTCTATGAGAATGTTCACTTTCTATTTGTACACTTATAAGCAAGATTGGAAAATCGTTTTTCAAATCAATCGCGTTCAAAAAGAGCCTACACTGCAAAAAGTGCAGAACACATGACGCGTTCAGAACATGTTCACGGTGTGTTCTCCAGGTGTTCCAGAACATGTTCAAAATGTAACAGATTTAGAACATGTTCTGAACGTGTTTTGGATATGTTCTGAACATGTTCAGAACACATCAGAACATGCTCAGAACATGTTTAGAACATGTTCTATATCTGTTACATTTGAACACGTTCTGCAGTTTTTGCAGTGTAGTAGGCGAGTAAAGGGTTCAACCTATTTCACCAAAATGGCGGTGCTGTTACAGTGCAGCCCAGTATAACCATTTGTCTGCTTGATCCTTTATGTTTTTAGTCTTTTAGATAAGTAATACCGGTATGTTAATGGAAAATATAAAAACATCAAATACTTCACACATATGTAAATTTTACTACACATATTTTTTGTTTATATATTTTTTTAAATTTTAAGATGGATAATGCATATTGTCCAAAGAGTTCTAGAACATGAAAAGAACATAGGCCTACATCTTTGAATGATTGATACAAACAATTGTTGACATTTTAACAAGCGTTTCATTCATTATTTTTCAGTAAAGCTTGACTTGTGAAATGCCTATAATATGATAATGCTAGATATTGTTACTTCATTTACTCATTTACAAAAGCACTGTATTTTCTGTCAAATCGGAACTGGTTTTCGACACATGCATACTTTTCTGTATCAATATCATAGGCGTATATGCAGGGCAGGATGGTGTCGGGGGCTAATCATGGCTATGTAATATCATCAGGTAAGCGGTGCGAGCGGAGAGTGAACGGCGCGTTTGCGGCGTAGAAGGGGTTATGTGAGTTTCGGTTTATTAAGGGGTGGGGGGGGGGGGGGGGGGGGGGGCAGAGTGCCTCCCTGAAAATAAATGACCGGGAAATCGGGAAGGAAGCGGAAAATCGGGAAGGCAAAGGAACGGAAAGAAAGGGAGACTAGAGGTGGAAAAGAGGGAAGAAATGAAAGGGAAAAGGGAAAGGGACAGAAAGGAGAAAGGAAGACAGGCAAATTAGTTGGACAATTGCAGTTTTTCACGCCGGTATGGGGACACAACGCCTCTAACCCGGGCTCTAACCCCCCCCCCCCCCCCCCCCCCCCCCCCCCCCCCCCCCCCCCCCCCCCTGCCCCCTCTCTTTTGTCATTTTCTAACTCGACGGCAAATCAAAAAGTTACATGAAAAACCTGGCTACGCCACCGGGTCGAACTGGTGTTCACCGGGGAAAAAATACCCTTCCCCCCTCCCCTGACAAGTTACCCTGGCTACACTGCTCTGAAGGATCGCCACACACTCTGAAGCATAGATATCTTTTGCGCCGTAGATATCTATGCTCTGAAGGATCGACACCGCCCCAACATAAACATAAGGTTATACCTATAGGACCCCGCTTAGGACCCCACATAACATTAATTTTCGGCCCACTGGGCCCTTATGGGACACTTTATATTTTGTCCACTTTGGCCAAAATATTAAGGGTCCCATAAGGGCCCACTGTGGGCCGAAGATCGATGTTATGTGGGACCCTAGGTAATACGTGGAGGGAGATACCCAAGCGCCGCCGGTAAGGTTGCGCTAAATGCATGATTGTATACACGGTGATTAAAAAAACCTGCAATAGTGGAAAGATTTAAAAACCAAGTTGAAGTTTGAATTTTTTTAAACGTTAAAAGAATACCTTATTTGTTACTAAATTTGTGTTTAAAATGAAGTCAATATAATTTTCCGTTCGCCTTTGGTGAACCCGTGCACCCATTTCACACGTTTGTCCACGAGATACCCAAAATAGGCATCAGATCGCAAGATGTGTCTCTCATTCAAATTTGGAAACTTGAGCACATTTGTGATGTTTATTGGAATTTGATGCATTCTTTCTTGTTTACATGTGAGTTAACATTATCAATTTACCCTAAACCCATGCTATGAAATGCTTATAATGTTCTAAATTTAAATTATAAACTGACATTTTCCAAATTTGTGTTGGCGGGTTATTCAAATATGAAAATGCAATGTGTGCAATTTCAATTGAAAATCACTGTGCTCGTGGACAAACATGTAAATTTGGTTGCAGCAAAGAGGTCACCAAAGCCAAACCGAAAATGTGATCGACTTCATTTTTTCACACAAATTTAGGATTAACGATGCCTTACTTGCAACGTTTCAAAAATTAATTTTGGTTTGGAAAACAAAATGGCTTCTTTCCACTATTGCAGTTTTTTTGTCCTGTGCAAAATAAATGTTACCTTTAAAAATGTGTGCCCATGCCTAACTCTAGTAGAATGAGTTGGAAATAAACCTGGGCATGATAAGAATTTAAATAGGCCCTATATTTTATTAAAACAATTAGATAAATTAAGGATTTTGATAATTTGAATAATTATATAATAAATATATGTGTATAAGTATACAGTATGAATTGCACTGTTAAGGATAAATCATTCATACTGGTTTAAACATTAAAATACAGGGTGAGTAAAAAAAAAGGTGTACTCAAAGTAAAATAATTGTTGAAATAGTTATCATCAGAATATGAAGGCAACCATGTATGTGGCAATAGATGCATTTATTCACTATCATCAGCAAAAATAATCATGACATTTCATGGTACCGTTTACCAGATATGACTATTTTGGTAAAAGTTACTGCATTTAGAAACAGAACACAATATTGAATATTTTACTCAATAATGCTTGATATTATGAACAAAGTGGATTCATGTATGGTACACAATAGTTAACTAATAAAGACAATTGAAACATTCTCAGTTATTTTATCAAACATTAAATGCGAAATAATGACAAAACAATGTCATTATTACACAAATTCATCAACAACAACAGCAAAGTTGGCTTTTGTGATAGTCGGACTTATCTCGGACTAGAATGTGGACCGTTTTCAATAGTGGAGTTCAATAGATCTTATAAGAGAAAATATCGCAAATCTTGTTCGGTTTATATAATGTTGACTTTTACACAAATGAGCATAAAATAATGTTTACCCCAACCAATTTCAACAATCTAAAATTCTTTAGAAAGCTAATGAGATAGCCTGTTTGCCACAATAACAAATCTATGCATTTTTTGCACGGATTTTAAATAAAAAATCCGAAAGTTGAGTACAATTTTTTTTTTACTCACCCTGTATACCTTCTTAATTAAAAATGTTCAATCGTATAGCTACAAAGTTATTAACATCTCAAATTCAAATTTTCCATTGCAACAATAAATTTTAATTTCAAAATAGTAATGACAGTGACAAACACTGTCTTCTGTACCAAGTCGATTGAAAAGAAATGTAAATGCATAAGAAAAAGCATGATTGATTTTGTACTCAGTTCCAATTTTAAAGGGATGTTAAGAAAAATCCTGCAAAAGATTAAGATATTTGATTACATTGATTGTAACAGAATAACACCATTTTATTCAATTGACAAGGTTCAAATCTACATTTTTGTATAGGGGGACAAGCATATGAGATAAATTGACTATAGCCCAATCGATTTCAATAATTAGATACATTTAAATAAATATCCAATGATTTACATACATGTCTAATTCTTAAAGAATGTTATATAGGTAAGAAATAATACAAAATAATGAAACAGGGAGGAGATACCTCAATATACATGTATACATGCAGTATTTTACTTCCGTCATTATAAGGGCATGACATCTAGTGGTGGCACTACAGGGGCATACCCCCAGACACGACATACCCCTACTTTCCCCCAAATCAGCTCAAGCCCACCCGATTTTGTCCCCAAACAATCGAAAATGTTGACTTTTAATAGCTTAAAATTGGGTCCGAAATGTTTAATTCAGAAAATTGCAAAATGTTCGCATATTATTTTGCCCCCATTTTTTATGCTGGAGCCGCCAATGGACATCATGATTCTTAGAGACAGATTTGTTGTCTTTAGGAACTAATGGTTTAAACAGCACACACACAAAAAAACAAAAAAGAAGCAAACATTCCACAATCATAATAGAGAGGTATAGCTTTGCATCTGATCATCTTAAATCTGATAATATTATAAAATTGATATAGACAGACAAATTTTGTTGGCTATATTTGTATATCATTTGCTACCACCCCGGCTACCACGGACTGTAAATTGTGAATAACTCAGTAGCATCTCCCTCGATGCACTGGCATAAACACTCAAGATAAGAGCATAAGGGCGGAAGACACACTTATAGTCTTTGTCCATCACGAGACAGTTAAGTGTGACGTATACATGTAGTAACTATAATACAGTCGTAACATGTACGCACAATCCCCCAGGGTTGCAGTGGATGGTTTAAACAAAGTGATAATTTTCTACTTCTAGTTGCATAATCTTACAATATTGAATTGAAATGTTTTAAGATAAGCTGCTAGATGTACCTGTATAATTTCAAAAATCCAATCTACAATATCAAATGAAAGGTATAATAGCGGAATGGATACCATATTATGGTTGACATTGATACATGTATGGTATATACATAATTTATATGTGCCTGCTTTTTGGGGGTGCTTTTTCGCAAAAATTGGTATAACAATAACGATGGGGTGTTTTCGTCACCGACCAAAGCGCCCAATTGGCATAAATTGGGTGTATTTTGAGGACTTTTTTTTTGTAGAAACGCCCAAATTGGGTGCTTTTCTAACACAATTGGTATATTGATGGATGGGAATACTAAATGAGACATGATCTGATCGACAGTAAAAGTAATGTTATTGAGATGGGAAAATAAGGTGTAAAATTAAAAACAACGAAATAATGTAAGAAGATTTGTCTTGACAAAAGTTCATGTGCAATCAAATAGAAATTGAGATTTAATTAGTAGTAAATTTGCTAAATAATTTGAAAGGAATATTATTACTCAAGTTTGTTTAAGGGTGCATTTTTCCAGAGTGAATCAGATTATATCAAATAATGGTATCCTTACATTTGGAACATTTTCTATACATAAATGACAGACACAATTTTACCTATATTTACATGAAATTGGTCCCATCTTTCAGATTTTGGCAAATTTGTTTTGTTGAAAAATGACCACTTATTGTTAAAAATATAGGCATTCTCATGCTGATTAACCTAACAACTACAATTAACATGTAATTGTACACAATAGCCTACATGTACAGGGGGTCCCAACAGTTCACAAAAGTTTTTACAGCTTTACACCTCCAGTAAAATAATTCAAAGTATAAAACTGAAAACATATTTGGATAGAGAGCTGGACTTGTAGAATTATTTTGGTACCAAACATACAATAACAGATATCTGTTTTGCCAAGATACAAAAAGAAAAACTGTACCTTAGTCATAACACATAATATATACAGTCCTCACTATAAGTAACTGACCAGGTAATGAACATGCTGATAACTCTAAAAGTATAAATCTACATAAACATATTTAATTATAAAGTTGTTGAGAAATTTCTCTTCTTGAATTTGAGATATTACACGCTAAAAATGGTTGATTAATAAGGAAGTTTCGATCCCAAACGTTAGGGCAAGTCTGATTTTCATTTTAACATTTTCTTTTCAACACGGGGAGAGTACGACAGGTAAAGCGTGTGTGCCGTATTAGTCGGGTATCTACGGAGGGTTAGTGTGCACCCCCCCCCCCCAGGACTCCCCCAAACCAACTTTTTTTTACTTCCTATTATGATCCTAAGACATAATCAGGATGTTACCAAAAATATTTTCATATTGCTAAGGGGTTATGCAAGATGGCGTCCAAAATGGCCGCCATAACTGGTCAAATCTCATAAAATGACATATAGCATTCAAATTGTATAGTGAAAGTATAGTTTTAATAGTGGGATGTATGTATTAGACCACTAGACACTCATATCCAGAACTTTTGCTCTGTTAACACACCTAAATCCAAGATGGCCGCCAAAATGGCCGCCAAAATTGGTAAAATTCCATATATTGGCATATATAAACCAACATGTATGATCAGAGTATAGTTTAAACAATGGGATGTATGTGTTAGACCACTAAAAACTCAATTCTAGTATTTTTGCTTTGTAAACATACCTTAAAACCAAAATGGCCGCCAAATTAATGGTCAAAAGTGGTCAAAATTCCATAAAATAGCATAATATCAACCGAAATGTATGATAAAAATATAATTTTAATGGATGGGATGTATGTGTTAGACCACAAGTAACTCATATCCAGTATCTGTGCTCTGTTATCATAGTTCAAAAATCCAAAATGGCTGCCAAAATGGCCCCCAAAATGGTTCCTAAAGTGGTTGCAAAATTGTCAAATTCCATGAAATGGGATAATATCAACCTAAATGTAAGATGAAAATATAGTTTTAATGATGGGATGTATGTATTAGACCACTAGTAACTCAAATCTAGTATTTTTGCTTTGTTAACATACTTAGAAATCCAAAATGGCCCCAAAATGGGTCCCGAAATGACTGAACAAATTGTCGAAATTCCATAAAATGGTATAATATCAACCAAAATGTATGATGAAAGTATAGTTTTAACATTAGGATGTATGTATTAGACCACTAGTAACTCATATCCAGTATATTTGCATTGTAATAACATACTTTAAATCCAAGATGGCCACCAAAATTACCGCTGTAAATATACAAATAGTCTACATGAGAGTATGATAATCCACAATAGATATTGTAAGAGTATTACATCACATTCACCAAATAGTAGTATGTTCGAAACTGTTAAGCTATTGCTTTTAGATAATAAGGCCCACCTCTGTGACAATTTTGACTCTGTATCACTTTCCAAAATGGCTTCCAGAGTAGTTAAGTTGATGTTAAATGACCTAAAACAATTGTTTTGTATTGTAAATGACCATATTATGTAATACCAATACCCCCAAATCTAATAAGACAGCATTCAATATATGTCTATGATAAAACCTAGGGGCTGTAGATCTAGGCCTAGTTTGAGTATTTTGAAATATCCAAGATGGCTGCAAAAGGTTAAAATAACTGAAAAACAGTATTAGATTTATTGTTAGTGTTACATTACATATGAACAATGTTGGGGTATTGCCCAGCACTAATATTATATAGTAATAAAGTATCGCCACGAGGGGTCGAAATGGCGGGTACACAAGAAGATCTACGTGTCTTGACTGCTCATTAATGTCTATAAAGACATACTTTATACTATTGTAACAAACAAAAGATTATATCTGTAGATTTTAATCCACCCTGCAGTAAACGTATCTTTATGTGACAAGGTATGATTGAATGGTATAGACTCCATATTTTGATCAATTGGTGGCTACCTGTGGTAATTTAGACCACTTGGAGGTTATCATACACTCATGTAGACTATTTTTACATTTACAGCGGCCATTTTGGTGGCCATCTTGGTTTTAAAGTATGTTTTTACAATGCAAATATACTGGATATGGGTTACTAGTGGTCTAATACATTGTACATCATACACCCAAATGTTAAAACTATACTTTCAACATACATTTTGTTTGATATTATCCCATTTTATGGAATTCCAACAATTTGTTCAGTCATTTTGGGACCCATTTTGGGGGCCATTTTGGATTTCTAAGTATGTTAACAAAGCACAAATACTAGATGAGAATTACTAGTGGTCTAATACATACATCCCATCATTTAAACTATATTTTCATCATACATTTAGGTTGATATTATCCCATTTTATGGAATTTGACAACTTTTGCAGCCACTTCGGGAACCATTTTGGGGGCCACTTTGGCAACAATTTTGGATTTTGAACTATGTTAACAGAGCAAAAATACTGGGTATGAGTTACTAATGGTCTAACACATACATTTCATCGTTAAAACTATATTTATATCATACATTTCGGTTGATATTATGCTATTTTATGGAATTTTGACCACTTTTGACCATTTTTGGCCATTAATTTGGCGGCCATTTTGGTTTTAAAGTATGTTAACAAAACAAAAATACTAGATATGAGTTCCTAGTGGTCTAACACATACATCCCATTGTTAAAACTATACTCTGATCATACATGTTGGTTTATATTTGCCAATATATAGAATTTTACCAATTTTGGCGCCCATTTTGGCGGCCATCTTGGATTTAGGTATGTTAACAAAGCAACAGTTCTGGATATGAGTGTCTAGTGGTCTAATACATACATCCCACTATTAAAACTATACTTTCACTATACAATTTGAATGCTATTATATATGTCATTTTATGAGATTTGACCAGTTATGGCGGCCATTTTGGACGCCATCTTGCATAACCCCTTAGCAATATGAAAATATTTTTGGTAACATCCTGATTATGTCTTAGGATCATAATAGGAAGTAAAAAAAGTTGGTTTGGGGGAGTCCTGGGGGGGTGCACACTAACCCTCCGTAGATACCCGACTATATTGATTAACCATAACGATGCCACCGGCCGACTATCCAACAACCAGGCCATCGACGGGTGAATTGGCACTACATGTACCACTACCAGTAATCAATAATTTGCCGGTCTGGGTCTCCGTGTTGAAAATGAAAATGTGAAAATGAAAATCAGACTTGACAGTACATTTAGGATTATAACTTCCTTAATAATCAGCCATTCTTTATAGCATGTAATATCTCAAATTCAAGAAGAGAAATTTCTCAACATGTTTATAATTTAATATGTTTATGTAGGAGTTATACTTTTAGAGTGATCAGCTCATTTATTACCTGGTCAGTTACTTATTGTCATGACTGTACAATGCGCGTAAGGGAGCAAGAGCAAAACAGAACGATTGAAGGGAAATTTGCTTCTATTGTGATGTTTTTGATTTCGGATTAAAATAATCCTTATGAGAGTTTTATGAAGTCAGAATTAAACTTTTAATGGCCACATGAATGGAATGTGAGGAATGTGCAATGTGGGTTTACGAGTACACACTGTGCATGTTGTTCAAGAATGTAAAGTTTGTGAGTTTTATGGGACCAAACTGTTATTCTTATTTTTGTGTTATATCTTTAAGGGTCCCATAAAAGGGGACAGGTTTGGTATCAAAATAATTTTGCATGTGTTCTCTATCAAAAAAAAAAAAATCAGTTTTATACTTCAAATTATTTTACCGGATAAGGCTTCAAACAGGTATTGACACTTTTGGGACGCCCTGTATAAATGTACCTTCCAATGAACATTTATATTAGCATTGTCGCTCAAATGTTTGTTAAGTTTGAAATGTACATGCTGCGTGACGTGGTGTTGACGTCTGAATCTCATATCACAGTGAGGACATTTGTACGGCTTCTCTCCCGTATGTATCATCTCATGCAGGCGCAGCGGAGCGTATTCGAAAATGGGGGGGGGGGGGGGGCGCACGAAAATTACGATCATGCAAGCGAAACGAGCGGAGCGAGTGGAGCGCCTTGCGGCGTGGGGTCCGGGAAATTAATTTTAGGTTTTTATATGCGCTCAGGGGCCATTTTATGGCGTATTTTGATATAATTAACACATTCATGACATTGTAAAGGCGGGCCACGAAGTTGTACTTTATACAGCAATAATTTTTAAAAAAAAGTGACCAGAGGTATACAATTTTGCAAATTGACCTGTATCTATGAACTATATCGTAAAATGAAACGAAACACAAATTTGAATTTTATCAACAGTATTAATGAAAATGAACATTTTATGATTACCGGGCCCCGGAAAGTTTTAAATTTCCGCAGCATCGAGGCCATTTCTTGTCTATTTTGTAAGAAAAATGGCAATTTGACTGCTGAATTTTTAAAAATAATTAATTGAACATTTGTATAATGATTATGATCCTGGAAAGTGGAGCGGAGCTTCTTAGCGTGGGTTCCGTGGAGCTAAATTTGGAAATTTAGATGCATTATGAGGCCATTTGTGGTCCATTTTGAAAAGGAAAATGGCATAGGCCTAATGTTATCAATAACATTTTGAAAGATTAATGAACATTTGTACTTTAGGAGCGATGCGCAACTCAATTTTAATTTCAACACCGAATGTATTATTTGCGAAAATATAAGCTACCGTTAACAATAGAATCGAAACGTCAGGTCCTCTTATATTTATTACATTCTCAATTTAAACTTAGATGCGCTTTAAAGTCATGTCCACAAGACTATCATCACTACAACCATGCTAACTGATTCTTGTTGAAAATGCGACTCTCATACTTTTGGACGGAAAAAACTACTATGGACTGAGACGAATTCGTCTCAGCTACAACATAAGAAGGACATATTGATCATGTTGATACTCTCAATTAGTGGCAGCACCACCAGCATACAAAATTGGGCCAAAGGGAGTTTCGTGAAATCGATTTTGTTTTTGGTTTTAATGCAAAATTGCCTGTAGTTTAAGAGAATTTCATGTATTTTTGACACTAAAAGTCAATATTTTCAATTATTTTGGGGTAAAAAATGTAGTGGAGCTCGAGATTAAGGAGTTCAGCCACAAACTTCTAGGGGGGCACAGTGCACATGGTGTCCCACCACTTTCACGGATGGGGGGGGGGGGCACGTGCCCCCCTGGCCCCCGGTTCCGCCGCCCTTGATCTCCTGATTCTTCAGAAAGCGTTTATTGGTGAACGCTTTACCGCACGTCTAGCAGAGATGAACCTCCAACCGGTGTGATTCTCTTGAACGTGAGTGCTGAGTTTCATGCGACTGTTGTACGCCATCGCAATGCTCGCATTTGAAAACGATCGCGCCGAGTGCAGCGCTTCATGCTTCCCGAGTGATGGCGCTTTTCGAATTCACACTGATCCCACAGTATGTACATTGAAATGGTTTAAAGGCATATTATGTGATCTTTTCCAGAGAGCGCCCTCTATTCATTATTTTTTTTAGAAAGTAGATTTTCTTGCAGATTTACATTTCCGATGATAAATCATACATACATTCCAAGTTACAGAGCGATACGATTCCTAATTACCTCAAAATCATGGTTTTAGAGTGAATTTAGAGTGAAAAATATAAACTGTCGGGATTCCGACAGTTTATTTTCACTCTAAAACCATGATTTTGAAGTAATTAAGAATCGTATCGCCCTATAACTTGGAATGTATGCATGATTTATGATCAGAAATGTAAATCTGCAAGAACATCTGCTTTCTATTTTTTTTTATGTTGAGGGCGTTCCCTTGAAAGATCACATAATATACCTTTAATTGGAATGAACCTGTTCTGTGTGGTCTTTGAGACTAGACTTGAAGTGGAACGCCTATTGACACACTTTACACCCAAACACCTTTTCTTTGGTGTGCAGCCTCTCATAAGTTTTCCACGTGCCTCTGTTGCTGAATTTCTGCTTACATATTTTGCAAACATAATAGGTGCCTGTGTGAACTTCTATCACATGCAATGTGCAACTGGTAATCATATTTCCCGGGTCATATTTAAACCGCTCACTACATTGCTTACATGAGTGCGAATTAGGAACACAGATAACTTGATGAGTAATTCTCTTCTTATCAGTTGGAAACTTTTAACTTTCTGAGACATTTCAGACACTTGAAAATAGGTGGTGCATATAGTGTCTTTTTTCATGGTCTTTAACTGACCGTTTGTACTTAAATCTCATCCCGCAAAATGTACAGCATAGTATTTCCGCATCCACTTGTGCTACACTAGTCTTGTCTTTTTTACCAATTCTAACCCTTGAATGAGCAAGTTTATGTTGTTCCATTATGCCCATGTATATACTTAATTATTTTACCGCATATATGATGTGTGATCAAGAACATGACTATCCAACTCTTCTTCACCCTAAAGGTGTTTCGCCAGATGACTATTGCGGCTGAATGCTACAGGGCACATGGGGCATTTGTGAGGTTTCACTTCAGCTGTTTCCTCAGATGATCTCCTATTTCTTAACCTCTTCTTAACCAAAGGCAGTTGCTCATCTGATTTGGTTTGAGCGATATCTGTTAGAATATCAGACAGTTTGCTTTCTTTGGTAGACTCTACAAATGGATCTGCATGTTGTGAAATTTCTTTGGCTTCGGTACACTTTACTTACTTCTTGATAGCAATATTATCTTGACTAAGCATCATACTTTTCTTTCTACGTGCGCTAGACCGAGTCCTTCTTGACACTGGGTTTATAATATAGTATACACCTAGCACATAAAGTCCCTGACCAGGTGCTTTGAGGTTAGCTAATTCAAAATAGATAATCGGTACCAAAAATCTGAGATTTGTGTGTGATTACGCACTGAAAAAACTCACTAGCTGTGAGCCAAGACTTGTATTCGTCACAGCCAGATACACCCTTTGTCCCGCACATTGCGGTTATCACTCCAGAACCATTCATCTGTCTCGATCAGATAGCACACAGTTATGACAGTAATCACACACAAATCAATGATTCCTATACCTAGTGCAACTTTTCTGTTGCATGCGCGGTCATTGAAATCGCCATAACTTTAAAAGTATACATTCGATTTTGTTGAATGAGGTATCAAACTGCGGAAAAGAGATTTGCTCATGTAATGTATATCTCAGATTTTTTGTACCGATTATATATTTTGAATTAGCGAACCCCAAAGCACCTGGTCAGGGACTTTATGTGCTAGGTGTATATATAAACTGCTCACACAAAGTTAGGGAACTTTTTTAAACCAAGTATATTTTTATTATTTATTACCCTCTTGTATTATGTTGCATATCAATGGAAAGCTGAAATGTTCTTCTTTAAATTGATACCAAATTTGCAATGATGACATGTTGCTGGACTTGGCCACATGAATGAGAATGAGGCAGAGTCACAAATCAAATGTGCCAAAATTACCGTTATCTGTGCTAAACATTCAATTGGCCACATGAATGAGAATGAGGCAGAGTCACAAATCAAATGTGCCAAAATTACCGTTATCTGTGCTAAACATTCAATAGGTAATGGCACGGGCTCTCTCCAAATCTGTTAAACGCGGTATATTGAAACTGCAAAACGTTAACCGTCTCAGAAAAATGTACAAGTTGTAGGCCTAAACCTTTCATCACTTACCTTCATGACCTTCCACCTGGAGTCATTGTTAACCCAGTCAATACCCAAATAATGGTTTTCTAAAGAGATGAGGGTTGGGGTGTATGTGTTGTGCTCACTGGTGCAAATATTTGTGTAAACCATTCATGGTTCTCAAGCACGACCGGTTTGATTATTGATCATTACCTATTGACTGTTTAGCACAGATAACGGTAATTTTGACACATTTGATTTGTGACTTTGCCTCATTCTTATTCGTGTGGCCAAGTTCAGCAACATGTACTCATTGCAAATGTGGTATAATTTTAAAGAGGAACACATCAGTTTTCCATTGATATAACAGATACAAAGAGGGTAATAAATAAATAATAAAAATATACTTGATTAAAAAAAGTTTCCTAACTTTTTGTGAGCAGTTTAGTATAGTATAATTAATAGTACTTTTACCTAGGCTAACTGCCTGCAAGACATCTCATGTTTACCCTGTGAACATACGATGTAAAGATACTTGGGCAAAAACTGCACTGGTATGGCATGTTATTTTTTCTGAGTAAGCTCATGATCTAGCAGGTGTTTGGCTACTAAAACTTCTCATGCAACAGAAACAAGTGTTATCACCAAGACACGTGTTCTATTCTCTACTTGAGAGCCACTAGGTATTATTTCTTGCTCAAGCTTAACAACACGCTCAAGTACTGCAATTCTAGTCTTCTCTTTTTCTGTGAGTTCATCCTTTTATGTGTCTGTTTCAACAAGAAGATTGATTCTTGTATCACCCTGCTGGATGTTTGCAGACACAATAGAATCAACCTGATGATTTCTTTGAGTCAAATCCTTTTGGTGAAATTCGGCACACCTTTCTGATGATTGAGCAGGAGTGATGGTTACCAATTCATTCTTATACAGATCTATGTCACTTCTCGGTCTTTGATTGTCACCTTCTTGTGTAAGGGAGTGTTCAGAAATACTTTGGTTGGGGGTGGGGGGTTGGCCAACTTGCATTCTTGGGTGTCTGAACTTTTTTGACACCCCCCCCCCCCCCCCCCCCCCCCCCCCCTCTTTACAAGGTGAAAAACTGTTTTCGACTTTACACCTACTTTTGGAACGATCTAGGTACATTTTGGCTCTAAACAAGCCATATATTTAATATGGGCCATTGTTTTATAATGAATTGGACATGATTGTGGCGAGAAATATGCAGTTCTTATTTTTCCGCTTACAAAAGTACTATAATCTATTAAGCGTATGCGCGCTAAATTTTGCATATGCGATCGTCACACATGCTGTAAGGTGGTTCGCTAATTTGGAACTGAATCAAATATAGCAAGATATATAACAAAACACACTGTAGAATAAATAAATGCCACATAACTCATCAAACTTGTTTTTGTACCATATAATAATAGCACACCACATTTTATGGTTTTATTGACCTTGAGATTCATAGGAAGTACATGTATTCGTTTATGACACATGTAAGCTTACCCATCCAAGATGTAGGAGATCAGTATTTCAGATATATACAAAATAATTAATACAATTATGGATTTCAAATGCTCTGCTTGTTGGAAAACATTTTAGGGCATAGTATAATTTAAAGAGCTATGCACATGTACAATCAATCACTCTTTATATGCCTACAGTTGCCATCATAATAGTTTGGACAAAATTCCTATATAAGCAAGCGTATGCTGCGTGAACCCGGAAGTGATTTTCAACACGTAACTATAAAGCATTCTAAGTGCGCGCACCAAACTATGGTGTGCGCATGAGTTTGGCCGAATTTTGTCTATAGCATTATGATGCCTACTAAAGCTCTGTTCACCACTGTGGTCAAAGTCCAGGCAGTGGCATGCACTCACTGCAGACACAATAGTAGAGTGCAGCGAAGGCCAAATGTTGGGTGGACAGACCTACAATAAGGTCAATATATTTCTCTTGCATCTATTAAAGAGTTATCATCCCTAAAATGATGCCCAAAGTCTCAATACAGATCATGAGATGGTTCTTTGTAATGAGTACAAGAAATGATAGTTGTAACACATGGCAATAAGCAACTCTACCAAAAAAGTGGAAAGTTGCGCGACATCAATATCTCCACGCTTAAACAGTGTATTCATTAAAATTTGTGAATTTGTATTATAAAGACATATTATGCAATTAAGGAACCCCAATTTGCGAATTAAATACACGGAATCACTTTTACATGGAATCACTTTATCTAGCACACAAAGACTCAATACATGAACTTGATTTCAATGTTGTCAATAGTTTGAAAGACAAGTCAATCAAACTCATTCAGGAAGGATCCATAAAAATGAGCATCTAAAGCCCTATCAAGTAGGCTATAAAATGTTCAAGATTGTCATGTATTATTTTACAGCCACATTATGGCACATAATACTAAAATGCTAACAAGGAATTCAAATGTTACTCCCGTGGTATGTTAAAGCAATTAAATAAATACTGGCTATAGTTCTGCTGCGGCATGGGTTTTGGTTTTTTGTATGTACAAGCTTTTACAAAATACAAGTTTTGTGTATTTACAACATCTTATGTATTGTACTAAAACTAGATGAGAAAAAATTATTTACAAACTATGTATAACACCAAAATGGCCGTTCCTCATAATTCTGACTCCAGCAGAGTTCTGAGAACCATCTAGAAACCAAGTTATGGTACAAATTGCAACGTTTACGATTGTGAACAAATTAATATCCACTTGACAAAGAGAACTCGGCAGTGCTTGAAATAAGGAAAGGGGCTGGAGTGGCTAAATGCTCACTAATTTTGCTCACATACCATTGATTTTAAAATCTACACAATAATACCTATGACTAAAGACTTCAAGGACAGAGGGAGAGAGCTTGGGCCAAATCCAGACTTTAAGGAAATTTGGCAAATTTCAAGCACTGCAACTCTGTTAATAAGTTATCAAAATACAATACTGAGCACTGTTATGATGAATACATAATGCAAAGACAACATACATTTAAGAACACACTCTCTTTTTTGATTTCAACCCACCAAACTGCCTGCTTAGGTCATCAAAACATTCTTTTAAGTAGGTATGGCACATAACATGCCCTTTGGAATTAAAGAGTATGTGCATGTACATGAAATGATATCAAGAACAATTGTTGTCCCACCCCTTATTTTGGTCATAATTTACAGTATTTTAAATCAGCAGTCTATTTACTTTATTATATTTACAACTAGAAATTGAGTACATGAAAATGTTGTCATTGAAGAAAGATAAAACATCCCCTTTACAGATCTCAAAAGGTATTATTATTTGAAATTGGTTAACAGTAGTTGCAAAAGCATTGACACTACCTTGCATCAAGTACCTCCTAATTGGTTACTTAGATGGCACATCATTTTCAAATCAAAACAGAGCTTTATTCTAGATTTAAAAAACTAGCGATCATAAAGTGTCTAATGTGGCAATAATGTCTATGTCATATTCACTTGAAAAATTGAGACATCAAAACAATACTGATTGAAATATCAACATACTGCTGTGTGCCACGGAAAGGGTGAAAGCTCGGTTTCTATGTGATAAACTCGCATAGTAGGGCCTGTCTGGGGCTAAGATTCATATCATTTCATTACACAACTATAATACATTGTTGATCCCATGAATGTTTAGTCGCTTTCAGAGCCATCGTCACCAAAGTTATACTTGACAGCTCCCCTTGAGCGGCCTGTTGTTGCTCTCGCTATGTGAGGGCTGTCTGCATCTGAGCCGTCGTCGATACGGAATGATTCTTCTTCTGAGTCGCTCCATGTGGGCATCTTCTTTTTGGGCTTGGCCTTGGCTTTGGGCTACAAAGTGTGACATAAAAAACAAGATAAATTACATATATAAGATACATTAAAACCAACTAGCAACTTTTGAATACACATTTTTTCTGACTTAAGTAATATTGTTAAATACACATCTGATGCTGGTTTGGCTTATAAAACTCACATGTCTTTTTTTAAATGTTTTTGAGATCATTAAAATGGCAACTTTTGAATACAAATCTCTTCCGACTTCTTTGTCAAGCAATATTTTTTATACATCTAATGCTAATTTGGCTTATAAACTCACCTATAAAAATCTCTTCCGACTTCTTTGTCAAGCGATATTTTTTATACATCTAATGCTAATTTGGCTTATAAACTTACCTATGCCCTATTTATATTTGTGAGATCATGCTGTATTTCAAAAATCTTCACAAGAATAGCATGAAGATTTGCTAGAATAATATTGAGCAATATTCAAATATCAACCTGCAAAATAAATAACCCTATTTCTGTAAGCATAACAATGAATGGAACTAGAATGTACCTTGGCAGCTACTGATTTCTTCTCTTTTGGTTTAGCTGACTTCTTCTCTTTAGGTGGTTTCTTCTCTTTAGGAGCTGCTTTCTTCTTAGATTCCTTCTTACTTGGTGGCGGTTTGTCGCTGTCACTGCTCAACACTACTGGCGCATCTAAGGACATAAAAGAAAATATGGACATTCAGTTGTCAGTTACAAACTTTTATATTATTTCTCATACTGTGCACTAATGCAGACATCATTTTGAATCTTGAACCTACTTTCATTTCAAGCCTTTACCTATATTCACCTTCATTCAGGAAAAAATAAATAATAAGTCAAGATAGGTCCTTTCCTGCAATTTATTGGGTGAAGACTGAAGATTCACCTCGGTGCACTATGTTCATTCTATAGTAATATATATGGGAGAAGTTGGAAATCGAGGTGAAGATTCGCCATAGATTCACCTGACCAAAATATTAATTAGTTCAAGATTCACCACATCATAAATATAACTAGCCAAATATTAGGAGTTTAATCTTTGACTATCCTTGAGGATTGCAAGTTCAAGATCAACATATACCCCCCTGCATAAACTTAGCTTGAAACAATGCTGTTGTGGTATTGGTCAAATCCAAATCAGTGCGTGTTCAGTGATCTTCTCATCATTGCTTATTAGAGAAACATTTCCGTATCACATTAAGAGTGCAGGCTGGCTTCATAAAAGGTTTGCTACAACTAAACTCACAGTAGAGGTGTCCACTAAATCTATTTGAGATCAACCTTTTAGGAAAGTCTTCTAACACAGACCTTTGAGATTTCATCCCTACATACAAATCCACATATGCAGCATTTTAAAAGTTTGATGCAACTCAAAGTGACCTGAATGACTGGACAATATTAACCAAGATACAGGAAATAAGTGACTCCCTCTTACTTCATGATTGATTGATCGATGGAGGAAACCCCAAATAACTCACCTTTCCCTTCGGAACTGAAGCCATTTGCTTCATTGTCAGATTCGGAATCAGAGACCAGGAATGTTTTTGACTTTTTAGCAGGAGCAGTACTCTTTGGTTTGTCAGATTCGGAATCAGAGTCCAGGAATGTTTTTGACTTTTTAGCAGGAGCAGTACTCTTTGGTTTGAAGTCCAGTGTGGATTGTTGTTTGACTTTCTTTGGTGCAACTATGGTGAACAAAAACACAAACCAAAAAGGATACAATTATTATAATTAGCATATCATGGATGTAGGCTTGATGTTGTTGACAGTGGTATTTTTTATCAGCCTAATTGACATCAACTTATCTGCATGTTTAAAAGACTTAAAACTTCACAACAGCGTTTATTTTACGATGCATATGTATGTTTGTAAAATATAAGACTATATATCCCAAACAAAACAACCAATATTAGTATGAACCATTTATTTTGTGAATGGCTATGGCATGTCATATACCACAAGAGCACATTAAAAATCCCCCCTTCCCCCCCCCAAAAAACACCCCACCCCTACTCCAATGAAACAAAACCTACAGCTTACCTTTTGGTTTTGCATCTGAATCACTGCCGTCACTGTCCTGAAATGTGTTCTTTCTCTTGTGAGATTTCATCGCCTCGTCAAATGGATCTGACGTGTCCATGCTACTACTCTCAACAGGTGCCTTGGCTGGCGGAAAATCATCGTCAGAATCGGATACGTTGTTGGTGGCTGCTTGGAAATCCTCGTCCGAGGAATCTGCAGACTTCTTGGTTGCTGCAGGCACGTATGCATCCTCCTCATCGATTTCATCACTGGAGTATGAATACTTGGCCTTCTTGGTTGCTGTGGAGGAGTAATTTTGCATAAAATTTATAGAATATTTGTGATCTGTTCTGATCCCAACAGTCCAAATTTGCATTATCGTAATTCAATTCACTGCAAACGAACAATTAAATACATAAATTGTCACAATCAATTGTAAAAATTAGTTGGTTTCAAGAAGTTGATAAGGCGAAAATCGCAGATGCAATAAAAAATGATCTTACCTGCTGCACGACGATTAACTGTGTCACGTGGTATCACAAAATCATCCTCATTATCCACATCCGAATCAGATTTGAGTGACATATCGGACTCTGATCCAGACTCCCACGGATCATGCTTCTTGGCTTTCTTCTTTGCTGGGGACTTGACCTTGGCCTTGAAATCGAGGGTGGATTGTTTCTTGGCTCCTGCAGTCTTCTTGGGTTTGGCAGCTGTGTGCGGGTCAAAGATGAAGATCAATATTAATATATTTTTATTTCATTTATTTTCTTTTATATTATCTTTTGATTTTAATTATTTTTTTACTTATTTTTTTTTTTTGGGGGGGGGGGGGCGTGGAGAGAAATTATCTCATACAGGGCTCAAATTAATCGAAGGCGATTGCCTTCAATGACCCACCTAGTTGCCTTTATGCTCTCAATTTCTGGCTGTTTTCACTTCATTCAAAAAGTAAATAATTGCCTTGGAGAAAGTTGATGCTCTTTTCAAATTGCATGCTCTCTCCATTTCTTAATGTGAGGACTGCTCACATACATTACGTAATCCTATTTGTGATACTAAGTATCTAATTTATTGAGTGGATCGACACTGACGGAGTTTTGCACAGCAAATTAACCCCTCAGATTTACATGAAGCATAATGGTATTAAGCAGTAATTATAAGCTATTTCCCTCAAGTTACAAATGTGACTTCAAACTTCAAAGTATTTCCATTGAGTGCAACTTGCTATCCGACTAATACACTGATGTCACCTTTTCAGGTTGAATGACAGATAGACCAGTGGGGAATTCTAAATATGCTACATGTGCATGCTTTCTTTTAAAGTTAAATGTTGCCAGTCAAGTAAATCTTTGTGATATTGTCAACTTCTTAATGTTGTGGTCTTTCCAATACAACAATCCAAGCTTATTATTAGCACACAGCTGCCGCTGCCAGTGAAGCACAACACAGGGCTTTTATCCACCACCACAGATGATTGAAAATAATGTGGCATGAATGATGCAAATATGTAAATGTATTCTAGGCTTTACACCTTGATTGTTGGAATCTGGGTAAAAATGAAGTTGCATTTTTTTCTGTTGCTCTGGATTAATAATCAACCATGTAATTAGCAGTTTGTCTGATGCATCTCAAGTTCAATAAATACACAAGGGAAAATTCGAAAGATATGCAAATTATGTTAAATAACTGTCTCCAAACTTTTGAATATTTTATGTTAAAATTATTTATTCAAGTCCAAAGAGGGGTTTTCTTCAAAATATAGTGCATAATACAATTTCTGTATTTGTCGTCATTATTGGGTATAAAAATACACCAAATTATTGTCCATGATATCTCAATAAAAATGACACATCTTCATTTGCATACATTATAATCAAAGTAATTGTTCCCTGAACATGCATGAAGCTGAGAACCAGTTTTGTTTGGGTGTCTTTTTGCAGCAGTGTTGGGCAGCGTTAGAAATAAGGAAAACAAACTGTGTTATCCAGTGGTTAACCCAGCAGAAGCCACAATTTGTTGTTATCCGCAATTGTTTTAATTATTTTTTGGTTCTTGGTTATCGGTCAGATAATCAGCAAGAAAAATTGTTGTCTGCCAGGAAATGTGGTCATTTCGGGTGCAAAGATTACCGCTATTTAGAACGCTGGTGTTGGGTCACATCATCCCATATTATACTTCTTAGTATTATTGCTACCATGGTGCAAATTGTCAGCGTTTCGCAGCATGAATTGTTACGAAGCATCTATGAAGTTCAGTTTCCAGCATGTTCATTCAAAATTTAAAATAAAATCATTTGAAAGATGATGTCCATTCCCTATGAATTTCTCAGAATCTCAAGAATAGCTTCAATTTTTACTCAAAATGGAATCATTATGTTCAAGTACAGGTTGAATTTGAATAACTCTAGTAGGTTCATTCTCCCAACAAATGTGGTGGTAAAATGATATGAAGCACAACATTTAAATACATTTCTCTACTATAAAAATAAATAATCATATAAGCCTACAATCTTTCCAACCACTATCTCCATATCGGTAGCCTTAGTATCACAACAAACATCTTCCATGGAATTGCCATTGGCTGAAACCAAGGTACACCTCTAACAGCTATTCTGACAAAACAACTATCATTTGCTGCAACTGTCTGTTTTGGCTTGCAAACACCACTGCTGCGCGCCATACACGGAAGCAATGTATGTGGACTTGTATATTGTCTATAATAGCACACACTGTCCGTTGTAAAATGTCTCCTAGTTGAGATACCATTATAGGTTGATATCCTACAACTGTGCGGGGACCACACACTGTACTTTCTAATTGGAGTGGATAAAGGTAGCATACCGGCAACAGAGTTGGGCTTGCCCTTCTGTGCAAGTCGTTCGGCGAGTGACAGGATGGCCTTCGGCTCAGAATTCTCCACGGCTGATGAGGCAACGCTGGCTGTCTCCGAAGCATCGTCTGCAAAGTCTAGAATTGTGGGTTGTCCAACTTCCTTCTGTAAAGGAACAACATCCAAGAAGAAGAAAAATATCTTTAGTCAATTAGAAAATTTAGGAATTGGCGGTAATTTGGCGAATATCTATTTTGCCTTTTAGAAGAAAAAACAAACAATCCAAATCTTTAAAAAGTATGGCAAAACTTATCTACATTTGCACCAGTTGATCTGATGTCAACTTTTATCAATCAAAGTCGATGTCTGCCCAACAACGTGAGTATGAACAAGCCATAAGATGACAAAAAATAAACCCTGGAAATCGAACACTGTACAGTACAGGCAAACAGACTTCTCAGGTTGGTTTTTTTCTCTCTTTATTTTCCCTTGACAATGATGTTAAAAAATCTAAAAAATCTGTAAACATTTTGCTGTTTTTTTGCATGTGAATACTTTTTCAAGCAATTACTAAAAAAAATGGTTTAGTCAGGCCTGTATAACAGTGTTTTTTCTCCGTCGTCTAAGAGCTATATTTGACATGCCCTGTTTATCTACTACTTTCTCATGAATTTGAGGACAACGATCCTTCAAGGATTATAGGAAATAACACCCAACTCAATCCAGGAAATGTACAGAGAATAATTTGCCAGATATCCATCTGACTTTGCCCTCAAACTTTCATCCCTGCACGTGAAACATTGAAATACCCGTCTCCTTCCACAACTCAACCATTTGACATACTCTTATTTACACTTGCCTTCTTCCTTCCTTTCCCAGCTCCACCTCCAATTTTCTTGAGTAGACTAGGATCGATGCGGGGCTGTACTCTGCGTCCGTATGGTGATGGTTTGGTTTCAGCCTTGGTCATGATTTTCTGCTTCCTTTTGGGACCACCTTTGGCACCTTTAGCACTAACCTGTCCTACTACTGACTTCTCGTCCTCAATCTCCTGCTCTTCTATACGCTGTGTACATAAATAACAGTAACATTAAATATATATTTTGTTAACATATATTCCCCACTCAAGTTTTCAAAATTGCCCACAGGTATTTTCAGTTCCTGGTTTTGTACAAACAATAGACTACTCCATAGTCCACTTAAACGAAACTTGTATCCGTTTCAACATCTACAACCTCAAGTGGATCCAAATTAATATCTGGTTCCTCAGGTCTGCACGTGGACTACTGACTTTGGATTGGCCTTTCTTGAGTTACCATTGTCTTCAATGGGAGTTTAGGCCAGAAATTGGCCTAAATTTTACCAGGCAGGAGGCGTGTCTTATTCTCAGCTATACATGAAGCTATATTATGAGATACCAGGAATTTGGACCAATACCTACATGTAGGGCCAATCATAGCAAGATAATCACTCCTTTAATAGGGCTTTGATTGACAGCAAACAGTAACTGGTTTATGTGAAATCATAGCAGGCAAAGTCCAAGCAAAGTCCCTGACCTCTTTCTAAAGTCCATAGTCCTTTTATCCCCCAGAATATACCAAACCTTGAAAACCACACATGGATTGTTTTGTCTGCTGTTATCAGTTACAGAATATAAACATTAATTACTTGTGGTTTGGTGTCTTGAAATTGCCATGCCAAACCAGTTTTTAAATGTTTTAGTCTAAAATCTTTAATCTAGCATTCCCCTATGTTACTGAACAATGCAAAGAAGCAAAACTATAAAATTTGCAGCTTGCGGGATTGAAGTTTACATGTTTATATAAATTATAGCATGAGAAAACACTAGCCCGATTTGGGATAGATTTGATACATTTTATACAAAATCAAATGTAAGTAACTAAAATGTCAAACATCAAGTTCAAGTAATTTTACCAGGCAAATGAAAAAAATATTAAAAAAATGAAATAATACAAAGGACTATGGCATAGTCTATACAAACAATTGCTTCAAGTTGGAGGTGCCTCTCGAGTTCGACATTATCTATGTCAATCAATTGAGACACTGGGATGGTAGTTCTTAAACCCTAACCTGTCTTCGGATTTAACGCCCAATAAGCATCATGATATCATGACAATTTAAACAATGTGTATTGCAATTGGCCACCAGAGCAACTCCACTAAACTTGGATGCGCTATTCAAATAATGAAATGATGCATGATGTTGCTCTCATTCCGGCAAGCAGGAATACGAACCACCATATCAAATATAGAAGTAAAGATTTTAAAGTTCTTTCATGGGCTTTATTACTACAGTATAGATAACATGCTAAAGCAGAGTGAAAAAGGCACCTTTACACCCAACTTGACATTATTCTAAATTTCAACATTATTCCCAAATACTTCTTTCTAGTAATATGTGTGGTGGCATGGGAAAACCCTTCACATGGTCATTTTCTAGAAACTTGGTTTTTTTCTTTGGCAGAGAGTTTCATACTCTACTGAGTATAGCACTGTTTACATTTGTCAGAAATTCCATCTAGAACTACAGTTATAGTATTTTAAAGTCGGCAAGTTTAAACGCAACACTCAAAATTGAAACTGACAATTCAAAGGTGTACACAAAATCTTTTAAATGCTCTAATAATAATAGAACTACATTGTTATATCACACAGAATAGCTTGTCATATGAAAAGGACTTTTGATATGAACCTAGTTTTTTTGCGATATTATTAACAATTGTAAGTTCTTCACTTTCAAAATCTTTACAATGCATTGTCGGAATTCACAAGTGGTTACCATGGTAATAATGTCATTTTACATAAACATAGCATTTTACACATAAAATTTGATAAACGAGGTTCAGAAAAGTACTAAAATAAACTTCACATCTGGAATTTTGCATAAAAAACTCCTGGAGACTAAAGTTCAAGGTATAATCTCTATCTTGGGACCAAAGTTGGAAAATTGACTTGGAACTCATTTGTGGAATATTTTGGTATGACCCAGATATCTCAATATTAACACTAGCGACTTCCGACTGGTTTTCCCATACCACCACACATATGACAAGAATTGTCTTTAATATTTATAACTGCATCCTGATTTGCTTTTTCATTTGAGTTTTATTTAAAAAATGCGGTTCTACATTTATCTAAAACAAAATGTTGACTGACAGACAATAGAGTTAGTTCCTTTTAGGGTCCCTCAAATTAACTTGCTGTAAAAGCACAAATATTTTGCAAAGGAGCAGTTATACAAAGACATTTTTCGGAGTTGTTATTTTCACGAACGACAATATCTCTTCCAATCCAGCGCAATATACTTTCATGTGCTACAATTTCATGGTGCATCTTTCGTGCACAAAGAGCGCAAAAGTAAGACCACCGTGTAAATGTTGGCTATTGATTTGCTAAATGCGGATATTTATTAGCAATCACTGACCTTCAGCTCCACCATAAATGCATCCAAGTCATCCTTCCACAACATATTGGGTGTTTTCCTCCTCAGATCAGCAAGTTCCTTGGCCTGAAATGAAAATAGTCAAATAGATTCATTGCTTACATTACTACCACATCTACCAATCTCCGTAAAATTACAAAATACTAATTATTCAAAACTTGGTCATTTATATGACAAATATATCATTTAACAATTATTCAGAATAAACAGTCTTGCAATACATACATTGCTGACAATATCCCCCTTGATATAAAGCAATAAACTTTACAGGAATAACACTGCAAAAAAACCCACCTAAACTAAATCCTTCAGACATCTAACAATATATTTAAAAATATGGACGCAATGCTGTTCCAAGCATTATCAATTGCTGTTTGTTTGCTGGTCGGATTTGGAATTAAACACATTAATAAAAGCACTGTACCTTTTCTTCCTTCTGTCTTAACAGGGTGTCCTTCTTCTCCTTGGTGAGGGCCCACAACTGCATGCCCAAGAGGTAGTTATAGTCCGGTCCATCATCGGAGGCAGTGCTGACATCATCGTCATCATCTTCCTCTTCATCCTCTTCCTGATTCAGCTTGTCTTGGGCTATCTTCCACGCTTTCACAGGATCGGAATCGTAACCACGTCTCACCAGCTGCTGGATCATTTCGCGTTTAGATTTGTTCTCTGACAAGAAGGAGAAAAGAATTTTATAAATCAACTGGGGCAGTTGTAAGGGAACTCTCTCTCTCTCTCTCTCTCTCTCTCTCTGCACACAACAAATCAACTGGGGCAGTTCACAACAAATCAACTGGGGCAGTTGTAAGAGAACTCTCTCTCTCTGCACACAACAAATCAACTGGGGCAGTTGTAAGAGATCTCTCTCTCTCTGCACACAACAAATCAACTGGGGCAGTTGTAAGGGAACTCTCTCTCTCTGCACACAACAAATCAACTGGGGCAGTTGTAAGAGAACTCTCTCTCTCAGCACACAACAAATCAACTGGGGCAGTTGTAAGAGATCTCTCTCTCTCTGCACACAACAAATCAACTGGGGCAGTTGTAAGAGAACTCTCTCTCTCTGCACACAACAAATCAACTGGGGCAGTTGTAAGAGAACTCTCTCTCTCTGCACACAACAAATCAACTGGGGCAGTTGTAAGAGATCTCTCTCTCTCTGCACACAACAAATCAACTGGGGCAGTTGTAAGAGAACTCTCTCTCTCTGCACACAACAAATCAACTGGGGCAGTTGTAAGAGATCTCTCTCTCTCTGCACACAACAAATCAACTGGGGCAGTTGTAAGAGATCTCTCTCTCAGCACACAACAAATCAACTGGGGCAGTTGTAAGAGAACTCTCTCTCTCTCTGCACACAACAAATCAACTGGGGCAGTTGTAAGAGAACTCTCTCTCTCTGCACACAACAAATCAACTGGGGCAGTTGTAAGAGATCTCTCTCTCTGCACAACATTCCATTCATTTACCTCTGTGCAGTGATATCAAAGCGTATCCCTATCATTGATACATGCAAAATGGTTCTTTTAAGTAAATGTCATATACGAAATTGGCCATTATAAAGGCATGTCAATACAATTAATAGAGGGATCTCTTTCATGGCCCTAAATAGGTTGGCATTGTAATGCTTATTTTACTCATCTACTGAAGAAATTCATCTCAAAAAGCTTGACACACTCTCATCACATGTGATAGGATTTTCATCGATGCTACTAAGTTTTGTGTATAATATCAATTCAACTTCTTTGTATGTGGTCTGTTTTTTCATATAAGAACTGGCATGTTTGATCTTACTAAACTAAATTTAGTACAAAATCTTTCAAAATCTTGTAGGTGGAGGGAAAAATACTTACAATGTTTGATAATAGTCAAATCAACCAGCAATAACTCACCAATGATCACCTCTCCCTCTATTTTCTCCATGATGAAACGTGCCTGATTGTTGAGTTTTCCAGACTCTGCCTCTAGCATGCCTTCCATGTAGTCCTTCCTCTTCTGGTACATGTTGACACGCAGCCCAAAGAACTCTTGCAGGATCTCCTCTACGCCCTCATACTTGTGGATTATGCCACCGGAGTCATACAATACCTGTGGAGAGGTTATGGCACATGCAACATGCAAAGGTTATTTTATTATACTCCTACTCCTTGCAAATCAAATTGGAACGAGTGTGTGAACTGCAATGCTGCATTTCAGTATGCGTCTATAAAGCATTCACGAGGACAAATGAAATAAAAAATATTAGATAATTCTTAAAGCTTGAATTCATATCCTCCCCTTTTAAGAACGCACTTGTACATTCCTGGCAAGATAGAATTTGTTCTCATAATATAAATAAAGAAAGACTCAATTGTGATGGAATCTGATCTTAATTAAAGAAAAGAGTGAACATTCAACAAGAACACCTGAAATTATGAACATTGCAACTTGGCATTTCTGTTGTGCATAATGGATAAATGATTAAAAATGAAAAAACTATATCTCTCCTTAGTCCTTACCAATGTTGATGTTTGTGTCATTGTAGTCTGCAATTTGAAGAATTTGTGTAGTCCTTCTGCTTCAGCTTTGAGTAGCTTATCCTTGTTCATCTTGATGACAAACTTGACGGTGGTATCGGTGTGATATTCCTTGTAGTCACTGCAAAACAAGCATTGGCTCATGTTTTAAAAAACCCAATTATTTCAGGACATTTGACAGTAAATGGCTCGAGTGAAGAAACGATCGGTCAAACTGCTTATTTGAAGAGTCGTTCTATTTTGATATTTACATAGGTATGCATCATTCTTTAAAAGGCCCCATAAAAAAGTGGAGGATTTATATCACCAATAAGAAAATGTCGTACAATTACACAATCTGTAAATCTAAAACACTTTTTAAAGACCTGCTTACATTTACAAAACTTTGAGGGCACTAAAAAAACACTTACGTAATTGAAGGGGCCACCTTTTCTGTCCCATGAAGCATTGGCTCGAGTACATTTTCTTTGTATGGCTGTGTCCAGGTACGGATTGGAAGCTCTGTAATTTCCACGGTGTCATCATCCACTATAGCTATCTCGCCGCTGCAAGCGAATCGGTTGGGTTCCAGCTCAACGATCGTGCCATTAAAGTTCTTGTAGAAAGGTTTCATCGGTTCCGGATCATCACCGGCGATCATGCGGCGAATGTTGCTCACAATTTCTCGCGTGTTGTAGTTGCACATCTTGGTGCTCCACCCTGTGCCGATACCCTCGCTGCCGTTTACCAGTACCAAGGGTATGATGGGGCAGTAGAACTCGGGCTCGATACGCTGGCCGTCGTCGTACAGGTTCGTCATTAGTGGATCATCGCTTGCTGGAAAGAGTAACCTTGCCAATGGGCTGGAAAGAAATGGAAAGTTAAAAAAAATCAATTGTAATAAAATAGATGATAGTTTTACTGATATGATCAATGCAATATATACAGAACTAAGATTTCCCAAGATGTTTTGCACTAGGATGTTGATTCCAGAGCTTAGACAAGGATTTTGAGTTTTCTGAGATGAAGTGCAAGGGATAGTAACTTTATTATTTTTATGGTTATTTTCTTTAGAATGGAGGTTTGTGGGGCTTGATGCAGACTTTGAAATTCAAGTTTTCAAAGAGCATTAATATCAAGGTCCCTTTAAGGCCACGGAGCATGGGCAGCAGGCCACTAGAATTAAAGAATCCTTTGGAAATCAGAAACCTGGGTCCAAGCGCAAATTTCAAAGCATGTATTTGTTTGTTTGCATGACTTTTTGGATCAGCTAGTCCCATGATATTACCTCACTTTTGACCCCAACCTTTCATGACACACAGGTCGAAATTATAACTTTATCAACCGGTTTACTGCGATGAGATCACAATTTGTTAGGCGAGTTTACACCATTTTTAGAGCAAGTGTGAATATTTTAAGATAAATATAAGCCTTATAGTATCAAATACTTGATGAATTGTCAACATTATTTGACTGGATAAGATATTTTCTCATGTTTGAAAATCTGCAAAATAGAAAGAATTACTATGACGGAAGACCGTTCTCATGAAAACGAGTTCCGTTCCCAAGCCCGCCCTCTATTGAGAAATCAAACTTATTCCTAATCCCAGCAGAAGATGGACTTTCGTCACTTGTGTGTCCGTGTAAAAATAGTCGGCAGTGCGTCACTAAATAGCACGCCCTCCGGTGTCGAAGCAGATTGCTTACCTCAATTGTGTGAAGATGTAACGGGGACTGGCAGCATCCTTGCCACCGTGCAGCCTGGTACCAAACTGACCTATAGGCTGCAGTAAGTTGACGTTGTTGCTGCCAACAAAGTTCTGGGCCAAGCCAATAATTGTGCTCATCAATGACATCTAGAAAACAGATACAAATCCAGAATGGGTGAAACTTGACTAACAATATAACTCTGTTTAAAGTAAACTTTACCTAACATATGTCAAACCCCCTTCATTGTGACCTCAAAGTGTGTTCCAATGAATGTAGCTTACTATCAGGCGTGCAATTCTAATACGCTGCATGTGTAATCACACAATGGGAAAGATGAGCCCAGAGCCCCCCCCCCCATGTAAAGTTCATACTTTAGATAGGATACAGATGAGTATGGCAAATATAACTTGGATCTATCCATATGATCATTAAAATAATAAAATATAGAGCTCCTAATCTGCCCTTGCAATATTATCTAGTCAGTATGGGTACCATTAGAAAGCCTCAAAATTTACCAAAATAAAATGGTAAACTGCATATTTAAGAAATGCACCTTGTAGTGAAGATCTACATCCATTTAGGGAGGCATGTAACATTATCAGAATTTAATACCGCATTTGTTTTTTCATTGCTGACATTGGCGGACAATTACTGCGGTAAATATGCATTTGTCCAACCAACACAAGATATTGAACTGCCTCTTATGAAATATCCCACCATGAAGTTATCTATATTCTTCAATGCAGTGTTGTCACCTCCAAGGTCGACTTCACACCTTTGGAATTTTGAATTGGGGAGGGACATTTCACTGTTGGTTTGGTATCACAGTACACCACTGGGGGGGGGGGATATTACAGATAAAACCTTACCTCACCGTGATGGTAGGCAGAATTCTCTGCCACGGCGCCAGCCATTTGTGCTACTTTGATCTCTCTCTTCTCATACTTCTTGAAGGCTGTGAAGATCACTTTCCTCTGACCTGGTTTCAGACCTAGAAAACAAAGCAGATTTAGTTTCTAAGCTATTTCACTGGTATCAGGTTGTATCATTAAAATTTCTCTGAATACAAATTGCATGACAGTCCACCTGCCTGTTTGTTTTGAAGCAACTGAAAACAAGAACATATGCAAAAATAAAGGGCAATCTCTTTCCAAAAAAAAATTAAAAAAATACCCCATTGATATTCAATTTAACTATATAAATACATTCCCGAGATCTAATCCATTTCAATCTTTGCCACACCAAGAGGTACAGACCGTTTCAAATTTTGGGTTTGATGACTTTATCAAATGTGTTGGTCCAAAATGTTCATATTCTTATGGTAATACAGCACAAAGGAATACATTTAGGGCACAAAGTTTGATAACCATGATTTGTTCGTCTCTTTTGAACTTGATTTGAAATGTTTCTATATATCCCATGCTTGAATCCATACTATATAATATGACATCAGTTATTTTAAGCTTGAATCCTTGGAAGTTACACATACTTCATCTAAAGAAAGTTATAGTTTGATAAATTCCAAACGAATAAATATAGAAGGGTGTGTTACAGGCACACACAAACATCAATGTATAACGTGTGTGTTTGGCCAACATTTTGTGCATATGCACAGATTACTTTTGCGCACAGAGAGATAATTCCCCACATATCTCCTGCCAACTTGGAACGGATTGAACTATACCAGACAGGTACTTACCATCCACCATTGATGGGATAGACCTATTGTTGTCTGCATTGGAGAACAACACCAGTTCCTTGTTTACAAAATCAGTATAGGTCACCCTACGTGTGTCCTTGTTGTACAGGTAGATCTAGACAAAGGATAATCAATTTTGAATGGTTAGGTTTATTTACAGAAAATTAGGGATCCAAGTTTTGTTAAAATGGTACTCTTGGGCAGGGTTTTGGGCATTTGAATATGTGGGTGTGTAAAGTTATAAGTTAGGTGTGAAAATTGGATAAATGATACAGATTTATTAATTAAGAATTGGCGATTATGTAACATAAAAATAGGTCAAGACTGGTTGTGTGTAACAAGCTGCCTACATGCATGACTGTCTGCCTAAACCCTTGCTTTTCCATGTTGACTAGTCCTGTAGGTTCAACCGTTCTCTCAGATTTGTTTGTATTTTTGGCAACCAACAATTGATGAGATATGAGAAACATTTGATTATTTACCTCTCCTAGACCAGTCTCCCTTCTGCTCTTCCTCTCTGCTAACCATTCTGTCAGCCATTCCTTACGATCATCAACCTTCTTCTTGCTAAAAGCCTATCAAAATAGAAATAAAAATATCAATGAATAAGAAGGTTTTTTAAAAAAATTAAAAATTTAAAAAAAACGTTGCTGGTTAGGGGTGGTGTTTACTCATAACCCTAATAATATGAAATTTATCAAGGGCTGTAACTTTTGGGCTCAAATTTCTTCGCACAACGTAACCAAATCTGTTTTTGGTAAAAATGCCGAAATTGCACCAAAATCATCTGAAGACCCTTCTCTATATCGCTTTATATACATCACATTAATAGTTCTAAGGTTACAGCGCTTGATAAAATGTCATATTTTTAACGTTAACACCCCCCCCCCCTTAAAGTTAACTTTTGCAAAATCTTTAATCTGTATTCCCAAATTTCAAATACCAACTTTTTTGGAAAAAATCTTTAAAATTACAACCAATGGCTAACAAAGCATATAAGCACACATTTTAAAATCAAATTTTGAAGTATACTTCTTTGATCTAACTCTGTCCAAATTCCAATGATTGCACCACATTGTTATTGTGCGCGTGATTGTTCCGTATGCAAACAAAGACAAATCCAGGCACTTGTGCGTTGATGTTGCATTTATCATTGCAAAAAGAAGCGCTTGATGTCACTGCACAGTTATGGCGCATTCATACTACAGTTGTTGCGCGGATATCAGTGCACAAGTTGATGCAATGCAAAATGTTATCCGCCGATGCGCAGTGACAGGAGTATGAATGAATGCGCCCTTAGATAAAATATTTTTTAATAATCATTTTTTGTGATATGACACAATGTGAGTTTAACAGTTTGAATCTGTCAAATCTATTCCGATCTGTGTCCTTACTAATTCAATGGCTACATCATCTTCTGGTCCTGAGTACTTGAAGCCAATGCGATGCCTTCTCATGTCACTGAAGTACTCCTTGGCCTCTTTCATGGTACTGGTACCCAAACCTAGGAATAGATGGATGAATATTTGTTTAAATGCTATGAATTACTCAAAATGTGGTACTACCCAAGAATTTGTGTACAGTTCAATGGTAAATGTTGATTGTATTTTTGCAGAACCGCTGGAGCAATCTAATACAAATTTTGGAATATGACTAAATTTATGATGTGTGTTTATATAAAAATAAAGTAATAGTAAACACTAAGTGATAAATTCTGGCTGAAATAGGGTCATTCACAACACTTTCCACGCGACTATCAGTTTTACCATACATAACAATTTTTTAAGGAAACTTTCCCAGTATATTTCAATAATTGCTGAACCAATACTAGGTATGTTTGTACTTATTGTAATGGATTTTTATGGTGATTCCAAATATGGTAATGACGGTTAATTATTTTGACATTTGGTGAAATTTCGTCTGCAGATGCCTGTCGCGTGGAAAGTAGAAGTACATTTGATTAATTTTGAGAAAAACAGGGTTGATTGAAACCCTTGTGACTCTGTGAAAGCCAGAGAGCTGTATAGGGAGTTACGGAAACACATTCCCAGTATACACCACGTGTACTTCTACAACTTGTTTAACTCCTAAAACAGCTCACGTACTTGAGTGTGAAAGGAATGTCATGCTTTTTGACAAATTAAACAATTGAACATTTAAAAACAAACCTTTGTAGTATTTGACCTTGTATGATTTCCAGTTATCTGTCGCCTGCTTCCATTCCTCAAACTCTGGCAGTGAGAAGAAGGGAAAGGAATCTTTGCCCTTGGTTGCCTGAGAATTAAACAAATAGAACATAACAAAATCAGCAACTCTAAAGTGTAAAACATAATTTCAAATTTGGAACTTTTTTTGCACAACAACAACTTTTAAAAAAACTTTATCCTGTTTTTTGTGTGTGTGTGGAAGCAGGTCTCATACATGTATGCATAAAATGTGTAAGTAACGATTTGTAAAGGTGGTAGATTACCATGGTTTAATGGGGGCATAAGTTCCTGGCTATGTCTTTTAACAAAGCCGCCTTATACTCAGTCCCCAATATTAGTATATTACCGAACCTTCAATTTAGTAACTTAATTTGAAGACCAAATGGGTTCCAATCATTGATTTTACATAATTGTTTGACAGCAGAATCCAAGGTACAAGTAAAAGATGTTCTCCCCCAGCCCCAATAAAATGGTTAAGGCAATATCTTCTGCTACTACAAGTCTCTTACCTTGACAATAGGTGTGATGAACTCTTCAACAAAGTTGTGTTTGAGGAGATTGGGCCAGTTGCTGTGGATGAAATTGATGACCAGTCCTTTGATGTGGGAGCCGTCCTGATCCTGATCAGCCATTATCATTAGTTTACCGTACCGAAGCTTCTTCAACGATTCAATCTCCTCGTATTTGTTCTTGTACTGGAGGCCCAGAATTTTGATGATGTTGTTGATTTCTGCATTTTCCATGATCTGAGAAAAACGAATATGCCAAATGTATCAATTTGCATATTAAATATGAATTTACTGAAATATCTCTTATGCTGTGAGCATAGCTGTCCTCTTTTTTGTATGTTATTTATCATAAGTGATGTGGACCCGATTGCTCCTGCAACACGACATAAGATTGCCTCCTGTATGTTATAAGTAAATATCCTTTTCCATTGAATTCAAAGACGTTGGAAAGCAAAGTGTAATTTGTAGTAAGCTAAACATTTAGGAAATGCTACAAAGAATCAAACTTATCTCATGAAGACTAATTACGCAACTAGTTTCTTATTTTGCTGGAGTGTATTCTATATGTATAGTTAGCGCAGGCCTTCTCAAATGGCGGCTCGCGGCACCCTCAAGAGTGGCTCGCATGCATTGTTTAAATTTTAAAAAGGGGGAAAAAAGAAAAAATCAACAACATGGGCTTCAAAGTCACACCATTTCAGCCACTAAACCTGCATTTAGCATGGTAAGTTGTATATTTAATGTTGATATGCATCTTCATCATTGTCTTGATTTACCGTATGTTTTTCATGAAAAATTGGTTTCAGAAAAGGGGTAAAACCTCAGAGCTTCACCCACCAGCAGGACCTAAGGCGGGCCCATGGACCCCACCCGTAAGGGTTCGCGCCAAGGTGCTCGCACGCACACTGTCAGTACCCATCTAGCTCAATTATCTGGCCCACCAGTTCCATTGATAATCACAATTTGGCCCTTGTACAAAAATAATTGAGAACCCCTGAGTTAGCGTCATAATGCTATGGACATAATTCCACCACGCGCGTATTGGTGGAATTTTCCTTTTGTGTTACACCAAAAACAGTGGAATTTTCCTTTTGTGTTACACAACGGATGATTTCAAAAAATGACCGCGCTCGCGATTGGTCAATTTTGAAATCGTCACCCTCATGCATGCATAGCAGTTCGAGCATTTCATTGATCTGTATGCAGCTCCTCAATCAAAACAAAGCATGCTGAGTGAAATATCTTGAACTTTGTCCATGGCATAAGGCTAGATTAAAAAAATCAATTGTCTCAAAGCTCCCGTGCGTGCGCGTTAGTTAATTGGTGCGCGTTAGAAAAAACGATTTTCATTGATCACATCATTTTAAATACAAAAGGTCACTTTTACAAGGAATTCAATATTTTGTATTTATAATTTTTTTATTTTAAAAAACGCATTCCGCATTAGGTTTTGAACAACTGAAGAGTTTTGAGACAAAAGATTTTTTTAATATAGCCTTATGACAGTGACTATAGATGAATGGAAATGCATGCACAACTGACCTGCTTGTGTGTAGCCTCTCTTGTGTTGAGCAGTTTACCCTTCAATGGAAACACGCCATACCTGTCACGTCCAATCACCCCGAGACCACTCACAGCCAGTGACTTGGCTGAATCTCCCTCAGTGAGGATCAGTGTGCATTCCTGAGAGAATTTGCTTCCGGCGTTGTTGGCATCATCCAGCTTCGGGACACCCTTGATCTTGTTGTGCTTGGTAGAGTGGCACTTCTTGTCCAGTTGGGTCTGTAAAGGAACACAAAAAAGTATGTGGGATATGAATGATGGACTGCTGGATGGTGTCATGTTTGTTACCCAAAATGAAGTAACTTGGGTAGTTGATACCGAGTATACCAACAGCAAGAGCAGCATACCTAAACTGAAGAATTGATGTATGCTGCCCTTTTTATACAAAATCAATACAGAGGTCTATTTGTCTAGTTAGACCCTTTCCAAGCCTTGGAAAGCTATGAGGAAGAGGGGTAAACATGGAGTTTTTGCTATTTACATTACAATTTGTTTCCATGGCTGGTAAAGGGCTCTCTGTTATGCCTTGCATATCACTTTATCAGAGTGAAAAGGCATAAAACACAGACATGAGCAGAATGAACATAATTCAACAAAAAAAACACCTGAAAAGGTATGTGACATTGGGCCAAACATGGGCTAATATTAAAAGAAAGTATGGAAATTTGGACAAAAAAACCCACCTGAATTCAGGTGTTTTTTAAACTGAAAATTCTCATGCCTGTTAAAAACACAGGTATCTATCACAGAAAATAACTGTAAAATTCCATGTTTACCATCTCACACAACAGGACAGGTCAGTATTATGAATGAGGTATATACGACATGCATGCAACCCTTTCCTTGCAATTTCTTCCAGCACTCACTGCTAGAGCTATTATTAGACCGCAAATAGTATTAGTTATCCCCGGTTTATTCTTATGCAACACAATTTTTTGTTGTTGTTGTTGGTTCGTATCACATTCGGCCGAATTACGAATTGATCATTCAGTGATAAAATGCTTAGTTTATGGTCTAATAACATGAGGACACAGGAAAAACACAAATGTTTTCATTTATAATTACTTTAAAGCAACAGCATGACTCACACGGTAGTGCATGCAGTTATATGCTTGTACAGCAGCGTGCGCGAGATGGGGCTTGCAGGAAACGTCTACGCACTACGAGATACACGGTAATAGTGGAGCGTATTAATGCTTACTGAATGATAATACAGTATATTTCTCACCTGTTGCTTGAATTTCATCCACTGCTGAATACTCTCAACAATTCCACAGGTATTGGCCTGTAAGAACAAGAACACAGGAATCATAACAACATATCATTCATTAATTAAGCTTTGTTATATACTCTTAACAATCTCAACACAATGTTGCATAAAAGTGAAGTAACAAAATCGTTCACTGACTATGTTGGAAAGAAGTGCTCCCATTTTCAGAGTTTTGTGGTCTTTTGACACCAACGTTTTGAATTTGAAATCTGACACCCTCAACTTGTAATATGTAATTAATAGAGAACTTCCATGTTTTGGATTACCTGCCAACACAAACGTGTTTGCAACACGGTTCGTACCCACAACTCTCCCCATTCGATACTACCTGGTGAATGACCTCAAAGTCAATATAACCGTAACTCGATGAGATGTTAAGATTACTTGAAAGAATAATGTGCATTATTATAGCCAAGAGTTTTTTAAATAGAGTGTTACCTCCATGTGAGGCTATTCCCAAACACAGGCCTCTATGAGTCCATTCAATGCATCGACAACAGCTTTCATACCACCAGTTGGAACTCATTTTTACCCACATTTCAGAGGTGACTGGTGACCTTGAATTTCAAACTGCTGCAGTCCTCTTCCTCACTGCAACAGACCCAACATGTTTACATGCAAAACTACTCACCCCCTTGATGAACTTGTCACTGAGTTTACAGCTGGAGCCAAACTTCTTGACCTGAAGGGTCATGTTCTCCTTGGTCTGGGAGTCGAATGATGGGTTCTCTATCTGTGCATTCACAAACACCCATAAATGATTCTTGATCTAAATGAGTAAATAAACAGGAGAATAAGAACAGTTTTATTTAGTTACATTCATCTATATCATTGGATTCTGTCTAATGGTGTAAATTCTAACCGTTTATCCGTTTAAACGCTCGTAGGGCGTTTAAACGGTTACTGAATTCGCTAAACGGCTAAACGTAAGCCCTAATAAAATTTTAAAAGTCCGACTAAATTTTAGGTAAACAAGTAAGCTTACTCGTAATTCTCATTCCATACCAACCATTACAGCCTCATTTGTACCAAATATAAATACGATAACGTTTCTAGAAATAAATTCCCCAAAAAAACCGGTCGGAACGGCCTTGTTGTACCAAGTATGTCAAAATTATTACGATAACGTTTCTAGAAATAGAAACCCGGTAGAAATCAACCATGGCCTTTTATACATGCATTATATCGATATTGTTAAACGACTGAGGATTTAGACTAAGAATAAAAATGGCGGACTAACGAAATGTGACGATCGCGATCGCAATGAAATCAATGCAAATAACTGGCATATCTATCTATTCGATATAGTGCAGAATTCATTTATTTATGAATACAAATACGTTTAAACGCTTTTTTTAAAATAGTTTAAACGGATAGTTCATTAAACAGAAATTTACAGGCTTAATTCTGTCTATTGATTTGGTGATACTTTGCATCTCAAACTACGATAGCATAAAACTTCTAAAGACAACTTTTATCACTCATATTTTAATGCGAAAAGAAAGACAATGTAATTTTGTAAAGAAACTTATTCAAATCAAATCAAAATGCCACAATACCTGGAATGGTTTGATAGCCATGCCTCCTTTGTTTTTCTTCTTGATCTTCTCAATCAGCTGTGTGATGACCTGATCGGCGATGTAATCAACATGGCGTCCACCCTATATGAAAGAAACATTGACATGGTTTATAATTACCAAACAAATGACGGTATATAACTCACCACAACCAAACAAACATGTGTTGCTGAAATGTACACAGTGAGCATATCATTTGAATCTGTTCATAAGGCCCTAATTTATCATTATTACTAACGATCCTGATGAGTGATGAACAGGCCTGGAAAAAATTGGCAAATTGGGAAGCTCCTTGCCGGGAAATTTTGGTATTCGGAGGGAAATTTGACTCTTCCATAAAGAAATACATAAAAAATAGTGGGAAATTGTCCATTTTGGAGGGAAATTTGGGTTAGCTTGCCGGGAAATCAACATTTTTTCCAGGCTTGGTGATGAATCTATTCAACAATATAAAAGGATCAGTTTTCTATTATTTCTAACAGGGGTTATATTTTGTCACACTGGAAATTTTATGAGAATCCATTAAGATTCACACTATGGAGAATCTTTTTAAGTTTGGCTTGTCCATTTAATATTATCCCTTACCTTCGTTGTTGCAATACTATTGACAAAGCTGACTTGATTGAATCCTTTCTCGCTCATACAGAGACAGATTTCCCATCTCTCGTTGGTTTTCTCGTGGACTACCTTGAGGGGAGCGCCAGTATCGTCAACCTTGCCTTTTAAGTATAGATCGCAGTACGCTTTGAAATTATGCACCTAACAAAAAGAAACATACATACATGTCAAGCACATAGTTTAGTCATTCATCAAATGAAATGCATTAATTATGATATTTCACCAAATGACAATTGTTTCATATCTAAATATTCAAGTGTGTTAAAAAGTGCAAACTAGTGTTTTTTGCAGTTGTCATTTTAACAATCAAATACAAAAATACAACAACAACAAAATCAACTGAGGTTAGTAATAATTTGATATCATACTTCATTCATTTAAAACTGTAACATTAATCTGTCTTGCTAGCCAAACACACTTTTGGTGAATAAAAATGAGTTATCTGCCTATAGTTTGATCAGTTCCAAATTAGAGAAATATTTGGTTTTATCTCTCAGCGCGCAAAGGTAATCCAACCATATGTGCGTGATTATGGTCACACGCACACGATATTGGCCACACCCACGCATGTGGTGCATGGTATGCTTGTTGCTTTCGCCTTCAGTATTCATTCGCTACTGTAAGGAGTCTTCACTAATTTGGAGCTAATCAAACTATAGTGGCCTTAAGAATCAGTTACTTCACAAAATACACACTGTACCTGAGGTCTTGAATTAGGCTCAAGGTTTGCCAGAGGGTTGATAGCTCTCATTTCAAATCAATCAATGAATATTTAGCCCCTTACCCATCCTTACAACTAGAACTATTAATTCACTAATAAGCTAAAAGTGCTTTAAAAGGAGAGGTAACATTGTGCCAGTTTGATAAATCCACTCCTTCACCCACATCAGTTTTATTTGCCAGAGTGCACCTATCACACCTTTCAACTTACAGGAAGCTTCTTGCCGTTGAGAACAACCTTGATACCTCCACCGACACCAGCAATGTCGTAAGCTCGTCTCGTAAGTAGCGCCACCGTGTCCTTGTCCAGATGGCTCATGTGAAACTTTTCCAGATCGGGATAAAAGGTCACCTCTGTGTAGTCGCTGCCATCAAAATCTGTGATCCTTGAGTTGGTGGTTTTGCCCATGTTGTTGGACCAGGTCTGTGGGGATCAACATATATGTGATGCGATCTGTGAAAACCCGCCACATGGTGGCATTTTTCATATTGGAGATATTTATATCACAAGAAAGCTAAAAACTGTGCTGATTACAGAACTGTTTCGATCATTTTTCTATGATTACTACAAAAAAAGTTATGAGTGAATGATGATTGTGATGTCATCAAAAGCTACAAAACAAGAAATAATTTAAACAGGCCAAAAAAGATATATAATTCAATATAATAACATTATAAGGTTAATAATAATAGTGACTTAAATAAGTTTTTGAAGGTGAAATTTCATGTAAAATGATGACAAAGTATTGGAAACTAATTTTCTTTAAAAAAATCTAAAAAAAAAAAAGTTTTTTATTTTTATTTGTTTGATTTTACCCATAATCCCTAGTTCACATTTTGCGACATCCGACGGGTTTTCACAGATCGCATCACATATTGTCAAGGAATAACTCAAAACTCAGTACCTTCTATCATAATCGCCTAAAATCAAGGGTTGGTAGTTTTTCTCTCTCAGGTACTTATCCCCATTATAAAATATCCATTTCCTCTTTTATTCAACTTCTTTTACCCTTTCCCTTTCTCTGTTTACCCCTTTCTCTTCTTTTCCCTCTTCACACTCTCCCTCATTCTCGTAAAATGATTTTCCCCACATTTCAAAAATGTTGAGTTTTTTCCCATTGAAGAAATGCATTTTCAAGTTTAAGTTTATGTATATACCCCTGCACAATCCTTGTGTTGGTGGTTTTGACCAGGTTGGTCTGGAATCAGGTTTGGCAAACTCAGACACAATACCTTTTTTCGTAATCACAAGTCTAACTATGAGATAATGACTTTTATAGAAGCTTAGGTGATGTCTTGAAGCATTGTATCTATTTATAAACATATTTATAGAATCTTAATTAACCAACTCCAATCTTTGATGAAGGCGATTGTTAGTAGCATATTAGAATTAATTATCGCACACATAATTGTAGTGCATTGGTTCAGGCGTCACAGTGCGTGAATCCATTCAAATTCTCGCAGAAGAATGTTGCGAGAATCCTGGATTTTACCGTCCGTTTTTGAGCTTGCTATGCGAATGGCCTTTATGTATCTGACAATTATACACAACTGTGTCCCAGTACAGCATCATGCCCAAAATTAACTTACCTGTTTGAATTTCTTCTTGTATTCTTTACAAGCAGTGACAACAGTAAATTTGGTACTGAAAATATTGCACAGCTTGGCACCATAGCCGTTTCGACCACCTACAAAAACAAGAATAAACACATTGTTATCATACTTTGTGACCCAGCTCTACGGGTAAACGAACCTCTCAGGTAGGATTGGTCAGTCGGATGGGTTTTTTCTTCCAAATTTTGGTGAATTTCAACGATTTTTTAAACTAAACAAAATCAAACATTTTCCACAAAATAAAATCAACATTTTCCAAAACAATAAATCATAGGCTTAAAAACACTGAGTTTGCTCAACTGCAAAATGACAGCTAACCTGTGACTTTCTTCTCCGAATCGTCATAGTTACTAGATGTCAACAGGGTTCCAAAGATGAGTGCCGGCACAAACACCTTTTCAGTCTTGTGTTCTACCACTGGGATACCTTTACCGTTGTTCCAGATGCTGATGCAATTGTTCTCTCTGTAAAAAATAAAATATTCAGCGTTAGATTCTCCTAAACAAATATGCCAGAGAGAATCCAAATAGATTCTCGTAAACTGTTTAAGTTTATATACAAATGATATTAAATGAAGGACAATCTATAGATTCTCATAAATCTAGATGAACTTCTAACCCTGATATTTAATTAATTTATTATATACCTATTGAAATATTCTTGTACTGGTGCTGTGCAAGTGTAGTTCTGGTCAGGGATTACTTTGGGATGGGAGACTCTTATAGCCTCATACAAAGACAATTCTTCTACTTTTAGAGCACCCTCAAACAGTGTGCAACACTGAGCTTCCATGGAACTATGGCATTTTAAATATTAGAAGGAAAGTTTTTAAAGCCTGAATATTGGGTATTTATTTTATAGCAGCATGGCAGAAAGGTTACTTGTGACTCTATTTCAAATGTGATACTTACGGATCTATGGTGATCTTGATCATATTCATCTTAGCATCACGCTGTTTGTTATCAGCTGCATTTACTGTAAAACAAAAGTAATAAACCATAAACTTGATGATGTCATAATGAGAATGTAATCAGTTCAATCATTTCGAACAATTCCCTCATGTCCTATGAAATTGGTGCGTAACTGAAACAGCTGCGAAGTGCAGGGATGCCTGATATTATTGAATCCAGTGTCATTGCATTATGCACACATTAGGATGAATGCAAACCTGACGCGGGAATCGAGACATTATTAATCACTGATTATACGGAGCCAGGTGAAAGATCAGGGGCCAATAAAGAAATAGACTTGGGGCACCACTCAATCCCCAATGATTTCATGGACAGTTTAATGACAACAAAAACCTGATGTTGCTGATGGCACTACAGGTAATGATCTGTCTCACATACCTGTGCGCATAAGTATGTAGAATCACATTTGCCGCTTAAAGCCAAACAAATGTAATACTTTGTTTCAGCGACCCGCACGCATTGCTTTTAAAATGAGCTTTCGCTCGTAGCGCGGCAGCCATTTTTTTATTTTTAACTAGTGTGTTGCTGCGATACTCGGCAACTTTGTGACTGAGAACACACATTCAACTAACTTTATTATTTATTTTTTTTGCATAGGACAACGCTTTTAGCCAAAAGTTGCTGAGACAAAGTTGTTGTTTTTTTGGCCTAAAGCCTATGCGATGAGCCCAATTTTGGGTTTGTTTATTTTAGATGTCCGAAAAAAAATGGAACAAAATTGGCTCCGAAAGGGGGAAAAGATAAAGAAGAAAAAAATTGGGCAAAAACAAAATTAAATCAGTCTAAAAAAAACCAACAACAACAAAAACGCATAGCATAGCTATTTACCCAAATGTACCTTCTTTCTTTTGTGGCTTTATTACTAATTGACTTACCAAGGATTTCATCAAATATTTTATAGAGTCCGGGTACGAAGGTGATCTCTCTGTTGACCATGTTACCTTCTTCTTCAACAACCCACATTGACTGCAATCAAGATCAATAGACAAAATATCATCAGACTTGGGTCATTTCACTGGGTTTTGTATGCAGCTAAGGGCTTAGGCAGCCAGCCGTGTAGGGAGTTTTTTACACACCCACTCTTGTACATTCACAGCTTTTACACACCCTGTTTTTGTCCACATGGCCGATATTTTGGGTACACAAATCCTTAAATTTACACACCCAGTTTTTTGAATTTATACACATTTACACACCTACATCTTCAAATCCTGCCTAAGACCTTGTATGCAGCTGAATCAATTTGACTAGTCTTTTCATATGTTTTATATTTGTTTATATACAATTAAAAATGTTGAATACAACTTGTCATTTGGACCCACAGAACATCCAAGCTTCAAGGCTTTACAATCCTAATGTATGTTATTGCTCTCCAATGAACATTTTGTACAGAAAATATAATTAAATTGAACAGTTTTGAAAGTGAAGTGAATACAACTTGTAGTTAGTATTGACATTGAAGACTTTGTACAGGATGTGCAAAGGATGTTTGTTATCAATATCATCAAACAGTTGGCTCCTGTCTCATCTTTTCGAATCAAGTTGCTACATGAAACCAATATTTTATAAATATGGGTGTCCTTTTTTGCAGTGGTAATCTTTAAATGGCCTTCGGCCACACAGGTATACGAATGTGACATTACAACTTTCCCAACATGCTTAGTATTGCTTACAACTGGCTATTACTGCAAGGCAAGTCTTAAATTTGGACCACTGCTTTTGAGACATGGACATGGTATATTACACAATAGATTTGAGTTTGGCCAGTCTCTTCCACCTCACCTGCTTCACTGGCTCAGTTGAGCCAATATAGGTATCTGGACGGAGCAAGATATGTTCCAGTTGAGTCTTCTTCTGATAAATACGCTCCACAGACAATCGCTTCTTGCTCCCTCCTTTCTTGGCGGCCTTATCACCTTCCTCCTCAAACATCATCGGTACAACGGGTGCGTCCTCCATGGCGCACTTGCCTTTTTTGGCCTTCTTGTTTTCAATTAAAGTCTGTAGAAAGAAAAGCAAATAATTTAAAAAAAAAAAATACTGTCAACATTTTCACTCAAATGCAGTAAACATGTACCTGCGCTGCAGAGTCCACATGAAGGAAACTGCTTCCGGTTCCTGAGATATTGCGCCCACTAGTTTAATCAAAATTTGCATGCCCGGGCGCACATATTTTGCTGTCATTGATTGGAGAATGATAATGTTGTTCAAATAAAGATGAGTTGTACCAATCTCTGACTTTGTTTTCTCCATAAAATTTCATATTATGTACTAAAGTAATATGTTTAGAATAAACATTGTTTCTGTGTTTTTATTGCTAATGAAACGTGCTACCTGTTTTCCCGTTTCCAATCGCGATGTTTTCCCCGAATGTTTATACAACAAATGTCACCATATGTACCAAGTGCAAGTGTTGCATTCCGTGCATGTAACTTTGCGACCTCTCATTGCTGGCACATGCGCGCAAAGGCTATCAAAATATAGGAATATTCCAAAGGTTGGTGATGGAGGTCTCTAAATCCCAAGTTTTTGGATGAAAAAATGGACCCATCCCATATAGTTTGCGCAATACACTTGCATCATTTTAAATGCAAAAAGGTCACTTTTACAAGGATTTCAATATTTTATATTAAAAATTTTAAAAAAAACTTAAAAAGGGCCAGAAATTTTCCATTTAGAAATCATAGGCGAAAATGTGGTGAATTACTGCCACAGGTGGTTAACCACCAACCAGTTTGTGTAGGACTCAATGGGCAAATGTGTTGTGACGTTGTGCTTTTAAAAATAGAACCATTGGAGTTAAGCTCATGACATACTACCCAATCTCTCGGAGCGATTTGCCGCTGACGCTCCTGTTTGGTCAATAGCACTCTTTATAAGGAGCGTAAGCGACAAATCGCGTCGCACGATTGTGTAGTATGTCATGAGCTTTATGCAACTCAAACTTTGGAATGTGCCAATTTAAGGATGACCTTTCATGTAAAATAGAAAACATCAAGTTGAAAATCGGGCTAGCAATCAGCACATCTACCCTTAATATTTCTAGAAAGATTATTCCTTAAACTTGTAGTTGTACAGATTTTTTTTTAAATAGGATTTGGAGAGCCGAAAGGTGTGAAATAATTAGTTACTTTGAGCTCATTTCACACACAAACAGATAGGAAATCAAAAATCGCCCTTTTGTCAGACTCCCTACTTTACTGAGATAATTTAAGAAAGAACTCACAATATCAAAATATTGACTTGACTGAGTTCATTAAATAATGTTGATCAAGTATTTCATTTTGGGGAATATATTGAGGTGAAAAATCGGCAGTAGGGATGTTCATATCATTGACTACAGAGGGCGACATTTTTTTGAACATTTGTCGCGAAAGGCAAAATATGTAGAAAACTCCATGTTTAGGCCTACCTCTTTTAAATCCAGCGAAAAAGGAAGACACAAGTTGGGATGTATACACTGAACACTGATGTCTAACTAACCACACACAGGCAACTGGACATCATGATTTTAAAGCCCTTTTAAGCTAAAATAGATTAAAATTGGCATGATATGACTTGACCAGGTTTAGCAATATATAATAAGGCAAACTACTTTTGGGTTCATGGGTTATATAACTTTGTGATTGTTCAGCCTGCAGACATGGTATGGTGGTTGAACCATCAGTTTTTATTGTAAAGTACTTTGTTTTAGGGATCAACCGATGTGACATTTCCCTTCCGATACGATAACCGAAACTAATTTATAATGTCAGCCGATATCTGATCAGATTCGATACTTTTATTGAGTGCTTATAAAATAGGAAATTACCTAAAAATATTGGCAATGTCTGGCTAGACGTCCCGTAACTGAAGTGCGCATGCTCAAACCAATTAAAATACGTTGTAGCGAATACGGTTTATTCCGTTACCCGTTACGGGACGTGAGGCAAGATATAATAGCCAAAATATTTTGGGGGATCGACTCAAAAAGGTTATAATTAATGGAGAAAAACATGGATTACATAATGTATAGCAAATTAGTAAATAATGGAATAATGGAAACAAATTGTATTCAAAAGACAGTCAAAGGAACTGAAAAATGCATATTTTAACAGACACGTTTTGGCATAAAAAGCCATTGTTGTTGTTTGGTTACCCTGTTGTTTTCATTGGCAAGCAATATTATATGGGTGGGTGGCAAGGACAATTTTCTACCGATTCCGATATTTGTCCAACCAAATGGCAATATCATATCATGAATCATGTCTAAATATCGGGCCGATCCGATAACTGGTTGATCCACTACTTTGTTTCCATTTATTCCATTTTCAAAGAGATATTTTTATTTTCAAAATGTTATGAACATGCCTTACAGTCAGTCAATCATGGTGACACTCAATCATGTGAATTTCGCGACGTCGTGAGCCTATGGAGGGTGGTACCGTGTATCGGTACCGATTATACACCTATCAGTTGTAAGACGCACCCTATGACCCCCGGGAGAGGTGCGTCGTGGGTGCGTCGTTTACCAAAAAAAATTGACGGAGGGTACGTCAGTGGCAGCCTTTGGTCCGTCAAAAAAATGACGGAGGGTGCGTCAAGGTCCGTCACTTTACATGGGTGCGTCACAGTGTACATCTGTTTACGAACAACAAAATACGACCTTTAAATATACGCTATAGGGCTACTATACCACATAACTCCTTAATACCGCCAACCAGGCTCCACTTTAATACCGCAAACATCACTCCGATATTTTATACCGCATGCTCTAAAATGCCTGAAATCACTCGATCATCAATACAAGAGTTTGGCTAACGAAAAAACAAGGAACCGCAGTAGACTGAGAACCTTTCATTTTAAGAGAAGTGTCACGTATACAAGCATCTTCATGGTATAAGATAGGGGATCAGCATTGCGCTCTTCCGCACAAGCGCAGAACAATCTAAGAACACAGAGGTAGTAGGACAGGCCCCCGGAATTGAATTTGGTCGGGGATGTGCGACAGGAGATTCAAAAAAAAAAACATAGGCCTACCCATTTCTAAAAGGTGATTTTTTGAAAAAACGGTACCCATTTCTAAGGATTTTGCTTCATTTATAGACCCCGTTCGCAAATTATCTGGAAAATAGACCAACATTTCGCATTCGCGAAAATACACCCATTTATATGATTTTCTTTGTGGAAAACTAGACCCAATCTTCGCAATTCGTGAAAATATACCCACCCATTTGTAAGGATTTTAAAATAGAACCATCTGTAGCAAGTGGGGCAATTTTTTTATTTTTAGAGATTTTCCATCACAAAATCATACCCCATTATTTATTTTTTTAGCAAAAAGCGACTAAGCGGCACTACATGTAGCGCCACCGCTTAGGCGAGTACCCTCCCACCGCCCCCCCCCCCCCCCCCCCCCCGAAGAAAGGTCACACATAATTTGTCAATCAAGCTCACGGACACAGACATCAAACAACAAAAAGTCGGGTATTAAAAGAGAGAAAAAAAACTGGGAGATATTTGATTTGAACAAAACAAAACACTATTTTTAATAGAGCTCAGCCGCCCGGAAATAAGGCCAAATGGTGTTAAGGGTTGTTATTAACAACCCTTAACACCTGGCCTCGAATGTATTTAAAATACATTCGAGGCCAGGCCCAGCTGAGAGAGCCGGGGCATCCCCTGCCAGGCTTTCCACCCTGTCCAGTGGCGGATACACCGTCCGCGGGAGGGGGGGGGGGGGGGGTTGGCGGGCGCCCCTCGTAAAATTTGACAATATACCTTTTTTTGTGTACCACTGTACCTTTCATGTTGGGGACCTTTTACGATTTGGTACCAATTACAAAACAGTCTTGGTCAGCCCCCCCCCCCCCCCCCCACCCCGAAAATTTTAATCCTGGATCCGCCACTGTTGTCCCCATCACCGAAATGAAATGACAGTCTCCGATATGACTGGTTATGACCACTCCCTTGATCACAGGCCACAGCCCCCGGTACTCGGATTTGGTTTGGTCGGGGGGGGGGGGGGGGGGGGGGGGGTGCCGCTGGAGATTCAAAACCCCTGGATGTTTTTGGAAAAAACGGTACCCATTTTTAGGGGTTTTGCTTCATTTTAGACCCAATTTTCGCAAATTATCGGGAAAATAGACCTAATTTTTGCAAATTTTCGCGAAAATAGACACAAAAATAAACCCACTTGTAAAAAGTGACCCCATCATTAGGGATTTCCAGCACAAAATCATACTCTATGTTTAGGGATTTTGTGCCCAAAAAGCTACCCATTAGATAGAGCGGCACGCCCCCGTATACCATCTTAGGCGAGTACCCCCTCCCCCCCCCCCCCCCCCCGGGTCTTGGCCTGAGACTACTCTACCGGGGGAACCACTCGTAATCACCCGTGGCCGTGTTGTCCATGCAATTTTAGTCAAATTTAGGGGGCATCGCATGTGGATCATCAGGGGGGGGGGGGGGGGGGCATATCTGACTATTTGTTTTAGTTTACAAAAGTTCACATCGAGTTTGTAATTTCATTTGGGAGGGCATAACGGTGGGAGGGGGGAGCCCCGAGGGGACTTATCACAATAGCGGTACGTGTATGTTCCGCCTTTTTAGATGCCTTTTCTCGAAGTATATGGGTGATATTGATGATTAAATTAGAAATGTTTTTGGTATTTTTAAAGTGCTCCCTTCAATCCTTTGATGGTTTATAGAAGGTGTAATTTCCAATCCGAAGTTCAAATGTTTAAATACACTTTCGAGAACCCAATTTTGGTTATACACCGTTCGAGAACCCAATTTTCTACTTACCTTATTGCATAAGCGCAAGCCTACATGTATAACATAAAGGGATGAAGGATGCCCCGCCGCCCACCCCACCCCAGTCCCCCACCCCCAGTCTCCCACCCCACCCCCACCTCCTGGTTACGCCACTGAACGGATCGAAAGCAGAATGGGCAGAATGTTCTCGAAATTGTTTCATCCTCATCCTGACGTTTATGATAATCAGTTAAATATTTTATGAATTTTAGACCAGACCAGTCAGACATAACATTGTGCATATAAAAGTTCTCCTCTTGGTTCCGTCCATGGTCCATCCCGGTCCCGGTCCGGAGTCTATATAATTATTCGAGGGCCAGGGTTGACAACATCGAATAAGGGCAGATCCCCCGTGAATTAAAAGTAGTTTCATTTCCAGTAGTCATCGTGTTTTATCCAGTTATAGTCAACGATATCTGACGACGGGGTGCGTCGTCATGGTCCGTCAGAATCCACCAATGGTGCGTCCAAAAATTGACGGAGGGTGCGTATTTGGAAGGCAATGGTCCGTCGTTTTTTTGACACAGGGTGCGTCATGGTACATGAGAAGTCGACGCACCTCGGTAAAGTGACGCACCACTCCCGGGGGTCATAGGGTGCGTCTTACAACTGATAGGTGTATTAGGGTACCCGGTCAACTCGACGTTCGGTCAAGTCGACCGTTACGTACTCGACGGTTGACCGACTCGACGGTCGGACCAACTCGACGTACGAACAAAGTCGACGGTTGACCGACTCGACTCTCCTATACCAACTCGACGGATGGTTGAATGATCGCGACGTGAGGACTGATGGGTGAATGAGCATAGGATGTCAGCGGGGAATCCCGGGTAATATAACTTCATGGGTGAATGCATTCCTCGCAATACATGCAATAGGATGTAGGGGGTGAGCATAGGGTGACAGCGGAGGAATCCCGGGTAAAACGTGGATGGGTGAATGCAATAGGACCGATCTGCACTGGCATGACTGGGTGAATGAGTAGTCCTATGGGGTTACAGCGGGGAAATGACCGTATGCTCGCGACAGGACCGGGGGGCATGTAAAAATGGGTGAATGAGCATGGGGTACGGCAGGGGAAGCCCGGGTGAATGAATGCACTGTCATGACTGGGTGAATGAGTAGGCCTATGACTGGGGGTTAAGCAGTTTATCATTTTATCTTTTGCCGTAAATGTATCTGTATTTTAACGTTAGGGCCTACCCCTTTGGAAATACGTTTTTCCTCTAATCATAATAAAATGAAAACATATTCAAACTTTAACAAACATGTACACATTACGATAAAAACAAAGCTATATTCCCTATAAATTGCCCGATAAATTGTTATCTATTTTATCAATCCCGGTCAGTTATAGCACCCCAATAGCACGATCGTCCGCTGTAATCTATGGGGGAAATCTAAGCACACAACAGGTGCGGCCCGCCTGCCGGCACCGGGTCGTCAAAGGGTCAAGCACACACAAGGCGCGGCGGGTTGGGTGTGGGCAATATGGGCTGAGTGTGCATGGAAATGTATATATTATAGGCAATTTTAGGCCCAGTTAATTAGTTACATATAAGCTTATTTAATGATCGGGTGGGTGTGTGCTTCATTTAGATTTTATGTGAGTTTGATATATATATTACGGTAGAAACAAAGCTATATTCCCTAATATCAATTGTAAACTATTTAATCAAACCCGGTCAGTTAATAGCACGCCATTAGCAGGATCTTCTGCTGTAACCTATGGGGGAAATCTAAGCACACACACCAGGCGCGGCCCCGGCCGGCACCGGGTCAAATAGGCTTGCCCGGTGTTAGTTAGACCACGCACGGACATTGCTAAAGCCATCATAGACCTATGTTTACCCGTAAATTCCGGGTACGAACATGATGGGCGATATGGGCCGATCGAGTGTGCATGGAAATGTATATATTATTGGCAATTTTAGGCCCAGTTAAGTTACAAAGGCCTATAGGCTTATTTAATAAATGATGTGAGTTTGACTATATTACGGTAGAAACAAAGCGATTCCCTATTATCAATTGTAAACTATTTTATCAAACCCGGTCAGTTAATAGCACGCCAATAGCAGGATCTTCCGATGTAACCTATGGGGGAAATCTAAGCACACACACCAGGCGCGGCCCGCTGGCCGGCACCGCTTGCCCGGTGTTAGTTAGACCACGCACGGACATTGCTAAAGCCATCATAGACCTATATGTTTACCCGTAAATTCCGGGTACGAACATGATGGGCGATATGGGCTGAGTGTGCATGGAAATGTATATTTTATTGGCAATTTTAGGCCCAGTTAAGTTACAAAGGCCTATAGGCTTATTTAATAAATGATGTGAGTTTGACTATATTACGGTAGAAACAAAGCTATTCCCTAATATCAATTGTAAACTATTTTATCAAACCCGGTCAGTTAATAGCACGCCAATAGCAGGATCTTCCGCTGTAACCTATGGGGGAAATCTAAGCACACACACCAGGCGCGGCCCGCTGGCCGGCACCGGGTAAAGAGTCAAAGGCTTGCCCGGTGTTATAGTTATACTCTTGTTGTTGTTTTGAAAGTGTTTTCCGAATTATTAAATAATACAAAATATATGGTTTCTTGGAAATCTCTCTCCCCAGTCGTGGAAGTGTTGCTGCGACTAATAATATTAGTAATATTTAGTTATATTAATATTTAGTCTCAGATACTAATAACGATTTAATCTGAAACAATTTTAGATTTTTATGGGAAAAGTGTAGTATGGCCTCACTACAAAAGATATAATAAAAACAAACAAATAAAGACCCCATTTCACCCTTTTTATACCATTGTTGCTTAAATGCTTAGAATTCTATCATCTCTGTTTAGCTTTCTTAGGAATTGTGCACTTTAAAAATCGGATGTTTTTTAGGCGGGAATAGTGGTATTAATGTCAAGTAAATAATATCTGAAACTGAATTTTGATTATATGACCCAATAAAATTCATCACACGTTGGAACTAAATGATTTCATCCTAAAACCACTGAGGATGGCTAACCATCCCCATTGTCAGTATCATTTTTTGAATTTAAACCGTTGTTAAGCGTTCGTCCCATTCACTTGATCACGTAACCTCGTTCGCATATTTTTGCCTGAATATTCGTAAATACGCCCGTGTCCAGCGTCGTCTGCAAAAACGTACATACACTTTGGGACACCCTGTATAAGCATTACGACTGAAAAACCCAACTTCTCCCCTTAAGGGAAATACAGTAGTGAAAATCGGATAGAAACTCATGGAGAAAAAGTGTTTAAGAATGCGTGCATTGGGGCATTAAATGTGATCTTTTCCAGAGAGCGCCCTCTACTCATGATTTTTTTTTAGAAAGTAGATTTCCTTGCAGATTTACATTTCCGATCATAAATCATACATACATTCCAAGTTACAGAGCGATACGATTCCTAATTACCTCAAAATCATGGTTTTAGAGTGAATTTAGAGTGAAAAATATAAACTGTCGGAATCCCGACAGTTTATTTTCACTCTAAAACCATGATTTTGAAGTCATTAAGAATCGTATCGCCCTGTAACTTGGAATGTATGCATGATTTATGATCAGAAATGTAAATCTGCAAGAAAATCTGCTTTCTATTTTTTCTTTCGATGTTGAGGGCGTTCCCTGGAAAGATCACATAATATACCTTTAACTTCAGTGACTTTCACTAGGACAGGGTATGGGATAGCGCCTCCTTCCCTCCTTTGACCGTTATGCGTGCCTATTTGAACTTGTAGTGGTACTCAGATTTGGTTTGGTCGAGTGTTCGGCTGGCGATTCAAAACCCCTACCCATATTATAAAGGGTGATTTTGGAAAAAGACGGTTCTAGGGTTAAATTGCTTCATTATTGGGAAAATAGACACACACCGTTTTCGCGAAATTAGACCCATTTGTAAAAAGCCTATAATGTGACCCCATTATTAGGGATCTTCAAGCACAAAGTTATACGTACCCCAGTAACCCCACTGTTTAGGGATTTGTTGCAAAAAAGCTACCTTAACGGCACATACCCGTGTAATACCGGGTATCATGAAGAATCCCCGACGAATCTAATAAATAATTCCCATCTCTATAGTAACCCCAACACTCTAAGTACAGTACACTATAACCCATAGGTTGTGAATGCAATTAGGCCCATTTTGCGTACCCGCATATGATCAACCATTATATTATTCATAATCTGCCCTAACCCTATAACCTGGGACTAACACTAATATAAATATTAGATATGTTAGTCCCAGATATTATATAACCGGACCCACAGTTGCGCGTGCCATTTTGAATTTAAGGGGATCACGACTATTGGTTTGATGATGCGCGCTTTTTAAACAAATTTTCTCCCCGAGGTCCGACTTAGTGCAGTTTCATTATCCAGGCTAGTTTTAATGCGTCTTTTGACCCCATTATGAGTGAACATGGGTGAAACCGCCCCTCACGTAAGTGCTCAGTCCTGGTCTACTGTTTATTATCATTCAAAAAATAACATATGACGTTTAATAGACTCCATCGGATTGAAATTGTGTGAGGAACTTAACCGTGTTAGAGAAAGTCGCGTCTGAACTTAATTATATTATATAATAAATATATTATATAAATATAATTTTGACTCGTTTTAAGCATAAAATCTCATGGGTTTTACTTCAAACTCGGGTATGACAGGAGCACCCAACGAGGTTTCCTGGCAAATACCTGCTGCTCTGATGTTTCGAATCTGGCTGGTTCTTTTTTCTTATAAAATGAATTCCTATCTGGCAAACGATTTTTAAGTCATCCAGACAATCTAGCTGGCAAAATTGGCATCAATTTGAGAGGTAACGATATCAAATTTGTGTTTTATGGATTTTATGGTTATATATTTAAATGTTTAGAACTGAAAATTCGATGAATTTAGCTGAAATATAAATTTATAAATAAATTATCCTAGCTGGTTGATATGTCTAAACACTCGTTCCCCTAGATTTCAAAATTCTTCACGGAATTTGGCTTCTGGCTGCCAAAGGAGTATTTTGACCGGCCCTAGCTGGGAAATGTAGTTAATACCGCGCATTCTAGCTAGCTCTGAGGAGCAGCTAATGTTATGTATTACTACATCCTGAACTTCTCGTCGGGTGCCCCTGGTATGATTCATCATTATGAAATCCAAAATGTCCTGGCTTTTTGAAGTGATTTCTTGTTGAAAATCTCCAAAGAGACCGAACATAGTCATAGAGATTTAGCTCTGAATTTCATTAACAATCTAAAATATGTCTCGTTCGCTGTTTATCACAGCAAGAGTTTGAGATTTTGACGATTTTTAAAAAAAAATTATTCACTTTTTTCAATTATCTATTAGTTGGGTATACACGTTTTTATGAGTGCACTGCACAGTAACTTTACTAGTTAGTATTGGACCAACTGATAAAAAGAACTAAAATACGGTGCGGGGGTGCACGGCGGCCCACGCCCTTCGTCACTCAATTACCCGGCCCGTGTCAGCACCGTTCCACGCGGCAATCTTCAGTGACAGTGAGCCGTGGTGCTGGTGTGGTCCTCGTGGCGGGTCAACTTCAGCCACGGAGTGCCATCACGGTCGCGTTATTGTTCCACGGAAAGGCGGGTTCCCCCACCTCCAAATCATCCCGCGGAAGCCTAGTATAATTAAAAATAAATTAGTCATTTGTTTGTTTGTTAACACGATCGGTCCTTAATTACGGACACACGCCAGCAAAATGCTCGGGGAGTGGCAGGCTTAAAAAGCTTATAAGCCGCTGGCTGAATGAAATGAAAGTTAGAAAAGAATAAAGTAGAAAGAATAAATAGTAACTACATGTAGGACTTGCAATTTTGCAAATCCCATGTAGAAGCAGGCCTAATAGACATTTTTTGCTGCATTGAGTGCCGTATAAAACTAGGACTATTCCCCGTTTCGCGTGCCATTCAATGAACTTCAATACGGCCGATATATGGAGTTATTTCACTCGGGTGCTGACGGTCAACCCGTGCCAAGTCATCCATTTTTGCAAGCCCGGTCCTACACGGTGCCGCGAGCATTCAACCATCCTCCTCCATGCACTGTGCACATGACTGGGTACCCCGGGATTCCCTAGGCTGCTGTCACCCCATTTACCCATTTTGCACGCCCGGTCCTACACCGTGTCGCGATCGAGCATCATATCATTCAATACCCACCCGGGCATCCACCCCCTATCGGTCCTATTGCATGTATTGCGAGGAATGCATTCACCCATGAAGCTATGTTACCCGGGATTCCCCGCTGACATCCTATGCTCATTCACCCATCAGTCCTCACGTCGCGATCATTCAACATCCGTCGAGTTGGTATAGGAGAGTCGAGTCGGTCAACCGTCGACTTTGTTCGTACGTCGAGTTGGTCCGACCGTCGAGTCGGTCAACCGTCGAGTACGTAACGGTCGACTTGACCGAACGTCGAGTTGACTCATATTCTGTATTAGGACTACATACATGTAAACAGTCTACATGTACACACATACAGACTGTCAGATTGAAACTTGATTTGAGTTTGACATTCAAAAATACTTTATTTTGTTGTTTAATTATATAATATATCACCCCAAAACCGATCTGAATATGTATACTATACATGTCTTTTAATAAACCTACCTTTAGGGGCCCCGAATCTGTCATTTTCGGTTCAAAATATTAACAGAAAAGAGAAGTGTTGACAGAACAGGTGTATTTCCCGACGAATTACGCGGAACTTACTTTGAATTTCCGAACTGCCGAAAATCAATCAGATTGACCAATCAAATCGTCGCAATCTACCCATGTGACCAAAATACTCGCCGAATTTCGCGAGAATATGATAAATGACTGGATATGAAAAACATGGGACAATGGAAAGCGAAATGACATTTCATAAAAATCATTCCAAATTCCCATTGTCAATTCCCTTTATCCGATCGAAACTCCGCAGATCATCCTTCAGAAAACACTTTTCAAATTACTTAATTTACAAAGGATAATATGGCTTTCGCGCCTGTTAAATGGTCATGAAGTTCTTGAGAAAATCAGCTGATGACGGCCTTTCCTTTCAATTCATTCATTTCGACGGACTGAAAAGCAATCTCACGATTTCTAAATACAGCGTTTTCACCCAAATTGTAACTTACAACCACAGGAAATAATTGCTTGAAAATGAAATAATCACTGCCACCATTACCTTGAAAATAAATCCCAAATACGTCTCGTGCGAAGATATTGATGCTTATTACTTACTTTCACGTGTGATTAAAATTTCCCCGATCGCAGCAGAGCCGGAGACGAGAGCCAGGCCAGAAAAGTGAGATCGCGACAAAACGCCGGATAGACAGACTTGCTCAATGAAACAACAGCACTGATTGGTCAAGCTATGATAACGTAATTATGAATGAACAAGAGGATATCTTGTAATCTATGACATGTGCACAGTATTTTATTTTTAAAACGGCTTTGAATAATCTAACCAAAAGCAGTAAAACGGAGTTTGCTAAATATTTTGCTTTGAGTCAAAAATGACTTCTGAAATAGCTTCTTAAAAATTATCCAATTGATGCTGCCGTTTCATCGTCACTACCCTGAATTTTTAGCATGTTGCCTAACTTTCAGTTCACGCGGTATTTAAAACATTATTTGCTCCCCAAGTACATAGGCGCACTTTTCCGAACTTAATTTTTTTACTTAATTTTTAGTGCAAAATCGCCCCCTGTTTGCGATATTAAAGGGGCACAAAGTGGTGTTGACATTTAAAAAAACCAGTAAGAATTCAAGATGAACATTTAAAGGTAGATGACCCGATTTTCAACTTGATGTTTTCTATTTTAAAAGGAACCCAATGAAATTTCTATAGGGTTCCTTTTAGAACCAAAAAAGGTTCTAAAAGGGTTTTTTAGCCAAGAAAATGGTTCCTCAAGCTTCAAGAACCTTTTGGGAAAAAATTATGGAGAACCCTCAATGGTTCTTGGTAAAACGGTAAAAAATGTTTTTAGCCAAGAAGAAATGATTTTTAACAGTTGAAAAGGATTAAATTTGTTTACATTTCTCTTGAATTTGCATATTACATAAAAACAAAAAAGTAAATATACCTTTAGGTCTTATTTAAAATTTGAAAGTTCTTCAAAGAACCATTCTAAGGTTCTTTTTAGAACCTTTTAGGCCAAAAGGTGCTCCCCGCGGGACAAAAAAGGGTTCTTAAACGAACCATTTTTTCTAAGAGTGTACGTAAAATGCTGATCTGACCAGATCAGTATTTTTTGAACGTTTTGTTGTACAAGAGGGCTGAGTTTTCTTAATCCTTAGGCCTTATAGGTGTAGGTCATAATGTACATGTAATATAATTGTAAAAAGGGATATGTAGACAGACAACTGATTGATGGAGTGGGTAATGTAACAAAGGATGACATAGACAATGGGTGATTGGATAAAAGGGGTAACAGGATGTGAAACAAGACAATGGTCAGTGAAGCCCATAATGTAAACAGTAGGAAAATGGGGACAAATTTAAATGAATGTAACATGTAAAAGACAAAAATATGGAAGGGGAAGGGAAATAATGAAAATAAATAAATAAATGGGAAAACAAATGGAGTGTAGGCTAGTGGGTCTAGAAGGAGAAAATAAAAATAAATGGGAAAACAAATAGAGAGGGGGCTAGTGGGTCTTGAAGGAGAAAAGATGGAAATGCACTGAACAAGTAATGAAAATTACTGTGCATAGGAGACAATGCAAAGATGAAAACATATAACAAGTAATGAGGTGAAAAATGAGGTGAAAATGTAATCAGTGGGGAAAAAAAAAAAATTAAAAAAAATCAATTAATACAAAAGTAGTAAAAATGAGAAGTGGTGAGGAGGGGTAGAGTCTAGTCGTTTCCTTCCTGAACGTTTAGGCCGTGGGGCTGGATAGTGAGAAGACGCTTCATCCATAGCTTCTCTCTGCTGAGGCGAACAACCTCTGAACGGCTACCTAAAGACTCGATGCCCTGTAAAATCATATCAGCCATGGTGTGGTTGGGAAGATTAAAATGCTGTCCGACAGGAGGCTTGTTGGTGTTAACCGTCGATCTGTGGCCATAGAAGCGCTTCTTCAGTGAGTTTTTTGTTTCCCCAACATACTGGACTCCACAAAACAAAACAAAAATCCCCACTGATTACATTTTCACCTCATTTTTCACCTCATTACTTGTTATATGTTTTCATCTTTGCATTGTCTCCTATGCACAGTAATTTTCATTACTTGTTCCAGTGCATTTACATCTTTTCTCCTTCAAGACCCACTAGCCCCCTCTCTATTTGTTTTCCCATTTATTTTTATTTTCTCCTTCTAGACCCACTAGCCTACACTCCATTTGTTTTCCCATTTATTTATTTATTTTCATTATTTCCCTTCCCCTTCCATATTTTTGTCTTTTACATGTTACATTCATTTAAATTTGTCCCCATTTTCCTACTGTTTACATTATGGGCTTCACTGACCATTGTCTTGTTTCACATCCTGTTACCCCTTTTATCCAATCACCCATTGTCTATGTCATCCTTTGTTACATTACCCACTCCATCAATCAGTTGTCTGTCTACATATCCCTTCTCCTATTCATCCATCTGTCACATCACCCTCTATTGTGTTTCATTTTTACCTGTTACTTCCTGCCCATTGTCTCCCTGTCTATATATAAGTTGTGTTTGTTGTATTCTGTCATATTGCCTTCGATAAAGATTCTGTTAGGATCGAAACGTCAGGCCCTCTTATAATTATTATATTTACTTTCACAGGCTATTTTTGTGGATA